>WFKH01003881.1:64919519-64932551 GCA_016163765.1 Magallana hongkongensis
GTAAATGTCTAAGTTTATCAGTAAAAAATGGGAATGTCAGTACTTTTATGACTTAGTAGTGTTATTTATTGGAACACTAATCTAACCCGACCATAAATAAGATTTAATTTAGAAATCAATTACATAAATACCTGTTTGTTAAAAGTAGAAATATTCATACTTTATCTCTAGTGCATCATTATGGCAGAACATTACACAGAAAGTTTGAAATCAAATCCGTAACAAAAATATAATGTATGAAAAACGAACAGGGGACAGAATGACTGACAAACCGCGATAAAGACTATAGTCCCTCAGGTTTCACCGGTAAGGGACTAATATAAAAAGTATATTTGATTAGTTACTTAAACTTCGTTCGATGCCGTTTGGACTGAGCTTGTTAGAGAAGATAATCTGACATCAGAAAATGCAAAAACTATTAACAAAGCACTTATTAAACATTTGATTCATTGTAAAGTTCAAACATTGAAAAACAATTTATAAGGAAGACTGACAAATTAATTTGAAATATACACTGCTCTTTACGTTTTCATATTTCTGAATAATTATCTAAACTTTTATTTGTGCCATGACATAGCAGTTTTTCTTTCTATGTATGACATACTTTAAGTAAGATAACTGGAAAGTTAATTTCAGCTCTGTTATGAGATTTCCGTGAAATATTTAAAATGTATTCAATCAACTGTAACCAAGCAACATTTCAATAATTCAAATCTTTCTTTTTCTCTAAAACGATTACACATTACAACACATAATTTCCAAATTCGTATTTAATCAGAATAGACAAATACCCATTAATGGTACTAGTAAAACAAGCATAAGACCACAGACCCTTGACAGAACCGATTTTTAGGGCAATATATTCATAGTTTTCAAATTGCGACTTATATGATGAATTTATGACCTATTTGATGGATTTGCGACCTTTTTGCTGAAACCTCCCACTGCAGTTGATTTGCTGGTTGGTTTAATATGGCACATCGAATTATGATGTTACTTTCCATGCAGTCTGTCGTTGACGCTATGAATTTACAATTTACCATAAACCAAGTCCTTCGAGTCAAAAATTATCAATAAGTATAAGATAAAGGTAATTAGAATTATATAATTATTTGACCGGAAATATTACAAATATTTAGAGTAGCTTATTATGATGTACAATGTAATAACATGGTTAATGCACAACTCTTAAAATAAATCACTGAGATAAATCTAATTGTTTCCAAATGTACTTCCTAGTATTACTTTGGAAATGTTGGCATTGTGTTTTTGTTGATATATGGAAATATTGTGTTTTAAACACAGTTCTTGTTTAAATAAAATTATTTCCACCTTAATATGACATGTTATGAAAGTAAAGGGTTTTCCGGAAGTATAAATGGAGTAAAAAGGCTATATAACCTCAAAAGTTGAACTATGTTTTCTGTATATCCGTCCGTATTATCTGTATCTAAAACACGGTCACAATCGGTTTTAGATTTTATTGCCTACGAGATTCAAACCAATGACAAACTTAACACTTCTTCATTGATCTCTAGATCTTGCCTTTCTTTGGAAACTTTATTTGAATCAAGCGGGTCTTATATGATGTCATAAAGATGAAGATTTTATCTACCAAAACAGCAGGAAAGAAATAAAGCTTCTGATAATCTGCAATTAGCTGAATAGCTAAGATTTGTTGAATCAAAAGTATTTCGTTACAAATTATTTTGCTAGTCTATGAAAACATAACGTTGCTTATTTTTAAAATCTATGTGAGGATCTCCTCTTTATCTTTAACAACATTAGATAAAAAAAGGAAGCTCATGCCTACAATATACCTATATAATGTACAAGTAAAAATTCCATATACATTGTTATGGTTCATGATGATTAAGTTTTTTCATTAATTCTTATGTTCAAATAAATCATGTTTTAATTTCTGGGGTCATATTTGTTGCATAAACAATTAAGAACACAGGATTATAATCTATCAACAAGTTTTATTGACTACTGGCCATATAATTTGTTTGTACTATTGTTTGTACTTATTGTCTTATAACATCATGCGTTTACGTCTACCAAACAGGCTTTGTAGGGTCTCAAATTTAAAGGTTTAATTTCGTTATCGAGTGTTAGATAGTTATTAAAAACGTGTCGACCAACATAGTCATTTAAATTTTGGTGACTTCATCTAATTTTGTATGTACTGAACATAAACACAGTCAAAGTCTGCGATATCGTGATATATTTAAGTAATATCATGCCACTTAATTATCTTGTAACATGTATCTTAACTCTAAATATTCAATCTTACAGTGAAATTGGGAAACTATTCTCAAGACCTCAGTTTTTATATTAATGTAAATTGATATAATGTGTTTATTTTAATTATAACACAATCCAAATCAAAAAGGGAAAATCAAAATTCCCTTTTTTGACCCTGTTTTTCATATCTGCATCCATTTACACCCCTTTTTGCCAAAAATAAGCCTTTACAAGTCAAAGTTCATGGAATTTTCCTGAATCATTGATATTTAAATGCATTAAACAGACATTTAAAATGAGTAACGTTCCTTTTATCCTTATAAAAACTTATGAAGCATCAGAGGAACGTTCCTCTTCATCTAAACTAAAATCTCTACATTTCATCTGAGGAACGTTCCTCTTTTTACTTCAGCAGAAATCTTGACAAGTCACCTAAGAAACGTTCCTCTTTTCACTTAATTATATAAACTGAAATCCTAACAAAGCATCTGAGGAACGTTCCTGACTTGAAATCTTTACACTGTATCTGAGGAACGTTCCTCATTTCGCTTCACCTGAAAGTTACATAAAGCATCTGAGGAATGTACAATCTTTCACATGTTGATTGTTTTCTTTTTACATGAAACCTGTATAAAGCATCCGAGGAACGTTCCTCTTTTCCCTTAAATTGAAATCTTTACACTGCATCTGAGGAAAGTTCCTCATTTCATTTAACAAAATGTTTACTTCTAAACCGAGGACTTCAAAACATTTCCTTTTTTAGGTATTCTAATCATTTCGCAAAATGTGACTACTAACAATCCTCTTTGTAAAACTTATAAAAGACAAATTCTATTATTATACCTCAATATGATTATTCTATATAATGCGTCATCTGATTGGTCTAGAGAGTCACGTGACAGGGCGAACAAAACGTCGTGTCTCCTGAGAAATAAATATCGTGTCTTACCTCTTCGGAAATCTCGGGATTTTTCATCCAAAGGTACGAAAAAGCCAATATGAGCATACGATGTTGACAAATAAGATGAAATCAATTTAATCATTTAAATTTTCTTTATGCCACAAAAACCAATTTTACTATATTTGATTCGAATTTATGAAGGTAACGAGAGACAATAACAAAAACAAAAACAAAAACAAAAAACAAACAATCACGATGTTATTGCTTTCGACAAGTCAAAAATTATTAGAAATCGACGTATTTTGTATAATCATATGTTGTTCGTTATAATAAAAATTTTATTGCATGAATGTTTGGGAAATATGAAGATTTATTCCCCCAGAAAAATCATATTTCCCTCGGGCAAAGCCCTTGGGAAATATGATTTTTCTTGAGGGAATAAATCTTCATATTTCTCTCACCATCATGCAATAAATGTATAGTGTTACTGTATGACACTTTCAAAATCAAATTGAAACATTGATTTTGACATATTAAAAAGTAAATTTATTAATCATTCTTAAGGAGTCTCGTGGGAGAATGTTTCAAACATACGATTTCCTTTATTTTTTTTCCAGTGAAAGGTCAACTTATGAGTAAATTATGTGCAAAATACAAGGTAAATTGACGGGATAGTTAATCTATTTACCGCACTCAAATTTTGGTCGTATGTCCAAATCATCCCCGACATTTTATATAGGATTATATAGGAAAAAGGGGGTTATTATTTTCAATTTCATATGTAAAAAAAATACAACCATACGATTTTCTTTTAATTTTCAGCAACGGAAGGTTAACACATATAAGTAAAGTTTTTGCCAAATTAAAACGAAATTGACCAGATAGTTTTTATGCTATCCGCCCCCATAGTTTGATCCTATAAACGTGTCTTGGCAGCCATTTTACATAGGCTATAGAATTCAATAGAATAAAAGGATGATAACGAATCAAATTTTATTTTATTTGTAATAGATAACAAATCAAATTTAATTTTATTTGTAATAGATAAAAAAAAATACATTTCCCCTAACACAGAATATGAAAAGATCGCGTATATGTTTTTGATTTTGCAAATTATAATTTCAATCTTAATAATTGACGCTGCAATAAAAAATGAACAACGTTTATTTTTGTCAGTAGTTGTGTCAAAGTCTCAACTGACGTCATCATAAGACGTTGACTCCGAGGTGGATAACGTCAATTTTGAAGAAGAGGCGAAATGATTTAAATACCTCTGAACATTATTTTAAGGATTCACTTCTTTAAAAATAATTTTTATGAGAAGAAAATTTTAAAAAGAAAAACGTTACATGATTACCTGAATATTCGAACATTTTACTCTGCATTTGCGTTTTACGACATTAAAATTTGCTTTGATTATTGCGCAATACCCTGCGCAGAAGGCGCAAAATTTTAAACCCGCGACTGACCTTAAGTTTACTGTTTCTATACCCCCATAAACAAAGTTTGGGGTTATATAAGAATCACCTTGTCCGTCCGTCCGTCTGCCTATCTGTTCGCCTGTCTGTGCAATCGGACTAAAAAAAAGTTCTGCTTAAATTAATTATAAATAATTGATGTGCGATTGTCAACATTCTACTGGAAAACCCTGATTTTATTTTTAATATCTATCATGATGCAAATTGATATGATACATTGCGGTGATTATTATTGCAGGGAAGATTCACTAAAGCTCCTATTGTACATTTAGCTAATAAGCACAATTGAAATTTAGAAGACATGCTAACTATGTCACTTATTAAATAACTTGTTTAACAAGTATGCAAAATTACTCCTGATGATAGCGGGTTTGCAGCTCATAATCTAACAATTTTAAATATAGAATCAAAAACTTTGTGTCAAGCCGCTGAAACAAATAATAATATGATGTTGGTTAAGTAATTTAAGAATTGATGAGGAAAAGGTACACACACACACACCGTAAACTCGAAGTCGGAACTCAAGCACATTATGAGCACTCAGTGGGAACGCAGTCATTTGTTAAAAGTAGAAGTTTGTAGGAATGCAGTTACACGCTGCAAGAGCTGAGTAGAAATCCCTTTGTTGCTGTCACATTTTCACCTTGTAAAAATTTAAAATACAACTGCACAATGTTTTTGAATTTCCCTGCGATCCCACAGCAATTCCAGAAATATAACAATGTCGTGAAACTCTGGGGGAATGAAATCTGGTGTGACAGGACCTAAGCTTTGAGAAAACAATCAGGTTACCAGAAATTCGCATTTGTTAAATTCTTTGAGCTATATGATAGTAACAAACATTAGGATGTAAAATGTTGAATTGCAGTTCTCATATGAACTGCAATCATTAAATCAATACACATGTAAATTATATCTTACACTAGCTAACAATTACCCCCCCCCCCCCCCCCACCACCACCTTCCTAATAAAATCACAACATACACAAGCTATAATTCAATAGTGTACTCGTAGTTTTGATAAATCTACAAATCTTCCTCTGGTATTAAGGAGGAAATTTTAGGTAAAAAAAGAACAAAAACAAAACTCGCTTTTTGGCTTTCCTGTAGTACTTCATGTTTATCAACTAGAAAATATCTAATTTTACTCCAGTATATCCTGTAAATAACTTCTCAGCATGGTCAATAGAAATGTCATGGCCTAAAGACTCATATTCCTCTGCTTCATTTAACGAATCTTAAGGTTTGCTAATGTCATCGGCCAATTCAAGCTGAGTAACAACTTGCTGTTACATGCACATGCTAAGGTCTTTTTATCAGATGTCAATCACTAACTGGATGCTGACAAGATGTTAGGGGTGTGCTAATAATAGTAACTGTGTGAACTTTGAGAGACACTGCTTTAGGAACAGATGCAAAATGTGCTCAAAATTTTATTTAAGATTAACACTGCATGTGTACTTTATGAAGCAGAACGGAAATATTGTTTGGAAATTGCAGTTGTAAACATCGCAGGATATATATGCATCAAGGTAATAAATACTTTTATTATATTCAAACGTTTAAAATACATAACTAATTTTCTTTTGCTCTTCTGCTAATTCACTACAATCAAGGTAATTGCAAACCTAAAGCATATAAATTAATTTGATACAAAATCCTTGATTATCTGATATTTAAAATAATTATTGTAATCATCAAATTTTAAAAATGATGTGCAAAATCAAAATATAATCATAATACAATGTAATGTTATAGGTTATGATGATTGGAAGTGACAAAATATGCGCCTGGTGGATTTTGATTTGAAATCACTGCATGTGAATTGTTTGCTGGTCTAGTGGATGGGGAGCATTAATTTGGACAGAGCTTGATCGAGATGGAAGATGCTTGAAGATACAGGTTTGTTATTCTTAATTTTAAATTAATCTCATACTATAGCTGTCCTTCTGGGGCTAATACTCCCACAAGGCTCTTTTGAAACAGTTTAATCTGCTAGCCACTTCTCATTTTACAGATTATCAATTTCCCCTACAAATGCTTATCTAAACCATTGCTAGGAAAATGGCACTCTTGGGACAATGAATTCAGTAACACTATTAACTCCATTTACATGATGTGAGTTTTAGATCTTACAAATCAGACTTTGTAAATAGGAAAATAATAAACAGATATTAAGTCATATGGAATAGAAACATGCTCTATTTAAGAAAAAGTTATATATTAAATGTATGATTAATCTGCCAAAATGAATTGTCACACAGTTGTAACCTGTACAAAAGTGAAAGGATTAATAAATGAGTGCACAGGCGCCCATTTCACAAAACATACTTAAGACTAAGTTATTTCTTAGGAAAGAACTTCTTCCTAAGTTCATTACTTTTAACTTTAAGACAGGTAAATTGATATTTTAGGAACAAACTTAACATGGTGACTGTTTATGTTATATTGAAATGAATGATATGCAAATTAAAGTTGAACAAAAATACTAGATTACGCGTATCATTAAGACTTTTTCACTTAACTTCTAATTTATTTAAACATATTTTATTGAATAAATTCAATAGGATTGGACAACAGGCACAGCCTAATATGTATATCCTCTCATTGTAATATATCTACTTTGCTTCTAAACTGAAAACATTAGAACTATCAAATTATACATATATTTCTTCAATTAATTTTTTGGGTGTGGACTTTTATTTTTTACAATTGTTTTCAGATTATCTTGCACGCGCAGATGGATAGTGGGTATATAGTTATAGCTAGTGCACTGTGATAATTAAATTATTCATGCCTGAGAATTACTAATATCTTAAAAAGGAATAAATACTACATAAATACTCAATTACAGAATGACTGGATGATTTGTTCTATCCCTCCAAGAAATAAACTTTTCTTTTACGGGAGAATTGTTAGGTGTTTTCTTCATTTGATTTTTTTTTGTCGGGGGGGGGAAGGGGGGTAGGAGTGACCGCAAATTAAGTAGTTTAGGAATTTCGATGCTAAATCATCCATTGGAATGCTGTTTCATTCAGAAATTTGCCTTTTATCCTCGCTTCTTCTATCAGCCAAGATGCATTTATTTGCATTTTCTTCTTAAAAAAAAAAACACCTCATTTTCAAATCAACCCTTACAAGCAGGCACGTAGCATCAGGGGGGGGGGGGGGGGGCAAACCCCCTCCCCCCTTCACTTTTTCTTGCAGCAAACATTTTTCTTAAATTAACATATCAAAAAGTGAATTGACATGGAGTCACCCCCCCCCCCACTTTTTTAGGAGCATGTAAAAAATTGAAGTGAAAGGAAGGAAATTAACAATTAACTACAGTGAATTTGAAAAAATGAAATGATAGGTACACTACGGTGGATATCTCAACGAGCTTTTTTATTTAGGATTAAGCATATCTGTATAAATTATGTTAACACAGGCTATTTATAATGGTACAACTAGACAAAAAAATGAACTGGATCATTTATAAAGAACATAGAAATTCTAGCAGTGACTAATGTTTTCAATTGATTCATGCGTTCATATCCAAATAATATTTAATATAAAGAAATACATGTACATGTAGCAAAAAACAAGAAAGCTACTACGATCAATTTATTCTCTCTCAAATTAAAAAAATACCGTTTTCAAAGAATATACGGGTTTATTGCATAATTCTTCTCTACTCCTGTATGCGCGAATGTAAAATATTATACAAACAAATCTTAGGAACTTCCTAAGTTATAACTTAGGCATATCTTAAGTTCTGTCTTAGGAAACATCTTATGAAATCTTTGTCAAACGGGCTCCAGGTCCACAATACTTCCAGTGCAACTAGTGATTGCATGGAGGAGTTGATTTAAAAATCATCTCCGAAAGGAGAGACAAAAAGACGGCCAGACATTTGAACAGGTGGTCACTGAGAATGATCCCACAAACATCTGATTAATATGATTGGAGCTTGAATGATTTTGTTTAGCTTAACTTAGGTAGGGCACACAGGTAACTGAGACTTTTGATGAAACAAACATAAAGTCCTTAGTATGACAAGTCCAAATTTATGATGAGCAAATATTCTGAATATTTTATGCTTCTAAATTTCAAACAAAAATAAGTTTGACCAAGCTCATCAAGCTTAATTTACTGAATTCTGGTATTTCCTTGCTGCAACATTAAATTGATAGGATGAACAGAATCTGAATTATACAACTTTCTTCTTTGATGTGGTTAATAATTCCTACTTTAATAAAGTTATGCAAATCCCATCTGCTCTGCTGTCTGGCTTAAAACAAATAATTTACAGCTGTGAACCATTCTCATACTCACAAGAATGACCGGCCTGATAACAATAGCTTTTGGATTTGATGTAAAGTGTTAAGATCTGCCGCCATCCAAAAAATAAATTGCAATGATACCACTATGTTTTAAGATTAGAGCAGAAATTTAAGAGTATATTGATGTTTGGTAGATTCAAATCAAAGTCATGCTTAATTATCCTGCTTGGATTCTGTAAATGTTTAAACATATTTAGGTATATATATCCAAAGAGAAATATTTGTTGAACAAATCTCTCTCTCTCTCTTTCTCTCTCTCTTTCTCTCTTTTGTTACATCTCTTTCTCCCTCTCTCTCTCTTTCTCTCTCTCTCTCTCTCTCTCTCTCTCTCTCTCTCTCTCTCTCTCTCTCTCTCTCAAGTTAAGCAGAGAGAAAATTATGTGACCTTTAACATATATACTGGGTTTTTCTTCTTAAAGAATGTCAATACTTAAATGTATGTTTTGAGAATTTGTGTGTAATTAACAAAAAAAAGCATCACAACCAGATCTTCATTATGAAATGAAATAACAGAAAGTTATTTAGCAATGATGAGTTAAAATGCAAATATGTATCATACATAGATTCTATAGAAGATCTGGACATCCCCCCTGGAAGGAAATCATTGGGGCCACAGAAAAGTTAAAGAAACCATCCAGCCAGTCAAACAGTATGAACAGAAGATAAACAGAACATAAGATAAACCTTGGCTCTTGTCAACCATGTATCAAAGACCGAATTAAGTGAAAGTGCTTTCAGGAAAATGCAGCTCTACTTGGGAACTCAATCCTGAATTTGATGGATGCGAGCTTTATGTTTTTAATAATTATAAAAACATATGCACTGAGACAATTATTAATATAGTTAAATTTTTAATTATATAAACATCTATTCTAATTACTAAATAAACTTGATATTGAATATTAAAAGAAATATTAAATTGGTATTCTTAATTACATGCCTATGTACATTTAATTACAATTAATTATAATTTGATCTACAATACAAGATCAATTTTTGACACCAATTAATATACATGTATTTTCCGCTTAAAAAATACACAAGGGGCACCGATAAAACAGACCGACAAAAAATGTAAAAAAAAAAAAAAAAAAAAAAAAACAAAACAAAAAAAACCCCTGTTATTTTGATTTGTAACCCAAAAATGCCGCGATATAAAAATATTAAAAATTCAAACTCTTTTTACTTTATATCGAGTAATCGACTAAGAAAATTTTAGCTGATCATCATCGGGACTGAGCGATAGTCAATTACTCGAGTACTTGTTAACATCCTCAATATTTACGTGAAGTATAACATGTTTAAATGCTTATTTAATTTAAGATTATTATATTTCAACTTATTTGCTGTTTTTACTTTCAAATGTAGGATATTGGAACATTCCTCAGGTACCATGTAAAGGTTTCAGTTAAAGAGAAAAGAGGAACGTTCCTCAGATTCTTTGTGAAGATTTCAGTTGTAGTGAAAGAGGAACGTTCCTCAGATGACTTGTCAAGATTTCTGTTGAAGTGAATAGAGGAACGTTCCTCAGATGACTTGTCAAGATTTCTGTTGAAGTGAAAAGAGTAACGTTCCTCAGATGACTTGTCAAGATTTTAAGTCAAGTGAAAAGAGGAACGTTCCTCAACTGCTTTGCGAATATTTTAGTTGAAAAAAAGAGGAACGTTCCTCAGATTGAACTGTAGGGATTTCAGTTTAAGTGAAAAGAGGAACGTTCCTCTTGTGCTTCATGAATTTTTAAATGGATAAAAGGAACATACCTCATTTTAAATGTCTGTGTAATGCATTTAAATGTCAATGATTCAGGAAAATTCCATGAACTTTGACTTGTAAAGGCTTATTTTTCGCAAAAAGGGGTGTAAATGGATGCAGATGTGAAAAACAGGGTAAAAAAAAAAAGGAATTTTGATTTTCCCTTTTTGATTTTGATTGTGTTTTATGTAAAATTGAACTGAACGGTGAATATAAAAGCAGTAAAAACATATTAAATATTGATAAATATACAAAAAATTAGAATGTATCAACTTATTCTCTTTGGATATCAATTAAAAACATTATAAATCTTACTTTTACATCTGTTTATCAAAAAAAACAAAAACTAAATGTTGATTGACTTTTTTATTTTGCATATTACAGTACGTATTTGTAGGTTCACCTGTTTTATTTCACAGCGTACATAATTTATTTTAAAATAAAGGCAATTATTTCCTTTACAAGTTCCTCTTCCTTCATATTATTAAAACTGTTGCCATAACGATTTATTAATGTTCTTTCCTACGTAAGTGATGGATATACTGTTCATAGTTACCCTTTTCACAACATTGCCTAATACTTGTGAATTACATAACCCTGGTACATGTTCCAATGTTTCAAATGGGTATGTTTAAATCCTTTTTTTTTCTTACATATCTAATTGATTAAACGAGTAGCTGCCTATGAATTTCACTCGGCAAAAGAACTAAAGCCAAATTCTTGTGATTTGGCCCTGTAAATCTGTGAAAATTAAATTTCGTTCATTTGAAGCAATTTTTTGTAAACACTTCTTTACAAATTTGTTTTTACATTTCTGCCTCGAAAATTTTCCGGGAAACATCACGGACGCTTTTATAAGTGCTAAAACCGGACGCGGTATGGCAAAATCGGTCATTTTTACAGATATGCTCAACTATTTGTGTTGATTTCATACGGGCGCCAACTTTAAACCAAAATAAGAGTTAGCACACAGATAAACTGAGGAATACCGAATAATAATTTATCGGTTTTGTGTTGGTTCAAGTGTTGCGCCATACTTTTTATAACTTTTTAATGTCTTGGTGCACACCGGATTTGCGTTTTATACTTAGTTTGAACATAGTTTATTGTGTTAATTAGAGGATTAGATACAAGTTCTTACAACGTACATGTTCCTCTCCTAATGATAATACATACAATATATACAATTGTCATAGTGATATTACATGTTACTTATAGTTATTGACTTTATAATAGTAATATTCATAAATATGCATTTACAAAGTATTTACGAATATATAGTAAATAGTGTTGATATACAGTAAAAAAATAGCAAAAACAAGAGAAAATTAATTATAAAATACTTGTTTAGACTAAATGATTAATCTTATAATCATTTTTGAACAATGTGATTATAGTCTGTCCCAAGATATTTATGCTGCACATTTGGACGATTTTTAATAAAAATACATATACCTGTGAAAGAAGTGCAATTGAAATCGATGAAAGGGAAAATTTCCAAGATAACTTCATTCACACATTATCATTTTGCCCTCGTAAAAATTCACAGGAACGAAAACACATTTCCTACGGAGATTTATAATGGGAAATGTTGACATCTTTTCTCCATTCGGAAGTAATCGGGACACCTCGCGCAATTTTTCAACGTTATTATCCGGGCATCTTCATCTCCTTAGCAATGGAAAAACCCCGTAGGCTTTTTATTTTTAGCCGTGTATTGATACCCGACAAGCTAGAGGGGGCGTTTCAAAGGGGAAATCTTGGGATTTTTTCATACTATTGAATGAACATCGTCTGAACCAAGAGGTATTTTAAATATCGAATAATTTAAGAAAGTATGCGGCAAAAATATCTTGGGACAGACTATAAACAGTTTATTATTGCAGTATTGTAGTGTTTTTGCGTAAAAAATTGAATCTTACATTTGCCTTGATTCCCAAACTAAAAGGGATTTTCCATTAGGCTGAAAATAGATATATCATATGTCAACACAACGATAAAAAAAACCCAGTATACACAGATGTGAAATGGTGACACTTTGGTGTGGTTAATATTTGTTTCTTTTTATTAAAAGGAGAGAACAACTATTGGCGGCGACATATAGAATCGATGTTGATACTGCTGATGTCGTCGGCAGCTCGGTCTTCTGCATGTCGCATGTCTGGATAACGCGAAGTATATGCACACTTCTATGAGAAGTAATTTTTGACTTATCAAGTCAAAGTTGTTGCTTTTGTGTGCGCGTGTTTAAATCATTGAATTTGACTTTACACTCAACAAAACTTTTAAGTGTGTGAAATTATGAAATAAAATAATGTGAAATTTTTAA
>WFKH01003881.1:64992843-65003676 GCA_016163765.1 Magallana hongkongensis
TGTCATGGTTTTGTTTACATATAGGTTGCTAAATAGAAATTAACATTGTGATATTTGTTATAAAGGCTTATAACTTGATAACTGACTATAACATTTTAGCTAACCATTTAAAATACCTTGGTAAAGTATTGTAAACATTTGTCTTAATTTAAAAAGATGATGGTCTATCATTAAAATACAAAAAGATTAATTTTTACGTATATACTTCAACCCAATTAAAAACTTTACGTTCGATATTCAATTCGTTGTTCCACGCGACGTATCAAAAACCGGGAGCAGATGGAATTTCTAAGTTTGATAAGATTGTGATGCATTTTATCGTATTTGATATTGTACCATCCCGCTTTTGTTATTTTATTTGTGATACTAACACTCAATTGTTTCTTAATCATCCAACGGCAGATAGTACTTTGTTTTACATGTACTTATCACGGGAGATATTTATATAGTGATTAAATAACTATAGATAGGCCAGCAACTCTTGTAGTAAATTAAGCAAAATAACAGTTAAAGGAAGTGAATTATATATAGATTCATTACTTTGACATGTTAGAAAAAAAAATAGAAAACACTTCTCGACGTACTTTTAAATGCATTGATTTATATTAACTATCATAGAAAGATAAATACGAAACGAAGTTTTTGTAAGGTATGGGATAATTTGATCATTTTTTTTTAAATGCTGAAAATTTTGTGGTCCTTGAAATCAAAAAGGACAAAAGCACAAAACAGTTTATGATAAGTTCTATTTGGAAACGTTAAACACTTTGATCAACGCTATGTGTGTTCTTTTTTATGTCGACGTTGTGCACATCAATTCGTTAAACTTTATTAAACAATCTCTTGGATAGAATTTGATACAATTATAGATGCAAGAAATAATGCCATCGATTCTATTTTTAACATATCATACATTTTTCATTTTCTCTTTTTGGTAATGTTTAATGTTTACAGAGTATATTTTTTCTACGTTTAAACTTCAGTGTTATAAATTCATATCAACGCTCTCTAGAAACTGATACCGTATTACACAATAAACTAGGTTTTTTTAAAGAGTTCATTCAAAATTCTTTGTTAATTAGGAAACAAATATTCAATTGATTCCCAAAATATAGTTTTAGAAACTATATTTGTTTGGTTTTATCTTATGACATGAAAGGTTTCGAATTTATCATCATAATAGTAACTTTGAAGGAATTCTGATCATGTCGAGTTGGAAGGTGCGGATCATCATATAAAACAAGACGCGAATACTCTACGTGACATGACTCTTCGGATGAAGTTACTTTAATGATAATATATATTTACAGATTGGAATGAAGTAACAAAAAGAAATATAGATCTTGTATTACAAAGGAAGAATTAAATCGTTTGCAGAGGCTTCTTTTGTTAGTTTTGTTTTGCACGTGAGACTTCTACATATACTGTGGTATTATTTTTATTCGTGGGGGTAAATGTTCTTGGCTAGCCAAAATTTTTCTGGTTCGATGGAATAGAACTTTGTCGGTAGCAAGTTCTATTTTGAAAATAAATGCTATACAAATGCTTGTACATGTATATACGTTCGTGGGGATGTAAATTCCTGTGCAAGGGCTACCCACGGAAGCCACGAACATTGGTCCCCCACGAACAATGATGATTCCACAGTAGTCCACTTAAGGATCCTCCGCTCCTTTGGAAAAAGTTTCACATACAAGCCCAAACTTTATATTCCTTAAAGATATGGATTTCTTACATGCATTTGACTTAAAAATAGTAGAAAAAATGTCGAATATTGGTAAAAAAAAAAAACAACAACATCTTTAGCATGTTTGGCTATTCATAAAAACAAAAATACATGCTATATTCGAACTCAGGACCTGTGAATCATGAGACCACCGCCATATTCTTTTTGCTTTATAGTGTGTATCATGCATTTAAAATAAAGGCAATTATTTCCTATATCAGTTCCTCTTCCTTGATATTATTAAAAAATGTTGCCCTAACTTGTTATTAATGCTCTCTCCAACGCACATAATGGAAATGATGTTCATCGTTACCCTGTTCACAGCATTGTCCTATACTTGTGTAGCACAAATCCCAGGTGCATGTTCAGATTTTTCAAAAGGGTATGTGTAAATCCTTTTTTTTTTTTTACATATCTATTGGATTAAACGAGTGACTGCCTATGACTTTTTTCGATAAATAAAGATATTTGTGATATTATTATTATACTCATGCAGAGAGCCTTTAGAATGCTGTCCAAATTATCGAATTGTCGGGACCTCTTGCGTAGGTAATTCATATAGTATTACATATAGTGATATACCAGTTAAATATAAGCTCTGTGACCGATAAATGCATTGCATACGTCCACATTACATCTATTTCTTGTCAAGAATGTTGGCCCGGATCACGAGGTGTTAATTGTGCTGAAGATTGTTCATACGGGTTCTATGGAAGACTTTGCATAGAGGAGTGTTTGTGTGATCCGTGTGATAAAGTCAAAGGATGTCAAAACATTACACGTGAGTACATTTACAACAGAGTTGCGTGTTCAGTTAAATTAATTATTTACAGTTTCATCAGGGGAAACTATTCACATAAACAAACGTAAAACTGATAGAAACTGAATTCAACTTCATAGCAGTGAGCATTTGTTCATCGCGGCTTCTTATGTGTCTCTAGTAGTGTCATCTTGAGCTCTTTACAAAATTTAATAACATTCCGTTGCGCCGCCTCTGACATTGATGACGACATTTTTCTTTACACTAACGCATCGAACCGTTGCAATTAATAACAATTCATAAAATCTGTAAAAAAATACGTCATTAATTTTTTTTGGAGAAATTCAAGAATTTCAAAGAATTTCAGCTTTCTTTACAGATAATATTGCTGTGGGATTGTAGTGGCAGGTAATGTATATAGTTGTATGCTGATTTTAAAAAATAGAAAAAGGGGCATAAACAAGATTCAAGCTCAATATTTAATGTTTTTCATTTTTATTGTCAAAAACTGTTAAAATGTGTATTCTTAATGCTTTATCAAAATTTGAACTTCAGTAATTTTTTTAAGCTTAACGCGTGTTTTGGTGTTTTTTTTTTTCTAGATATGTGTTGTATCGGTATATGTTTCAATAAAACCTCCTTTTTTGTTGATAAATGTATTGTAAACACGCTGAAACAATTTATTGTTTTACCAAATTAATTAAAAATGGAAAAAATAAAATAAAATTTAAAAACGTGACTTCAAACACAGGCGCCTGGCATCAAAAATATTTGTATTTATGATAAAATAATTCGTTGTACTATAATGATAACAATGTTCGTGACGGTCCCCATTTTGAAGTTTTTTCACCGGCTCACCTGCCACGATTTGTAGGCCGCGATTCATGCAAAATTGATAAGTATAAAAATCTCCGGCACCTGTGAGCTTAAATTATATGTCGTCCATTTAATTGTACTATTTCTTACAATAAGGATTTTTGTTAAGATGAATTTAATGTTGATATTTTGACATTGCGTCTCTTCCCGAGTTTATTCACATTAAAACATGCATTTGAGGCATATAAAATTGTAAGAAAGATAACACTTTAATGTTTATTACCAAAATAAAAAGAACAAAATAGATTTCGAAAGACTTAAAAGATTAGTGTCTTAAACAAACTTACATGTATCTGCTTACGAAATTAGGAAACAAATAAATATAACCTAATGCTACCATATTTCCTTTCATCAAACATAATTCTTTCGTTTGTGAACCGTCAAATTTGGTGAAAATCTCTTTCCGTAGTAATTAGTATATATTTGTAAGGCCTTCTTTACTTGTCTCTTTTATTAAAAAGCCATGCATACCAGTTTTGATGGATGGTCTGTGGGAGTCTTCTTTTTTGAACATCTACCAGGTTTTCCGATCCGGGTCTCTGTGTCTTTATTCACCCCCTTGTCAATCAATTAAGAAATGAACTTAAAAATTTTTCTTTTGATCGACGTATCAAAGGAAAATTAACCAGAAGACTTCATTAATGTGTGTAACGCATTGATGAAACAGTTTTCCGGTCTATTTTTTTTTTATACGTCGATCAAACGAAAAATTATTAAATTCATTTCTTCTCTAAATATTATTTCTTAATTAATCAATTTAATCATAAAACGTAAAGTGTCATTTATCAATAAGTGTAAATAATGTAATTGAAGCGAGGCGTATGAATACACAACAATAACAATTAAAATGAATGCGCCTTCAGCTGATGCAGAGCTGCTGGGCTGGATTAAATGGATTAAACACGAAATTTAAACCGGCTGAATTCAAAACAAAGGTAAACTACATGCGATTGCTTATAATATTCTTCTCTGTGCAGCATCATTCGTTAAAATTTTTGTTATTAAAGTGGGTTGGATCGGTCGAATATGCAACTGAGCATAAACATGATGTAATGAGACGAGATGGTGGAAGAAAATAGTTGAGATATGTCAACAAAGAATAGTATGTATGTGCGAATTTTGCAAATGTCGTGGTATTTTGATAGGCAGTGTGGTACTTAAACGGTATATCTGGTTCTTAGAATACGCCGAATGAGTTGATGCACTATAGCTGAACGACACTTCAAATATTCTAATGGCCGATTATGCATGTGTGTTAATATAAAACTCATCGTTACGAATTCTAAACATCAATGTTACTGTGGCATTGTATATGTGTATATTATAACTCTTACGAAAGCCAGCCTCGCCATAAATGTTGATCGTCGCCTCAAGCAGACTAAATCATAAAAATACACTTTTTATTTTGAAAATTCCCCTTCTATAAGTAGTGCTAAATCAGAACACTAGAGTAAAGCAGATCCTGCTAAAATTTTATTGATGCAGGTATCAAAGAATTTTTTTTACAAAGTAGAAGTATCTCATAAAACTAATAAATGTTATATGAAATCTGTTTTGATTTATGGAAAAGGTTTTATGTCATTTGTAACGAGTCGTTTACAGTTAGCTTTGTCATCACCTATGGGCTCATTTGGGTTCATTTTGGGTCCAATCGGGTAAGTAGACGCACTGGCGTAGCGCTAATTAGATCATGAATAAGAGAGATTTTCAGAAATTTATAACTTTTAAACCAGTGGATAAAAAGCAAACCAAGTCGAACTGTATGAGTTTCATTTGTTGTGTTGGATGGAATCGTACAGTAGGATTTGCACGAAAAAGCCCCCGTCTTCTCTTTCTCTCATCTTCATTTATTGAAATATTAATCTAACCCGATCGTAAATAAGATTTAATTTAAATATCAATTACATAAATACCTGTTTGCTAAAAGTAGAAATATTCATACTTTATCTGTAGTGCATCATTATGAAGTTACAGAAAGTTTAAAATCAACCATAACAAAAATAAAATGTATGAAAAACGAACAGGGGACAGAATGACTGACAAACAGCGATAAAGACTATAGTCCCCCAGGTTTCACCGGTTGGGGATAAAAAAATATATATATATATATATATATATATATATATATATATATATATATATGTTGCGTTCGATGCCGTTTGGACTGATCTTGTTATAGAAGATTAAAATTGCACCAGGAAATAGAAAAATTATTGACAAAGCACTTATTACACATTGTTAAGTCCAAACGTTCAAAAATCAATTATAGGGAAGACTGAAAAATTAATTTGAAATATACACTGATCTTTAATCTTTTCATGTTTCTGAATACATATCTAAACTTTCATTTGTGCCATGACACGGCAGTTTTTCTTTCTATGTATTATATACTTCAAGTAAGATAACTAGAAAGTTAATTTCAGCTCTGATATGAGATATCCGTGAAATATTTAAAATGTATTCAATCAATTGTAACCAAGCAACATTTCATTAATATATTATTAATTATCTTGTAACATGTAACTTAACTCTAAATATTCAACTTTACAGTGAAATTAGGAAACTATTCTCAAGACCTCATTTTTTATATTAATGTTTAATTGATATAATGTGTTTATTTTAATTATGCAAAATTTAACTAAACAGTGTCTATAAGTGAATATGATAGCAGTAAAAACATATTAAATCTTGATAAATATGCAAAAAATTAGAATAAATCAACTTATTCTCTTTGAATATCAATTCAGAAACATTATAAATCTTACTTTTACATCTGTTATCCATAATTATATAAATGTTTATTGACTTTTTTTTATTTTGCATATTACAGTTTGTATTTGTACGTTCACCTGTTTTATTACACAGTGTACATAATGTTTTTTTTTAAAGGCAATTATTTCCTTTACAAGTTCCTCTTCCTTGATATTATTAAAACTGTTGCCATGACGATTTATTTATGTTCTTTCCTACGTAAGTGATGGATATATTGTTCATAGTTACCATTTTCACAACATTGCCTAATACTTGTGAATCACAAAACCCAGGTACATGTTCAAATGTTTCAAATGGGTATGTGCAAATTATTTTATATTCTTACATATCTACTTGTTTAAACGAGTAACTGCCTATGAGTTTCTCTCGGCAAAATTTAGATATTTTCGATAGTATATATTTATACAGAGAGCCTTTGGATGCTTCCAAATTACCGAATTGTCGGGACCTCTTGCTTAGGTAATTCATATACATATGTACTAACAAAATTATTTAAAGAAATCACATAATGTTACTGAAAAACGCTTTGTATGCATCTAAATTTGCATATATTCCTTCTCAAGAATGTTGGCCTGGATCACGAGATGTTGATTGTACTGAAGATTGTGCAATCGGGTTTAATGGAAGACTGCAGAGACGAGAGTTTGTGTAATCCGTGTGATAAAGTCAAAGGATGTCAAAACATTACAGGTGAGTACATTTACAACAGAACTGCATTTAAAGATGTTTCATAATTTGAATATCAAATTGAGAAACAATTAAACTTTTTTATAAAAATTACATATGTACATCACACAGTAAATATATTTGTTATTTCACACTTGATTTAAAAAATGAAGCTTTTTCATGTTTTCCTTTTTGGTATTTATAGTTCTCAATTGGAACTATACTCGTTTAGAGGAAGATGAAGGTCCAACGAGATTTCACTGGTTTTCAATACTAAGTGTGTCATTTGGTGGATTTGTAGTTTGTTGCATCTAAGCCTTTCTGTCTTTTGTATATTCAGGTATTAATAATTCTTCATAAATTTCATCTTGTTTAAAATCAAAAATTATCATTTAACTTATATCTTAACACATGTAAATGTATAAACAAATAAATTGTGCATGCATTAATACATGAAATAACTGATCTAAATATAAGTTGAGTGCGTCTGCAAGACCTAATGTTCTGACCGAGAAAGGTGAAACGATTTTCTTTATTTTAATGTTTTATTTTCTTACATTTTACGACTATCTCCATAACACTGAGAAAAGGAATTGCAGTTTAAACTCGTTTATATTTACAGGCGCTTAGAATGACAAGGATCCTTTCGAGAAACTATCACATAATCTTTCGCAAAAGACTAGCAGTGTTGATGTTGCCAGATCAAATGATAGATTCAGATGCTCAATGCAAAGGCGTTTGTCAAAGGAAGGATCATTTTCCCATAACAGAAACCGATGAACCCAAAGCTTTTCGATACTATCCGATTGATCAGATAGATGAAAATTACAGTATTCTTAAACTTTCATTTAAAAATGATGTTCAAAAAATGAAAAGTGAGACACATCCTTTGCAGAAACTGAGCAGTTCAAAACATGATACTTTTGAAAGAAAACGATGTCGTGAAGCTGTGGGTATGTTATAACGGAATCAATCTTCATGTTGTTTAATAATACTGTTGTGTTCGATATTATTACTTCAGAATAATTTGGTTCATAATAAAAGAGCTCATCAAAACGTACCGCAAATCTGTCCCTCCAACTTACTGGTAAAAACCAACAACATGGTTCGAACAGAAGAATGTTAACATATTTGATATCAATATTTTTATAGCATAAGAACTCGAACATTTAAGAACTTCTTTAGAATAAACTGGTTTTTTTATAACGTGTATAAACTTGGACACATTGAATATATATTTTTAAAAAGTTACGCGTAACTGTGGACATTGCCCTTTCTATGCATTCGTTTACATCTCTATCTATTTCCACCATTTTTCATTTAAATAGGTCACTCAAACGAAATTTGTCTGTAAAAGTGACACCTGTTCCATTTATAAACAGCAATAAACTGTATTCAAATTGTAATATGAGATATAACACTAAAATGTTTTTTTCATCATTGAAATCACATCACGACATTCCTACAATGTATCTCAGAATGACATACACATACATATAGAGTGCCCTTAAAAATCCCTTTTTGTAGTATTTCAGCCAGAAGAAATAACCAACATCAAAGTTTACTTTAACTATATTAACATGGTGAAAATAAGTTCGTAGTAGTGAGAGCACGGGTATTCTAATTTTAAGGAAAATAATTCAGCTTTTCTGATTGATTTTTTTCTCATTAGGAATGTTTCCTGTAAATTATTAGTTATCATATTAAATTTTATATATTTATATTTCAATCAAACTACATGCCGACAAAATTTGTAAGCTTTTTATTAATTTATTTTTAAAGTCAGGAAAAATACTTAACAAACCTTCTAAGTGTTCATCCTAAAATTAGAATAATTTGAGAATTTTGAAATAAAATTATATGATTTTTTTTTAACATTTCGCAATTGATATGTCTCCTAAACAATAGTACAGATTAAATAAAACAATACTGGTTGAAATCATTTTCCCGTGACGAATCCTCAAAAAAAGAAATTGGTATTTATCAGCAGGTGCCTCATATTAATGCCAACGTTTTTGCAATTGACTTTAGTCTATAGTAAAAGGCTCAAATTAAAAACAATTAAAATTCAGCGAACGACCGTTGAGGTAAAAAAAAAAACAGCGCCGTTGGAAAGTATGTATATATTGTTCTTAAAACATGTTGAAGTCACTTTTATTCTACTGTTCATTTCGACCTAGATACTGTTTTAATTAGTTGGCAATCTGTATAAAAAGTTATTTTAACATCGTTTCTCAATGTTATGAGTGTATCGTTATTTCTATCGACACGCGACAACACTCCGAAAGCTTTGAGGAGACCTCAACTAAAGCGGAAGTGTTCATGATATCCAGAAAAGGCGAAGGTCGAAACCAAAACAGGTCAAGATTTTTTCCCTATTTCGTTCTTAACATTTTGAGAGTTAGATGAAAATCGGCCTATCCAAAGGCAAGGCAAACGAATTTGTTTATTTCATATTATCAATTAAATACATTGCGTGAACACTTAGAACTTTGGTTTAGTGTATGTTAAAACGTAGAGTTATTTGCTTAAAGTAGAACGTATTGAGGAAATGCAACATTTTCCAGACATTATGGATGTAAGCATCACAGCTCAATACTTCATGCAAATATATTTTTACTACGTTTTAGTTCCAGTTAAGTTGACGTCAATTGTCTTAAATGTTTAGTTCTAAGAGCCTTATATTTATGCAGCCGCTCCAAGGACCTCTATGATACAACTGTACAGCGTGTTCTTACGAAACTATTAATAAGGTCTGCTATTAATATTTAGAGTAAGATATTTCATTAATAACACTCAACAGTTGTCTTAATGTTATATTTCGTTTCTCTTTAGCAGGTAACGATCTGATGAATTTCTGAGCTGTTGTAGAAGAGAAATAAAGTTCTTGTTATTGTGGATGTTGCCAAAAAAACCTCTCGGTCTCGAAATGAAGTTTAAAATATATATCTATATAAAGTAAAATAAAGTAATATATATCTTAAACCGCAAGCAGAACTTTTTTAATGACCCTACCCAACAAATTATAACTTTTAAAAAATACAGCTTATATTGGTTAAAATGGTTAACCGTGAATCCTTAATATATGGTTATATTTTATTTAATTAACCATTTAGGCCTTTTAGCTTGTTTTCTCACATAAAAAGTCAACTGCTCAATTTAAAAAAAATCCTTGTTTTCAACCTAGTACATTGACACTAAAACTGGGAATATGGAGCGGTGTGCATACTCTCAATGAATTAAGAATTATTTATTTTTAATCTCATGATTAATTCATACAAAATGGGCAGCAAATGAACTTTTTAACATTTTTTTCTCAATATTCCCTGTTGCCCTGTTGACAATTTCATTATCTCACTAATTAACGTCTTTGTTTTACCATATAACTTTAATGTATGAATCTGTAATATATCAAAAATACTTTAATGTAAAATATAAGTACAATATATAAATAGTATACCAATAAAAAGCGCCATATTTTAGTACATCAATATTCTACAAAAGAAAAAATAAGTCTAAATTATAAGTGTTTCTCAGATTTTGGATGAAGTTTGAGAAAAATTTATCTGTACAAACCCATAATGAGCCTGGATCTTCTTCAATTTGAAAAACTAATTCCTGTTTTACAAAATATTTCATCACGTTCCCTACTGCTACCTTAAAATAATCACATCTTATAAAAATGACATTTACTCCTACTCCCTTGACAAAAAAGATAAACCATTGAAATTTCACCAAAAAGTAATCCAGAATACCATTTATTAATGTGTAAATTTTCCAGTTAATGACATCATTAGATCATTTCTGGTAATCTGACAAACTTGCTTACGTCCAGTGACCTGGGGCAACCCCAAACTCATCCCAATGGCATTTTACGCGTTTCCTTGCTCCTATGTTTTAAACGCCTTACAAACAAATGGAAAACACTTATTATTCATCATTTCTCATCTGGGGTTTTTTTTTTCATTTTAAGATATCAACATTTTCATATCTTCTCCATTCTTGATGTTTTTGTGAAAAAATCGAGTTTTTT
>WFKH01003881.1:65025163-65047375 GCA_016163765.1 Magallana hongkongensis
ATGCTTTATAAAGCTTTCATGTAAAAAGAAAACAATCAACATATGAAAGATTGTACGTTCCTCAGATGCATTATGTAGCTTTCAGATGAAGTGAAATGAGGAACGTTCCTCAGATACAGTGTAAAGATTTCAAGTCAGGAACTTCCTCAGATGCTTTGTTAGGATTTCAGTTTATATAATTAAGTGAAAAGAGGAACGTTCCTCAGATGACTTGTCAAGATTTCTGTTGAAGTGAAAAGAGGAACGTTCCTCAAATGAAATGTAGAGATTTTAGTTTAGGTGAAGAGGAACGTTCCTCTGATGCTTTATAATTTTTATAAGGATGAGAGGAACATACCTCATTTTAAATGTCTGTTTTATGCATTTAAATGTCAATGATTCAGGAAAATTCCATGAAATTTGACTTGTAAAGGCTTATTTTTGGCAAAATGGGGTGTAAATGGATGCAGATATGAAAAACGGGGTCAAAAAAAAGGAATTTTGATTTTCCCTTTTTGATTTGGATTGTGTTAATCAATTCTCTGTTGGAACTGGCGGTTGAGATGCTGTAATGGGACTTTATCGTGCTTATGCCATTCTGCCTTGATGCCTCAAAATACCTTTTAGTAGATAATCTATGAGAGAGAGAGAAAAAGAGAGAGAGAGAGAGATTATAAATCGTAACACTTTTTCACTATATTGAGTTGGTGTTCTTTGTAGTATTAAAAAAGTTTACATTCAAATCTGTGTTTGAAATGGCGGTTGTGATGCTGTAATAGGACTTTATCGTGCTATTGCCATTATGCCATTATTCCATTCTGACTCGAAAACTCAAATTTTAGGACTAGATTAGAGAGAGAGAGAGAGAGAGAGAGAGAGAGAGAGAGAGGGGAGAGAGAGAGAGAGAGAGAGAGAGAGAGGGAGAGAGAGGGATAATGAATATTATACATCCAACTTTATTTGAATTAAATGCAACTAAAATGGTGAATATGAAAATTATTAAGTTATTCATATTGTTGTCAATAAAATACTCTTCCTTTTGATTAAACATTCTCAAGATCATGGATACCTCTATATGGATATTAAGTAATGTCTTACACAAGGTGTCATACTGACAATTTACAAGGTTGATGATTGCGACATTCACACCTCTTGATCCGCTGAAAGTATTATACTATACACAGATACTGCCTCGCTAATCTTTCTGTGAAGTAAAACTTTGAAGTCCTGACCAGGTATCTTCTCTATTTTGAAATAAAAAAAAATCATCATGTTAAAAAATATGGGTTTTTTTTATTGTTGAAAAAAAATTGTCCACCACATTTAGAAATTTAAAAATATTCTTGTGGAGTCTGCCTTTAGTTATTCAATCAACTTATAAATTTTTATCCGGCTTTCTATCAATAAGTCTAAAATGTGATCTGTGTGCTTCCGAAGTTCAAAAGAAGCTATCAAATAAAAAAAATAAATGAATGAAACTGTAAGTTAAACACATAATTACAGATTACCGAATACACTTGAAAATAAATTGTGTTAAATCTGAATTATGTGTTTTTTTAATAATTAAAATACAATGTTTTGGGCTTTAAAAATATTCTCAGTAATTATCAGCAATTCTCAGTACCAACAGTAAATCTCAGTAAATATCAGTAATTATCAGAACTCACAGCAAAAAAACGTCAGTAAATATCAGTAAATTTCAGAACCAACAGCAATTATCAGTAACAACTGTAAAATTATCAGTAAATATCAGCAATTCTCAGCAATAACAGTACAATATCAGTAAATATCAGAAATTGTCAGTAAAAAATGGCATTTTCAGTACTTTTAAGAGCCAGTAGTGATATGTAGAAGTCTCATGTGCAAAACAAAACTAACAAAAGGAGCCTCTGCAAACGATTTAATTCTTCCTTTTTAATACAAGATCTATATTTCTTTTTGTTACTTCATTCCAATCTGTAAATGTATATTATCATTAAATTAACTTCATCCGAAGAGTCATGTCACGTAGAGTATTCGCGTCTTGTTTTATATGATGATCCGCACCTTCCAACTCGACATGATCAGAATTCCTTCAAAGTTACTATTATGATGATAAATTCGAAACCTTTCATGTCATAAGATAAAACCAAACAAATATAGTTTCTAAAACTATATTTTGGGAATCAATTGAATATTTTTTCCTAGTTAACAAAGAATTTTGAATGAACTCTTTAAAAAAAACATAGTTTATTGTGTGATGTCTCTTGTTGAAATTGATATGCAATATGAAGGCTCCTAATGTTCAGTACATCAGAAGTAAAATGCGAAACTTGCTGCTATGACTGTTGTGTTGACTTTACACAGTGAAATTGTAAGTTACAGACGGGAGGTAAAATAACACGAAAAGTAGGTGGATGGGACATAGTAAACTATACACTGGTATTTTTCTGACATGAGTCATGCAACATGCACACAGTACGGAAGGTCAACCCTTTGCAAGGAATTAGGCGGGGGAGGTCTAAAAAGCTGAAAAATCATGAAAAATGGGCGAAATATGAAAGGGTTAAAATCTCAGAAAAATCAATATGAAGAAAATTTTACACGTTCTGACTAGTAATTTTCCTCAGAAATTGGTGATTGGCCTCATAAGGAGTGAATTAAAGGTTTTTGTGCTGAATGGGAACTGAGGAAATTCTAGTTACAGAGTTCCGAAGACCCATATCCCCTGGGTACAGTGTATTGTATAAAAAATTCTGTCCCCTGCCACCTAAATAAAAGTAATGAGGAATCATTCTTTGAATATTTGAGGTGATTAAAACTATTATAACTATCATTAAGCCCTTCAAGCTTTATTGGATTTGATCACTCCCGACCGTATTTGATCATCTCATGATGATCAAAGAATGATTCCTTATTCTTTAATTAAAAAGTGTATGCAAATAATGCCATAATTGTTCACTAGTCATAATATGTAAGATAACACACTAATTGTTCTCGGGTGAAAAAAATGTGATTTGGCAATTTGTGATAATACATTGTTTGTACTCTCTCATTTATGTAACTTTTACTTATGTGAAGTTAAAGATTGTGTTTAGTTTACTGCCATATATTATCTATTGTAATACATGATCTATTCTGCTTTATTGTTTTATGGGGTGAAATTAAACAGATATAAATGTATAAAACTGTACAGGAAACAAATGATTGTATTTCTAATGCTGAGTTAATAATCACAGTTTTAGTTGCTGGATTAAAAAAGATGGAATAAAGGGTTTTTTAAAAACTGTTTTCATTATTATAAATTGACAATTTCTTTTCTTCTGAAATTGTTTAAGTCAAATTCCATTTTTTATACCATTCTACATTTAAGACGTTTTACATCCATATTCCAATGTAGCTTAAATATTTGGAATATTAAAACATCAAACGTATGTTTCTTAAATGTGAGATAGATATTCTTTTGTTTGTTGTTGAATTAAAAAAAACTATGATAAGATAAAATCACATGCAATCATAATTTCAAGTAGCAACCCCACCCCCTTTCATGTCAGTCAGGATATCCGCTATTTCCGTTTTGCCAAGATCGTACGAAAATTAATTAGCTTTGAAGTAGCGGTAGAACAATATTTTTGTTGGATTGAAAGGCATCGAATTTGTTAGACCGTTGAAATAACATTCGTTTTGTTGGAATTTTTGTAAGCAAGAACTATATAGAAGAATATCTATAAGGGTATAACAGTAATGATTATTAAAGCTCTACCGTTCAATAGTTTTTAGACAAGCTTACATTTTATATTTTGACCATTTGTTTATATTGAGTACATTGTAATATAGTGAGAATAACAAACATGTTTGTTTGTCTCCATTAACCCTTTAAAGCTATATTTGCTAATGAAGAGAGATGATTTGGTTTTTCATTGTTTTGCAAAATAGCATCTAATTAAGATTTTAAATGCTCATGTAACATCCTGCGCGTTTAATGAATAGTTTATTTAAACATGACAAGACTGGCTCTGAAAACACGTTTCTATACATGTATGAAAACCATCTGTCTTCTCCTGTCACCCCCTGTTAACCCGGTATTTACCGGGCTATCTACTGTACACATCTATTTTCTACCTCTGTACGCCCATGTCATCCCCTGTACCCCCCTGTCATCCCCTGTATACCCATGCCATCCCCTGTACGCCCCTGTCACCCTCTGTATACCCCTGCCATCCCCTGTACATGTCCCTGACATTCAATTTACGAGTTAAAAAAATATATTTAACTAGATACGATCTCGTTACGAGTAACGAGTAGGTCTTCCGTTCAATTTGTTTAAAGATACGATTAAAATATTAATAAAATTTCAGAATTCCCCCTCAAACCCTTCTTTTCAGATAATGTATACGATTGTCAATATCCAGTACAATGCTTAACAAAGTGTTTGGCTTTTTCACATACAACACATTAAAGATTTAAGATTTTAGTTCCTTAAAATCCCTAATTATGTTATCAATGGGTGTGGCAATGAGTTTTACAAACTGTTATTGTTACGATGAACAACTTTGCATCTTTAATGGATTACAAAATCTTGATCGTTTTAAATTATGTGTAAAAGACTTTACGAGTGTCTTGGCTCCTAATTTAAGGGGTCAGCCCCTTTTTCTTGAGTTCATTCAAAAGGCCTCACAAATACTAACATTTTTTATTCTTACAATATCTAAAAATATTTTTCATTTTTGAGATACAAATGATTGAATGCTTTAGGGGCCAGCCCTCTAAATCCTTAATGGGGACAAATATTAGTGTTTTGATTAGTGAACTCGATTTGAATCATCAATGCTAGCATTTTCTCTTCTACTATGCCTAACAAATATGTTTCCTTCTCTAGATATATTGCGTCAAAGTTTAAGTACTTTGGCCCCTAAAAATTACTAATTACGTAATAAATGGGCGTGGCAATGATTTGTTCTGTTAGATATTGTTACGATCAACAACTTTGCTTCTATAATGCATTACAAAATCTTTTTCGTTTTTAAGTTATTTGTAATACAGTTCACGAGTTTATTAGCCCCTAATTTAAGGGGTCAGCCCCTTTTTCTTGATTTTACACGAAAGGTCTTATGAATACTTACATTTTTTGTTCTTACACCAATCTAAAATTGTTGTTCATTTTTGAGATACAAATGATTGAATATTTTAGGGGCCAGCCCTCTAGATCCTTATTGGGGACAGACATTGATGTTTTGATTAGTGGAATCGATAAGAATCATCAATGCAAACATTTTCTCTTCTACAATGCTCAACAAAAAATGTCTCCTTCTCTAAATATGTTACGTCAAAGTTAAGGAAGTTGGCCCCTAAAAATCCCTAATTACGTAATAAATGGGCGTGGCAATACTTTTTTCTGATCGATATTGTTACGATCAACAACTTTGCTTCTATAATGCATTATAAAATCTTGATCGTTTTTTAGTTATTTGTAATAGAGTTTACGAGTCTATTGGCCCCAAATTTAAGGGGCCAGCCCCTTTTTGTTCATTTCATACAAGGTATCTCTCAAATACTAGCATTTTTTGTTCTTACACCCATCTCAAATTGTTGTTCATTTTTAAGATACAAATGATTGAATATATTAGGGGCCAGCCCTGTAGATCCTTAATGGAGACAGACATTGGTGTTTTAAATATTGGAAACAATTCTACTTATCAATACAAGCATTTTCTCTTCTACAATGCTTAACAAAATATGTCTCGTTCTTTAGATATATTGTGTCAAAGTTTGAGAACTTTGGCCCCTAAAAATTCCTAATTACGTCATAAATGGGCGTGGCTATGAGTTTTTCGAATAGATATTGTTAAAATCAACAACTTTGCTTCTATAATGCATTACAAAATCTATATCGTTTTTAAGTTATTTGTAATAGACTTTACGGGTCTATTGGCCCCTAATTAAAGGGGCCAGCCCCTTTCTTGATTTTGTTGGAAAGAACTTTTGATTATCTACCACTTTTGTTATATAGCAGACGAATTTTTATGTAAGAAAACAAGAGGATGCTCAAAGGCCTAAACGGTTAACTTAGATAAATATTACCATATTTTGAGGATTCATGGTTATCCGTTTTAACCAATATAAGCTGTATTTTTAAGAGTTATAATTTGTTGGGTTGGGTCATTATAAAAGTTCTGCATGCGGTTTAAGATATATATTACTTTATTATACTTTATATATCATAAAGTTTTATATATAGTTATATATTTCAAACTCTTTTCTAGACTGAGAAGGTTTTTCTGCAACATCCACGATAACAAGAACTTTAATTTTCTTCTAAAACAGCTTAGAAATCCGAAGATTGTTACCTGCTAAAGAGAAACGAAATAGGACATTAAGACGACTGTTAATTGTTATTTATAGAATACCTTGTGTCATATTCTTTTTTTTAATTTGTATGGCATCAGACTCTAAATATTACTAGTAGACTAATTGTTATCGAACAATTAGAAGTCTTTCCACCACATTTTTTTTTTATATTTGACCTTGTCCTTTGACCTTTATGTTATTTTGTCTGGTCAAGGTCAATTTGAAGTGTTCCGATTGCCCTACGATGTAAGGTTTAATAGTGTTTTAAACAAAATCAAGAAACTTTCAGGGGCTTTAGGGATTTATTTGAATTAAGTTTCATATATATAGGGGATCTGTATGAAAATGACAATCAGATGTTTAGTTATAATGAGTTGAAAAACAGATTTAACTTAAAAACAAATTTTGTTCAATATCTTGGTCTAACAAAAGCATTACAAAATTATATGAAACTATTAAATAAACAGTTAACTAAAAATTATGATATTGGTTACCCAAATACAGTAGAAATATTCTGTAGATCTAATAAGGGTTGTAGAGACATGTACAACCTGCTTATAATAAAGAAAATAACTTATCCTAAATCTGAAAAAAATGGATGTCAGAAATTGAATTAACTCAAAAGCAATGGAGGAAAATTTATAGCCTACCCTTTAATTGCACAAAGGATTCAAAATTACTGTGGCTTCAATACCAACTATTACATAGGATCTCACCAACCAATCTGTATTTACATAGAGTAGGGATAGTAAATTCATCATTGTGTAAACTTCTGTCAACAGACCCTCGAGACAATAGAACATATTTTTGTTGACTGTTATTTAGTGAAAAAAATTGGATTGGATTGGAGAAATGGATGATAGATATGTTTGGTTTACAAACAAATTTTGATACATATTTAATTCTTTTTGGAAAGTGTGATAATAGAGATATCCATAGGCTGGACAATTTAATCACTCTTCACAAAACATTATATTCTGCAAAGTAAAATGAAAACATCAAGGCTAAATGTAAATATCATTAAGAAATCTATAACCAGAAAACTATTTATTGAAATTTTTTTGCTTCTGAAAAACTGTAATTATCATATGTTTCCTACTTATTGGAAAGTTATATTTCAACGTTTGGAACGTTCATCACCATCTGTGTTCTCTCCTTAATGCCCCTGTCTCTTATTTTTGTTTTTTGATCTTTAAGTTTTTCTCTCTATTTTAAAAAAACTTTTTCACATATATAATATACCATCACTTGTTTTAATTACAATTGTAACCTTTCTAGGGAGTAATATGTATATGAATATTTACATTATATTTAAATATTCAATGTATCAATCAAACAAATACTTTAAATGTATATGTATACAGTGCTACTATATACTTTTGTTCATGCGCTATGTTTATGCTCTGATATGTAAATATGTGAAAATTTCAATAAAAAGAAAGAAACCTTCAAGTTCGATAACTGCTTTAAGGTGACATCGAATCCTTTTGGTATGAATAGATTTAAAGATCCTTAAAGTCAACTAAAAACATTGATAAAAGTTTCAAATCTATATCTCTAACGGTTTAAGAGGAGTGGCAATAACAATCATTTTGCACAAAAGGGGGAATAACTCTTCAACCGATAAACAATTCTTTTTTGTTTTAAGGTCCCGTCACTAGAAATTGATTTCAATCAGTATTGTTTCATTTAATCTGTGCTATTGTTGAGAAGACATATCGATTACAAAATGTTGAAAATTCCATATTATTTTATTTCATAATTTTCAAATTATTCTCTTTTTAGGATGAACACTTACAGGTTTTGTTGAGTGTATTTCCTGCCTTCAAAATTAAATTTGGAAAAAGCATACTAGTTTTGTCGGCATGTAATTTGATGAAGATAAATAGGAAAAAATTAAATATGGTAACTAATGATTTTCAGGAACCATGCTATCATTTTTTTTCCTGATGAGAAGTAATTCAATCAGAAAAGCTCATTAATTATTTTGCTAGTAATTAGAATGCCCGTGTTCTCACTACTACGAAATTATTTGCACCATGTTAAAATAGTTAAAGTAAGCTTTAATGTAGCTTTATATTTCTGGCTGAAATACTACTAATTGTGACTTTTAAAGGCACTCTACATGTATATTTTTTGTCATTCTGAGATATATATTAACAATGTCGTGATTTCGATGATGAAACAAACGTTTCCTTGTCACATCTCATATCAAAATCTGAATACAGTTTATTGCTGTTTTATATAAGGAACAGGTGTCACTTTTACTGATAAATTTCGTTTGACTGACCTAGTTAAATTGGATAATGGTGGAAATTGACAGAGCTGCAAACGAAAGCATTGAAAGGGCAATGTCCACCGTTACGTGCAACTTATTGAAAATATATGTGAAATATGTACATGTATAAACACACCAGTTATGCAAGTTTATTCTAAAGTAGTCTCAATTGAATTATTTCCTATGTTCTCGTTCCAATGCTATGATATTAAATACTGTAAACGTATTATATTTGGCGTGTACGATATTTGGCGGAAATTAGTTTTTGAACAAGTTGGCGTTGACTTGAATTAGCGTATTCTTGAACTTACTATTCTTATACATGTATGCATTGCATTTAGCGATGTACTTGATTTAGCGGAAGCCGAATTCCGCCAAAAGCGCTAAATAGAATACACAGCCAAATGTAGTAACATTACAGTATGTTATTCTTTTGTTTCAACCAAGTTGTCCGTGTTTACCAATAAATATGGGGGACAGATTTGCGGCACGTTTTGATAATCTCCTTTCATATTAACCAAATAATTCTGAATGATGGATAGATTGTTTAATTAGAGTAATAATATCAAACACGACAATATTTATATTCAACGTAAAGATTAACGCCGTTATAACATTCCTGGAGCTTCACGAAATCTTTTTTTTTTTCTAAGGTATCTCCATGTTGTGAATTGCTCAGTTTTTGCAAAGATGTGTCTGACTTTTTATTTTTTGAAGTGGTCAAAAAAGTTTATATGAAAGTTTAAGAATATTGTAAGGTTCATCTATCGTATCGATGTGACAATATTGAAAAGCTTTGGGTTCATCGGTTTCTTTTATGGAAAAAAGGTCCTTCGTTTGAGAAACGCTTTTTCTTCGATCATCCTAATCTATATCCTTTGAACTAGCTACATCAACACTGCTAGCCTTTCGCTAGAGGTTATGTTGTACTTTCTCGGAAAGATCCTTGTCATTCTGAGCGCCTGTAAATATAAACGAGTTTAAACTGCAATTCCCTCTCAGCGTTATGGAAATAGTTGTAAAATGTAAGAAAAGAATAACATTAAGATAATGAAAATTGTTTCACCTTTCTCGGTCAGAACATTAGGTCTTGCAGACAATCTATATTTAGAGCAGATATTTCATGTGTTAATGCATACACAGCTTATGTGTATACGCATTTACATGTGTTAAGAAATAAGTAAAATAAGAATTTTGAAATGAAAAAAAGATGAAATTTATGAAGAATTATAATTACCTGAATATACAAAACACAGAAAGGCATAAGATGCAACAAACTACAAATCCACCGAATGATACACCTTGTATTGTAAACCGGTGAAAACTCGTTGGACCGTCATCTTCCTCTAAATGAGTATAGTTCCAATTGAGAACTATATTTACCAAAGAAGTAAAACATGAGAAAGCTTCTTCTTTTTTTAAAATAAAGTGTCAAATAACGAATATATATAAAGACTATACGATGTACATATGTACTTTTTAAGAAATAGTTTGTTTTTCAATAAGATTTGCAAATAATGAAATATCTTTAAATGCAGCTCGGTTGTAAATGTACTCACGTGTAATGTTTTGACATCCTTTGACTTTATCACACGGATCACACAAACACTGCTCTCTGGATAATCTTCCATAGAACCCGTGTGCACAATCTTCTGCACAATTAACACCTCCTGATCCAGGCCAACATTCTTGAGAAGGAATAGATGCAATGTAGATAAATACACATGTAAAATGCGTTTAACGGTCACATTATTGGATATATTTAAATAATTGTGCTAGTCCATATGTATATGAATTACCTATGCAAGAGGTCCCGACAATTCGGTAATTTAAACAGCATTTCAACGGCTCCCTGTTTAAATATATACAATAGCAAATATCTGAATTTAATCGAAAAAAAATCATACACAGCCATTCGTTTAATACACGAGATATGTAACATTAAAAAAAAAGAGATTTGCACATACCCTTTTGAAACATTTGAACATATACCTGTGTTCTGTAAAACACAAGTATCAGGCAATGCTGTGAAAAGGGTAACAATGGTAACTATGAACAGTATATCCATCACTTACGTAGGAAAGAGCATTAATAACACGTTATGGCAACAGTTTTAATAATATCAGGGAAGAGGAACTTGTAAAGGAAATAATTGCCTTTATTTTAAAATACATTATGTGCACTGTGAATTAAAACAGAGCTGAATATACAAATACGTATTTTTATGTGCAAAATAAATAATAAACATTTATTTATTTAATATACGGATCCAAAAGCATAATTCATATTGTATTTAATTGGTATCCAAAGCAAATAATTTGATTCGTTCAAATTTTTCGCATGCTCATCAATATTCAATATGTTTCACGGCTATATTTACATATAGACAATGCTCAGTTTAATTTGAATAATTAGTTGTTAGACTTTCTAAATAAGCCACAGTATGTTTTCAAAAGCTTTGTTACGAAATCGTCAGAATCAACAAATCCTAACAATTCAGCTGAATGCAGATTATCCGGAGCTTTATATCTTTCCTGCTGTCTTAGTAGATGGAATCTTCAAGTTTATGACATTATCACGCTTGTTTCAAATGAAAGTTAAAAAAAATCTATAGATTAAGAACGAAATGTCAGATTATTCGTTGGAATCTCGCGTGCTATGACATTCAGAACCAATTATGACTGTGTTTATGATACAGAAAATAGACGGATATGCAGAAACTCGTAAATTCGCTAAGTTCAACTTCGTGAGGTTTTATAGCGTTTTCAATTCATTTTCCATTCAAAAAGGGTTCAAAACCCTAAACTTTCAAAAACTTTTAATATCAAGTTGTTAATAATTTTCTCAAATCATGATTTATGTTTAAATATACAATATTTCTCCTATCATCTACAGATATAGAATACCAACATTTACAAAGGAATACAGGGAAGAACCTTTATACAGTTTTACATGTAACATTATTTCCGGAATTATTTTTAAAATCGTTCATCTCCCATGATATTACCTCAACTTTAGATACTCTGAATATTTGCATTTATTACGGTCAAATAATTTCTATAATTACATGTATATCATTATATTTACATCTAATGAGTAATTTCTTTTCTATTTCTTAATAAAACCGAAAGTGATTCATAGTTCTATAGAAATGACAGGGCCGAAATCTACACGATATAGTTCTAACCAGTTTATCGATCGGTCGAAACCTTCAGAAACCTAAGAAGATGACAGACTGCACGAAATAATCATGATGATGTCAGACTCAAATTCCTATATAAGACGACTTGGCTTTTTCTTTAATATAACGTACTAATGTACATTAACCATAATTTAATTACCTTTACTTTCTCTTTACAATCAATTCATTAATTTGTTAAAAGAGAGATGTAGATATTAACAATGAAAGCTTTCTTTGATGATTTATGCGGGTTATGAAGGTAGAGATCATTGCAGAAAAAAATTACATAACCCCCTAATGCGGAAAATGTATTTTCTATGCAATGTTGCCACCTTCATATCCCGCATGAATCATCAAAGAAAGCATTTATTGTTTAACTAAATATCAGTTGTCCTCTAGAATGTTGTCCGCTTTAGACAATGTTTTAATGAATCTGTTTATTTTGGAGATTTTCATATGGTAGATGTCGAACACGTATAATAGAAATTAAAAGAACGCACACTTATCTTTTTAAAATTCCAAATCAAATTCACTCTCAAAATTAAACGCATAAAATACAAATCTTATATATGAATTTTATAGTTTGGAATTTGAATTCTTTAGATTTTAATGAAATATATGTTCAACAAATATAACTTATATAAATAAATTTTATTTACAGTATAAAGTTTAGAGAAGCTTGGCATTTGATTCCACGAACAATGAGAACTGTGACGCCTCTCTGTTCAATATATATTTCTTTTACACCATATTCATAAACTTTGAACCGAATATTATGTTTTATAGCTATTTGCACATTCATAGATTTAACGCCATTCCGCATGGGATGTATTGTCACAAATATATGTACCATCGTTGGGAAAGTCATACATTCTCTTCATTAAACCGATCAGGAAATCAATTGCAGTCGGAGTTTTACCAAATTCATGAAAAGGTAGCATTTTTAAAATCTATAAGTATATTGCACTAAAAAACAGTTCAGTCCAGAGTCGGATATTTACCTGTTCTGGTGAAATACAAATTTGGAAATTATATGTCGTAATGTGTACACATTTTTTGAGAATAAAAAATATTTTTAATTAAGCAACTGGTGCTTGGTTTCAAAATTGGATTTCATTTTATTGAATACATTTTGAATATGTCTTTGGGGAATAGATATGTGATCTTCGAATTACTTGTGAATTTTCGTAAAATGTGGTTGAGATGTATTAATTTAAATTTTAATGAATTAATTTAAACTAACAAAAACCATTGAGGAAAGAAATAGAATCCAATTTTCGACCTAATCATATAACCACCTGAAACTCCAGAGTATAAAGAGTACTTCATCGTGTAATACATATAGACAAGATTACCTGACATCAATTTGTTTTACCCAATGGAGATGTGTCCACGGTACTGCAATAAACTTAAGTTCTAAGTGTTCACCCAATACAATGTATTGATTATATGAAATAAACACATCCGTTTGTCCTTCCGTTGGGATGGCTGATTTCCATCGAATTCTTAAGTGGTTAAGAACGGTGTAGCGACCTTGACTTCTGGTTGCGACCTGAGACATGACATGGGCTTTTGCTGCATATCATAAACACTTCCTGTTTGGTTGAGTTTCTCCCACAGTTTTCGGGTTTTTGTTGGTTGTCGATGGATAAGACGATACCCCAAAAGCTAAAATTGTCTTAAATTAAATGTTTACAAAGATTGCAAATATTTAAAACAATATCGAGGCTGAAATGAACAGTAGATTTTAAGTAAGTAAAACCTGTCGTATGAACAATTCAGACACCAACATTCTAACTGCTCTGGTTTTGCCCTCAATGGTCATTCTACACATCTTAAGTGTTTCTCATTTGGGAGTATTTCTAAAGACTAATGTCAATCGCGCAAAAAAGATGCCATTAATTGGAAGCACATGCTGGAAACCACCAGTTTCTTGTTTTTAGTTCTCGTCACGTCACAATCAGTATTATTTTGAATTTATCTATGCTATTCTTGAGAAGTCATATCGGTTACGAAATGTTGACAATTTCATATCATTTCATTTCATAATTTTCAAATTATTCTATTTATCAGAGTGAACTCTTAGAAGCTTTGTTAAGTGTAAACTAAAAGCTTTACACACGATGATGGTAAAGACAGAGCATAATCCTTTAATTATAACAGATTTCATTGGCCAGCAGGGATACATTAAGACAGAGAGACCCGGATCGCGGTTTGTAAACGTCACAATTACATCACCATCATATATAATTGGTTTGCATAGATTGTTTAATACTCGGGTTAAGAAGGCTTGACAAATATCCAGTTACTACAGGAAGAGAATTTCACTGAATTTGCCACGGCGCTTCACTAAGGAAAGACTGAACTAGGACAAAAACGAAGACGGTATCAGCAGGGTTATATTTATTTGAAAAATTTAGTAAGCAGATGATTTTAGTTAAGATACAAATCTTTCAGAGTCAAATCAAAACTTTTTTTTTTCTTTGTATTTCGTTAATAAACATCAAAGAGTTCTATTTCGTACATTTTTTTATACTTCAATTGCATGCCTTTCATGTGTATAAACTCAAGAGGAGCCTTAATGTCAAAATTACTAAATTCATGTTTTAAAAATGATAATTGCAAAAAAACAATACAATCAAGGGGAAGACACACAATGTAAGTTCCAATACTTTGAATTTTATTTCCAATTATTAATAAATGAGATGTTTTACCGCAGCGTTTTGAAGTTAGAAGTCAAACTACAAAGAGAGATACACTTGTCAAAATTTATTAATATGTAAACAAAGCTTGAATATTGATTTGTTTATAAATAATGTTCAGTGTAGAAATTTGGATTTGTTAAATAAAATGAATCATGGCAAAAAAGTAAATTGTGTTAATCTGTTCATAGATAAGTCAATCAACAAATAAAATTATTGAATCATATACCAATACAATATATACATATATCTAAACCAAATCGAGACTCGCTTAGTTTACAAAAATAAGTGACATTCAAATTGTGATAAAGCATTGAAAATGCCCATGTTTACCATTTTTGACATTAAAAAGAAAATATAATATTTTGAATATTTTGAACTAAAATTGTGTCTCTCTTTAAACAACATTCATATATATAAAAATCAGAATATTTTACAATCTTTCTTAAATTTTTCGTAATTTTTATTTATTATAACGTAATTTAAAAAGAAAAGATTTTATGAATTGTTAACAGGTCCCGGGGCCATAAACGTTCGAGGAGCTCACTTTTGATTTCAGATTCACTTTTTCACTATATTTTCTTTTTGTAAAAGTGAGCTCGTCTAACTTTTATAAGCCCGGGGCCTGAAGCTCACCAAAATGTTTCTCGTGTTCTGGTTTTAAGTGACATAAGAGATACACTGACGAATAACAATCTATTTAATGTGTAAAAGTTAATTATTGTTTTGACTGGTTGTTTGTAAGTGAATCTCCTTTGTTTTTAGAATGGGGAAGCATTTTTAGATATCTGCGTTCGGCGCACGTTACAGCTTTCATTTAAAATGACGAGCTGATTAACCGGATCGTAGTTGCTACGAAGGGCTACGTAGCAGCTACGCTGTCGAACGGTACGCTAGCCTAGCCTCTACGTAGATATTCGTAGCCTAATTTGTTTATGCTAAGCATCAAAGTCAAGATGGCTATCTTCGTTACCACTTTGTAACAAACATGAAATTAATCTTGATTAGTGATATTTTGTTCATCCTATAAGTTGATATGAATTGTAACATGTATATTTGTGCTTGAAATTATCAAATTTTGTCGATTTATGAAGTCTTTAGTTGAATATTTCCAACCTAAAATCAGAAATATAGCGGATAACCTAACGGTCCGTTCAATAGACCTAGATATCTAGATACCTAGCAGTTACGATCTTAAACGCAAAACATGTGGCTTTAAATTTTAACGTCATAAACTGCGCCGCCAAATGCAACACCATCATACAAATGTACTAGTTCATATTTTTTTCCCCAAAACTGAAACTTAAGACATGTTAAAGACAGGACAAAGAAACCGAAACAGTTTAGTGAAATTGCCCTGAATAATTTTAAAGTTTTGAACCACGTCTATGGTAATTTGAGACCACCCTCGTTTAATCTAAATGAAAAAAATAGATCTGTTCTCCTCTGTCATTCGCGACATAAAACAGAAGTTTAAATCATTACTTCAAATAACAATATTAATATATCAGGGTTACACTTGTCGACAATTCTTATATGTTTTATTCTGAACACACTGCTGCACAGTTACATTTAAGAATAAAAGTTGACTGAAAATAGGAAGTAAGCAGTTTGAAAGGACATATGTTGTATACATAAACTGTGTTTCTTTTAAGTGAATCGTAAATATGGGTGAGGAGTTTCTACAACATGCTTATAAATCAAAATGTGAATTTCAAATGGAAGTAAACAGAACAATTACTATGGATATTGAAGGTGGGTAAGGAAAATGATAGAATTGATTTTACAGCGTTTGAAAAAAAAAATCTCCTGCATTTGAGGTGGCTGACATAATACCCACACTAAGTTTTTATGAGGGCACGAAAATAGGAGCACCTGGCGAATTTGTTTTTATGCTAACTTTAGCAAAGCTTTCTGGAGCCAAAATCTCTCTTCAGCCTGGGTGCTCTGATTGGTATCCTTATATCAAATCACAACATGGTGTTGAATTTCCCAAGAAGTATACAATTAATATTTTTTGATGACAGTGAAGAACAAAGAAAAAAAATTCCTGGGAAATCCTAGATTCATAGCTACGGATTTTTTTAAAGAAATTGCAAATGAGATCGCCAGTATATATGCCTCTGTGAAAGTGAAAATTCCTCTGACTTATGGAACCATGTCTTTTGAACCGCGTGAGGGAAGGAAACTTGAGCTTATCTACATACAAAACTCATCATTACCAAAAAATGCTGACATTCAAATAAGAAGCCATTTTTATAAGATGTAATTATTTCAAGGCAGCAGTAGGGAACGTGATGAAATATTTTGTACAACAGGAATTAGTTTTTCAAATTGAAGAAGATCCGGGCTCATTATGGGTTTTTACAGATAAATTTTTCTCAAACTTCATCCAAAATCTGAGAAACACTTATAATTTAGACTTATTTTTTCTTTTGTAGAATATTGATGTACTAAAATATGGCGCTTTTTATTGGTATACTATTTATGTATTGTACTTATATTTCACATTAAAGTATTTTTGAAATATTACAAATTCATACATTAAAGTTATATGGTAAAGCAAAGAAGTTAGGTGGTGAGATAATGAAATTGTCAACAGGCAACAGGGAATATTGAGAAAAAAATGTTAAAAAGTTCATTTGCTGCCCATTTTGTATGCATTAATCATGAGATCAGATCACCAATAAATAATTCTTAATTCATTGAGAGTATGCCCACCGCTCCATATTCCCAGTTTTAATGTCCATGTAATAGGTTAAAAACAAGGATTTTTGTTAAATTGAGCAGGTGACTTTTTATGTGAGAAAACAAACTAAAAGGCCTAAATGGTTAATTTAGTAAAATATTTCCATATATTAAGGATTCACGGTTAACCATTTTAACCAATATAAGTCTTAATTTTTTTAAATGTTATAATTTGTTGGGTTGGGTAATTAAAAAAGTTCTGCTTGCGGTTTAAGATATATTTTACTTTATTTTTCTATATAGATATATATTTTATACTTTATTTCGAGACCGAGAGGGGTTTTTTTGCAACATCTACAATAACAAGAACTTTATTTCTCTTCTACAACAGCTCAGAAATTCAGCAGATCGTTACCTGCTAACGAGAAACGAAATATAACATTAAGACAACTGTTAAGTGCTATTTATTAAATATCTTGTGTCATATTCTTTTTTTAATTTGCAGCACTCTAAATATTAATAGCAGACATTATTAACAGTTTCGTAAGAACACGCAGTACAGTTGTATTAGAGAGGTCCTTGGAGCGGCTGCATAATTATAAAGCTCTTAGAACTAAACATTTAAGACAATTGATGTCAACTTAACTGGAACTAAAACGTAGTATAAATATATTTTTATGAAGTATTGAGTTCTGATGCTTACATCCATAATGTCTGGAAAATGTTGCATTTCCTCAATACGTTCTACTTTAAGCAAATAACTCTACGTTTTTAACATACACTGAACCAAAGTTCTAAGTGTTCACTCAATATAATTAATTGATAATATGAAATAAACAAATTCGTTTGCCTTGCCTTTGGATAGGCCGATTTTCATCTAACTCTCAAAATGTTAAGAACGAAATAGCGATCTTGACCTGTTTTGGTTTCGACCTTAGCCTTTTCTGGATATGATGAACACTTCCGGTTTGGTTGAGGTTTCCTCAAAGCTTTCGGAGTGTTGTCGCTTGTCGATAGAAATGACGATTCACTCAAAACATTGAAAAATGATGTTAGAATAACTTTTTATACAGATTGCCAACTAATTAAAACAGTATCTAGGTCGAAATGAATAGTTGATTAAAACTGACTTCAACATGTTTTGAGAACAATATAGACAAACTTTCCAGCGGATCTAGGGTTTTTTTTTTTTTACCTCAACGGTCGTTCGCCAAATTTTAATTGTTTTTAATTTGAGTCTTTTACTATAGACTAAAGTCAATCGCAAAAAAGTTGGCATTCATATGAGGCACCTGCTGATAAATACCAATTTCTTTTTTTGAGGATTCGTCACGGGAAAATGATTTCAACCAGTATTGTTTTATTTAATCTGTACTATTGTTTAAGAGGCATATCAATTGCGAAATGTTAAAAAAAAATTATATAATTTTATTTCATAATTCTCAAATTATTCTAATTTTAGGATGAACACTTAGAAGTTTTGTTAAGTATTTTTCCTGACTTTAAAAATGAATTTAGAAAAAGCTTACTAATTTTGTCGGCATGTAGTTTGATTGAAATATAAATATATAAAATTTAATATGATAACTAATAATTTACAGGAACCATTCCTAATGAGAAAAAAATCAATCAGAAAAGCTGAATTATTTTCCTTACAATTAAAATGACCGTGCTCTCACTACTACGAACTTATTTGTACCATGTTAATATAGTTAAAGTAAGCTTTGATGGTGATTTATTTTTCCGGCTGAAATACTACAAAAAGGGATTTTTAAGGGCACTCTACATGTATGTGTATGTCATTCTGAGAAAGAAACCTTTGATGTAGCTTTATTGTTCAGGCTGAAATGGTATAAAAAGGGACTTTCAAGGGCATCCTTCATGTATGTGTATGTCATTTTGAGATACATTGTACGAATTTCGTCATGTGATTTCAATGATGAAACAAACTGTTTTTGTTATATCTCATATTACAATTTGAGTACAGTTTTTATTGCTGTTTATAATTGGAACAGGTGTCACTTTTACATACAAATTTCGTTTGAGCGACCTATTTAAATGGAAAATGGTGGAATTTAATAGAGATGTAAACGAATGCATAGAAATGGCAATGTCCACAGTTACGCGTAACTTTTTGAAAATATATATTCAATATATCCAAGTTTATACACGTTATAAAAAGACCAGTTATGCAAGTTTATTCTAAAGAAGTTCTTAAATGAATAAGTTCTTAGAATCTTGTTCTTTTGCTATCGAAATATTATATTAAATATGTTAACATCCTTCTGTTCGAACCATGTTGTTGGTTTTTACCAGTAAGTTAGAGGGACAGATTTGCGGTACATTTTGATGAGCTCTTTTAATATTAACCAAATTATTCTGAAGTAATAATATCAAACACAACAATATTATTATACAACATGAAGATTAATTCCGTTATAACATACCCACAGCTTCACGACATCGTTTTCTTTCAAAAGTATCATGTTTAGCACGGCTCAGTATTTGCAAAGGATGTGTCTCAGTTTTCATTATTTGAACTTCATTTTTAAATGAAAGTTTAAGAATATTGTAAGGTTCATCAATCGGATCAATCTTATAGCATTGAAAAGCTTTGGGTTCATTGGTTTCTATTATGGGGAAATGATCCATCCTTTGACAAACGCCTTTGCATTGAGCATCTGACTCTGTATCATTTGATCTGGCTACATCAACACTGCTAGTCTTTTGCGAAAGGTTATGTGATAGTTTCTCGGAAAGATCCTTGTCATTCTTAGCGCCTGCAAATATAAACGAGTTTAAACTGCAATTCCTTCTCAGTGTTATGGAAATAGTCGTAAAATGTAAGAAAATTAAACATTAAAATAAAAAAAATTGTTTCACCTTTCTGGGTCAGAACATTAGGTGTTGCAGACGCACTCAATCTATATTTAGATCAGATATTTCATGTATTAATGCATGCACAATTTACTTGTTTACACATTTACATGCGTTAATATATAAGTTTAATGATAATTTTTGATATCAAACAAGATAAAATTTATGAAGAATTATAACTACCTGAATATACCAAAGACAGAAAGGCATAAGATGAAACAAAATACAAATCCACCGAATGACACACTTAGTATTGAAAACCAGTTAAATCTCGTTGGACCTTCATCTTCCTCTAAGTGAGTATAGTTCCAATTGAGAACTATATTTACCAAAGAAGTAAAACATGAAAAAGCTTCTTTTTTTAGTCCAGTGTCAAATAACGAATGTATTTACAGACTGTGCGATGTACATATGTACTTTGTATGACAAAGTTTAATTGTTTCTCAATTAGATTTTCAAATAATGAAATATCTTTAAATGCAGTTCTGTTGTAAATATACTCACGTCTAATGTTTTGACATCCTATGACTTTATCACATGGATAGCATTCACACATCTCTTTGCAGAGTCTACCATAGAACCTGTGTGCACAATCTTCAGCACAATCAACACCTCGTGATCCAGGCCAACATTCTTGAGAAGGAATAGATGCAATGTGGATGTATACAAAGCGTTTATCGGTCACATTATAGGATTTCTTTAAATAATTTTGCTAATACATATGTACATGAATTACCTTCGCAAGAGGTCCCGACAATTCGGTAATTTGGACAGCATTCCAAACGCTCTCTGTATAAATATTTACTATCGCAAATATCTTAATTTTGCCGAGAGAAATTCATAGGCAGTTACTCGTTCAATCAAGTAGATATGTAAGAATAAAAAAGGATAAGCACATACCCATTTGAACCATTTGAACATGTACCTGGGTTCTGTGATTCACAAGTATTAGGCAGTGCTGTGAAAAGGGTAACTATGAACAGTATATCCATCACTTACGTAGGAAAGAGCATTAATAACACGTTATGGCAACAGTTTTAATAATATCAAGGAAGAGGAACTTTTAAAGGAAATAATTGCCTTTATTTTAAAATAAATTATGTACGCTGTGAAATAAAACAGGTGAACGTACAAATACGTACTGTAATATGCAAAATGAAAAGGGTCAATAAACATTTAGTTTTTTTGGATAAACAGATGTAACAGTAAGATTTATAATGTTTTTAATTGATATCCAAAGAGAATAAGTTGATTCATTCTAATTTTTTGTATATTTATCAAGATTTAATATATTTTTACTGCTTTCATATTAACTTATAGACACCGTTTAGTTCAATTTTGCATAATTAAAATGAAGACATTATATCAATTTACGTTAATGTAAAAATTGAGATCAAGATGAGATGAAGTCACCAACATTTAAATGACCATGTTAATCGACACGTTTTGATTAACTACCTTACATTCGATAACGAAATTAAACCTTTAAATTTGAGACCTACAAAGCTTGTCTGGTACAGGTAAACACATTATGTTATAAGACAATAAGTACAAACAATAGTACAAACAAATTATATGGTCAGTAGTCAATAAAACTTGTTATAGTCTGTCTCAAGATATTTATGCAGCACATTTGGACGATTTTTAATAAAAATACACATACCTGTGAAAGAAGTGCAATTAAAATAGTTGAAAGGGATAATTTCCAAGATAGTTTCATCGACACATTATCATCTTCCACTCGAAAAAATTCACAGGAACAAAAACAGATTCCTTACGGAGATTTATAATGGGGAATGTTTACATCTTTTCTCCATTCGGAATACACTCGGAATACATCGCGCAATTTTTCAACGTTATCATCCGGGCTTGCTGCAATACAAAATCCCCGTAGACATCACATTTTTTAGCATTGTACTGAAACCTGATAAGCTAACAGGGGCGTTTCGACTGAGAAATCTTGAATGAAATACTTTTGAATGAACATCGTTTGAACCCTGAGGTATTTATAAATATCAAGCAATTAAGCAAAATCTGAATTCAGGATATCTTGGGACAGACTATAATAGATTATAATCCTGTGTTCTTAATTGTTTATGCAACAAATATGAACACAGGAATTAAAACATGATATATTTGAACATTAAAATTAATGAAAACACGTTTTAACTTAATCATCA
>WFKH01003881.1:65047475-65061243 GCA_016163765.1 Magallana hongkongensis
TATGTAATACTTTTGATTCAACAAATCTTGGCTATTAAGCTAAACGCAGATTATCAGAAGCTTTTTATCTTTGCTGCTGTTTTGGTAGATAAAATCTTCATCTTTATGACATCATATAAGACCCGCTTGGTTTAAAATGAAAGTTTTCAAAGAAAGGAACATTTAGAGATCAAGGAAGAAGTGTCAAGTTTGTCATTTGTTAGAATCTCGTACTCAATAAAATCTATAACCGATTGTGACCGTGTTTTAGATACAGATAATACGGACGGATATCCAGAAAACAAAGTTCAACTTTTGAGGTCTTATAGCTTTTTTTCTCCATTTATATTTCCGAAAAAAAAAACCTTAACTTTCATAACATATCATATTACGGTGTTAATAATTTTATTAAAACAGGAACTATGTTCAAAACACAATATTTCCCCAATTATCAACAAAAACACAATGCCAACATTTACAAAGTAATACACGGAAGTACATTTGGACACAATTAGACTTATCTCCGTTAATTATTTTAAGAGTCTTGCATTTACCATGCTATTACATTGCACCTCATAATTAGATACTCTGAATATTTTTAAGAATTCTGGTGTTATATAGTGCCTTCTCCTCCTAGCCATCTTTACGCCCGGAAAAATGGCTATATAGCAGTTTCTCTCCCCCCCCCCCCCGACAAAATGGTGGGTTTTCCCCTCTTTTATAGCCAGATTACCCCCACGGAAAGCCTTCTATATAGTAGATTTTCCCCCTGTTTTATATTCCGGTCATGTTTATGGCGGACCATTCCTGGCAATAATTTGCAATATCTTAGATGATATTGATTACTCATAATAAAGGGTAATAAATGCATTTATAAATACATAGTATAAAATACATGTTTTTCACCCCGGGTATGAACAAAGGCACGCGCCATCATTACACTTTATTTTATCCTTTGTTGCACCTTTTTGGAACACTTTTGCAACTAATTATTCGGATTTCGAAATACTTCGGAATTTTTTTTTTGTTTGTTCTTTTTCTTTAAATCAATGCATATCTGCAGTTTGGACTTTGACGTTATGACATGGACATTTGTTTTATAGAAGATGTCACAATACATTTGAGCGTCAAAAAATACGCGGGTTTGGATATTGAAAAACTAGAATAAAGCTGGATAAAGTTTTTTCACATGAAAATATAAACGAGTTATATGTATCTATCAAAAATATGATCAAAAAACAGTACAGGGCAAAATCTGTATCACACCCAAATCAAACCTCGACAAAAATTCAGCCCTATGGCTTTTGGGTTGATATTGGAATCTCGGGTTGATTATGGGGTGCATGCATGATACAGATTTTGCCATGCATTATTTTCTATGAATTAAGCTCCTTCCAGGAAAATAACTGACCAATCTTGACTTAACTTTGCGGAGGAAGGATTTATTACCCCCGTTGTCCCAAAAGGCTATAGATTTTAAGTTAATACCTTTACATGTAGATTAGAATTGAAGATCTTAAATTTGATTATATATATCTACTTCTAAATATCAAACAGGAGACCGGGAGCATAAATGAGAAACTGAAAGTGAAATGGAAAAAAATATTTAAAAAATACTTGTGGTATCAATTTGAAACACAAATTACTTATATAATTCAAATCGCTCAAAACTAAAGTTTTTCAAATTCAGAAGTGACGGAGAATTATCTTAAATCCCTACGAAACATCTACTACAAAAGGTTCTTTATGCGTAAAAAAATTCAAGTTTTAAAAACTGTGAAAACACACTAGGATCAGAAGGTCTGACGCACGGAAAGGAAAAAAAAATAGTGGTTTAAATCTCTTTTTTTTTCTTTTGAGATGAAGTTTTAATTATGTTTTAAACTAAGTGTTTTTAAATTCTATTGACCCATATTAAAACATAAAAAAATCGTCAATTTTAAGATAAATTAAAAGAGAACAAGACTTAAGTTATTACGAGGATTGGACGCGGGTCATCTAATGAGAAACCATTAATCAAGTCACCGAGACCGTCGCTGGGAAACTTTAAGGACAAAAATCAAGCATATGCATTAATCAATTTTAATACAAAATCCATATTCTGCATTAAATATCAAACCTATATAATCTTACAAATATTAAAGATTAAAATAAATCAATCGCTCCTTGTGAAGACAGGATGTAACGACGAACGCTCTGATGTATTAAATCCGTCCGTGAAGATAACAGTAACATTATATAACTCTGAAAAAACCCCGGAACCATTGAAGATAAATCGAAGATATTTTGATTATTGTTCTCGAGTATTTACAACTTGGTTCAATTTAATGTAAATTCATAGGAAACAAGAATTAACAAAAATGATGAATCATTTGATTGCGAATTTCGCACATATGCGCATTATTACATTCGTAAGTCCGGAATATTAAATTTTTATCAAATCTTAGATATGAACAAAAATATTTCATGTCCACTCTGATTAAACCATTTCATTAATGTCTTTTTTATCTACTTGGAGGTGATATATACTTTCGAATAATATCAATCATCGTGCCTCGACGAAAATTGGTTAAGGTCTTAACACACTATTACGTCGTGAGCAATCCTTGAGTTCTTTCAAATATTCTCTAAAACAAAGGTTTAGCCACAAAATTGCACAAACAGACAGAAGGACTGATAGATTTATAAAAAATTCGCAAAACATTTTTAATTTACAAATTTAGAACACATGGTTATGCATATGAGTGAATACCAGTATCTTGTCAAACCAGGTAAGGATGACTGCACTTAGCGCCGGGTTTTGGGCCCTTTTCGGTCGCTTCTGTTGCGTTTATTTCTTAACCTAATATCACTTTTGTTAATTTTTTAAAAGAGTCTAGTCAATTTCGAACATGAATTAAGATTTTAGACTCTGATACAATAAGCTCATTCTATGTTTTTCTCCTTACAACTTCCGAAAAAAGGAGAATTTTCGCTTATCTGCCCTTGATCAAACATAAGATTGATATTAATATGCATGAGAGGTGGAGCTGACATTATCAGAATGGTACTAAAATTAGACTAGCATGAATAACAATGCCATGTATAAAAATTTATGTGATCACTCTTTCACCATAACTCTATTCTATATGGTACAAGTATACTATTTACTATGGTTTCAACAACTAGACCACGCCCATGTAAGTACATAAGACTTTAAATCAATGCTTGACAACTTAACGTGTGCGAAAACATTGTCCTAGTTAGCACATAACATGCTACCTTACACGTCACGTGATAGAATTTTGTATTCACAAAGTTACTTGGGCTGAGAAATCACGTGGTGAATTATAATATTCAACATGCATCAACCCTTGGTTACAACAGGGAAAGCGAAAGTAAGAATAACCAGTTTTTTCTCAATTAAACCATGAGCGCATGTTTGTCTATTAATCTCCCTTTGACATAACTTTGATAATGCAAATATACAACTACTGTTAAACGGAGAACAATAGACAAACATGCGCTGACTATGTATGAAGTCAGTATAAAAGTGGGTGTCCTCATTATCGTATTGAGATTCAGGAAATCGCGATGACCCCCGCCTATGAAAACAAATTCGTACTTGGTAACAACATACTTTTAATTAACGCAATTACGTAAAGTTGCAGTTTAGATGTTGACGATTTCTGCAAATGAAAGAAAAATTCTTCTTTTAAAAGTTTATTTTACCGCAAATATCTCATGTCCTTAAGTGCAGTCATCCTTTATCAAATAATTACCTAAATTAAGTTCTATGTTTTTCATGATACGAATGTTAAATTTTCACCATTGTCAATAAAAAATAATAAAACAGCAAAACGAAAATCAACCGCACAGATGGATACAGGTATACGCAACCTGGGGGTCTTAAACATTGATTTTAATCCTTACTGGGTTTCCATTAATATTTTTATAAAATCTGAACCAAAATTGTGAGGGAGAAACCCTACTATGGGGGAAAAACTACTATATAGTAGCTTTTCCCCCTGGGGGAAAGGCTACTATATAGCAGGTTTTCCGGGGGGAAAAGCTACTATGGGGGAAAAACTACTATACAACACCGGTCAAATAATTGCATCATTTTAATTATGTCTAATATTAATTAGATAATTAACTTTACACGCAACTCGGTTGTAAATATACTCACGTGTAATGTTTTGACATCCGCTGACTTTATCACATGGATAACATTCAGACATCTCTCTGCAGAGTCTTCCATAGAACCCATGTTGACAATTTTCAGTACAATCAATCGTGATCCGGGCCAACATGCTTGACAATGAATATATGAAACGTGGATGTTTAAAATGCCTTTATTGGTCACGTTATAGCATATGTATCAATTAAAATCTTAGTATATGTATATGAATTACCTACGCAAGAGGTTCCGACAAGTCGGTAATTTAGACAGCATTCCAAAGGCTCTCTGTATAGATAAATAATATCGCAAATATCTTAATTTTACCGAGAGAAATCCATAAGCAGGCTTTCGTTTAATCCAAGAGATATGTAAAATAGAAAGAAAGGATTTGCGCATACCCTCTTGAAGCATTTGAACATGTACCAGGATTCTGTAATAAACAAGTATCAAGCAATGCTGTGAAAAGAGTAACAATGAACAGTATTTCCATCACTTGTGTAGGAAAGAGCATTAATAACACTAATGGCAACATTTGTTATAATATAAAGGAAAAGGAACTTATAAAGGAAATAATTGACCCAAAAGCAAGGTTCATATTGTTAATTGACATCCAAAGGAAATAATTCTATTCATTCTTTTTTTTTTTTTTGCATGTTCAATATTCAATATGTTTTACTTTTATATTCACATATAGACACTGTTTAGTTCAAATGTGAGTAATTTATTGATATATTTTATAAATATAAGCCCCGTTATGTTTTCAGTAGCTTGTTACTAAATTGTCAAAATCAACAAATCCTGGCTATTCAGCTGAATGGAGATTTTTAGGAGCCTTATATATTTCCTGCTGTTTTGGTACATAGAATCGTCATTTTTATGACATCACATAAGTCACACTTGATCCAAATAAAAGTTTTATAAGAAAGGAAAATTAAAAGATCAAGAAAGACGTTGGAATCTCGTATGCTAAGAAATTTAAAACTCATATGACTGTTTATCATACAGATAATAGATAATTATCCATAAAATTACTGATGATAAGTTCAACTTCTTGAGGTTTCATAGCGGTTTTTTCCCATTTATATTTTCGAAAAAAATCTAAGCTTTCAACCCTTATCATATCAAGGTGTTAATAATTTTCTCAAAACAGGAACTGTGTTCAAAACGCAACGTTTCCCCAATTATTAACAAATACACAATGCCAACATTTACAAAGAAATACACGGAAGCACATTTAGATACATTTAGACTTGTATCCGCAATTTATTGTTAGCGTCAGACATTTCCCACGCTATTACCCCATAATTAGATACTCTGAATATTTGCATATATTCCAGTAAAATAGTTCTGTCATTTTTAATATCTTTTAAATTCTAATATTCAGTTCTCTAGATTGTCGTACAGTTCAGACAGAGTTTAAAAGATCCAGGTTTTTTCGGAGGTGTTTATATAGTCTATGTCGAACACGTATGAAAGATATTAAAAAACACAATATTCTTTTCAAAATTTCATATCAAATTCAGAAGGCAGGATGGTCGTTGCCATTTTTAGACTCGAATGATTTCCTTTAGAATCAGAGCTCTAGATCCGTATAAAGATATAGGGAAAAACTCAAAATTAAAAGCTTAAATGTATTGAATTTTTCTTTACCAAATATTAGTTTATAGCTTTATCAATCATATCTTAAAATTGTAAGTAGATCTGATAGGTAATTTTTTAACCACTTAGCCTCCTAAACGTATAAAATACAAAATCTTATAAATAAAAGATATAATGTAAAAACAAGAAATCTTTAGATTTTAATGAAATAAATGTACAGAAAACATAGCTATTATAAAAAAAAAAGCCCCCACATATTTACAATATATGGTAAGAGAAGCTTGACATTTGATTTTTTCAACAACGGGAGAGAACTCTGACGCTTGTTCAATATATTCATTTAACACATATTAATATAAACTTTGAACCGAATGTCTTCTTTCATGGTTAATTGCACATTTATAGCTTCAACGCCAAACTGCATGAGATGTAACGTCACAGAACTTTGTACCAGGGTTATAATAATCGAGTTCTCCGCATTAACCCGATTAGGAAATTATTTGCAATTGGAGTTTTCATTAAATAGGTCGCAATTTCATCAAATTGGTCCTAAATTCATTAAATAGGTCGCATATTTTAAATCTATGAATATATTGCACTGCAAATTAGTTCCGTCAAGGGTGTGGGGTCTTAGATTTTTTTAAAGTACCGTTAATAGGTATTAGCCTGTTTTGATGAAATCCGAATTTGGAAATTATGTGTCGTAATGTGTACATATTTTTAGAGAATAAGAACAATTTGAATTAAGGAAATGAGGCTTAGTTTTAAAATTGAATTTTCATTTTATTGAATACATTTTAAATATTTTACTGAAATATCATGGGGTTTTTTTAATATCAGAGCTATAATAAACTTGATCGGACTTAAAGTATACATGTATATCGTACATAGAAAGAAAACGTGCCGTTTCATGGTACAAATTAAACTTTAGTTAATAAATTAGAAACATGAAACTGTTGAAGATCAATATTTATTTTCAATTAATTTGTTAGTCTTCCCTATAAATTGTGTTTTTAACGTTTAAACTTTACTATGACTCAAATGTGTATTAAGTGCTTTGTAAATAATGATTTAATTTCCCGAAGTCCATTTAACGTGCCTTCTTTAACAATATCAATCCAAACGGCATAAAACGCAGTTTTCGAAAATAGATATAGTTTTTTTAATTTATTTATTCAACATTCATTTTGGAATAAATGAATGAATTTAAAGGAGAAAAGATAAATCATTAAATTATGATGATCGGTATGACATCATTAATATGACCTCTTGACCCACTACAAAGTTCACACATAGGTTTTGCTCTTCAGTAAGTGTACATGACAAAATATATGTTTATCATGTTCAAGCATTTAGTTTGTATAATACTTTACGCAAATGTGATACTTTTCTTTGAATTGACAGTTTTATAAACAGCCCTATGCTGGAGAAAGTGGTTTCCCTTTTACAGGAGTGTGTAACCGACTGGATGATCCTACCTCTTTTTAACAAACCACCCGTTCTCCTCCGGACAGATTCTCTGTTTTAAAAAAATTAAATTTCAATGATATAATTTTGATCCGATCGACTATATATCACGCAAATATGAAAACAGGGGATTCATGCTAAGTGTAATGGTAAATTCTTGTGAAGTTAGACTTACATGTTTATCAACATCTTGTGTGAAATTTACGCCATTGCTTGTTTCGTGCAAAATTTGCTTGATAGATACGAAATACGAATTAGTGGCTTTATATAAATAAAGCCTAATTCGTAAAATGTAGAATAGAATCCACACTTTCAGATTTAGGAAATTCATTCTCACTTCGGACCAATTCTGGTCTTATAACTTGATCGGGACAAGTTTCAATCCTGTAGCCCGCAGTTTATGGCTTGATGACCGCTGTCTGTTCCGTAATTGGTCAGATGATTAACGACACATTTTACAAGGACTAAACAACTATGGCCATAGTATCATTTGAACAAATTTCTCTTGCATTCCACGTTTATTTGTCTGTTGTTTTGACAAAATCATTATTTGTAAAGCGTTTTTAAGACTTAATACTTAATTTCTAAAGTAGGAAAAACAGTAAATATTTTTGAAATAAGGTCACTAATAACTAGTTGTGGATAATGATTTTTCGGTAGAATGGAATTTAATGCTTATTTTGCACCATTCGATATTTGGGGAAAAGATATGTGATCTTAGAATTACTTGTACATTTTCGTAAAACGTTGATGTTAAGTGAGAAGAGATATATCAATTTTAATGATTTACAAATACAAAATTAATTTATGTTGACAGAAACCATACAGGAAAGAAATAGAACACAATTATCTAATAATTTTAAAAAAGGTTAGGTTTGCGGCTACAGGGAGATAACTCAGATTTACATTGTGAAGTAACACCAGCTACCCTTTTGTTTCAGATATGATGTCGAGATTTATATGACTAGTAACTGACTTCAGCTTTTTTATTTCTCAGTTTTGTTAAAGCTGCTGCTAGAATCCTATATTCTCCTCGATTAAATAATAATAATAGTTATTCGTCCAGTTCTCTAAAAACCTTCCCAACTTGTATACAGTTTACAAGGAAATGACATATTGCATTGTCAACACATAACACGGGATTCTAGCAGCACTTTTCAAGTTAAGCATGATCAAACTATTGAAACGTGTTAAATGTGAACTTCAAAATATACGGGGTAGTGTTGTTCTAGTCGGATGTTTAAATCGTAAACAACGACAGAAAGCCTGGCCGAGAAATAAAAGCAAGATTACAAACCTTTTAGCAAATACTTGATAAAGTTAACATATTTTCCAGTATTCCTTTATTCAATTCACAACAAATCACACCAAAATACTTTATTAAATTTCTAAGATTTCTTATATTTTGAATCTGTTTTCAATGCTTTCCGATCAAATTTACACGACATTCCACTTTCAGTCATGACGTCATCAATGTGTAAATCAACGTAATACAGCCTAATTTGTGAAAAAAAAGTTGTCGCTGATATTGTATATGATTTTAGTCTACGTTTTGATGTTTTGATATTTGAATTAATATTTAATAACCAATATTTGTTATTTCGCGTGATTACATGTATCTTCGATTCCATATGCTTAACAACCCAAGGAGCTGTTATAAATAGTTCATTAGAGAATGATAGAAACCAATCATGAGATAAAGAGTGACGTTGTTTTTGAACATTTTAAACATAAATAACCCTCATACTAGTCACATATAAATTGTACATATTTTTACGTAATGTTTAACAAGTCCAGCAAAATCTTTTGAATTCTATAAAAAGAAAGACTTTAGATAATGAACAAAATGGTATGTATCTTTGGTACAATTCCTGAAAATAAAAAGAAATGCAAGCCGCAAACCTTAGCTTAACCACCTGAAACTGTATGGTATAAAGATTAACATATATAGACAAGTATAACAGGCATCATTTTGTTTATCCTTAAATCATAAAAGATTTCATTGGCCAGGGATGCATAAAGAAACAGAGACCCAGATCGAGAAACCTGGTAGATAATCAAGAAAGAAGATTCATACCAACCAGCGAGCATGCGCACGGTTTGTAAACATTACAACTATTTTCCCATCATAATTGGTATGTGCTACTTTTTTAATATTAAAGTAATGTTAAGCAGGTTTTACAATTATTTACTGGTCACTACAGAAAGAAAATTATACAAAGTTTGCCACGACGTTTCACAAAGGAAAACATTAGCTAGGGCAAAAGCAAAGACGGTATAAGTAAGGTTATATCTATTTTGCTTTTGAATTGAGTAAGCAGATATTTTGATACAAATCTTTAAGAGTCATTAGAAAACTTTTTTTTCTCTTCTTTGGATAATGAACATAAAGAGTTATCTTTCTTACAATTGCATATGCCTTAAATGCATGTTTGTCATGCATATAAACTCGGGAAGAGGTGTAATATCAAAATAAAAATAAAAATAAATTCATCCTAAAAAATCATAATTGCAAGAAAGGTACAATCCAAGGGACGACACACAATATTAGCTCAAGTGTTTTGAATTGTGTCTTCCCATTTTTAATAAATAGAATGTTTTTCCTTAGCGTTTTAAATATTAGGTGTCAAACCTGATACACTTGTAAGAATTCATTAATATGTTAAGAAAGCTGGACTCTTGTTTTTGTTGATAAATAATGTACATAGTAGGAATATTGATGTGTCAATAAATAATTTTATCAACAAACTAAAGCAGGATTTTATTGAAACATATGCCATTGAAACACATGTCTAACAAAACAATACTCTTTGTTTACAAAAAAACACTGATGTTCAAATTTTAATGTTCAAAAGTTTAAATTAGCGTTAATAAAAATACCCATGTTAACCACTTTTAACATTAAAAACGGAAAAATTAGATTTGAAAATTTTGAGCTTAAATTGTATTCATTTCCCTTTAAACATCATATAAATATATAAACACAAAACAAAATATAAAAAAATTTAATATTTCTTGCATTTCTTGTCAAACAAATGACGCAATATTTTTAATTTTTAGAGATTTAATGAATTGTTATTGTAATTTTTATTACAAATCTTAGAGTTTTATTCGATTGTTTGAAAAGAAATGGCGACGTTCACGTCAGAGGCCGCGCAACTATTTATGACGCAAATTATAAAGTTGAATGCAAGTCTTTTATGATATAACAGCTTTGAGCATAACGGAGAATATTTTGAAAAAGAAGAAGAACAAAACACTTTGTATAACTTTCTGTTTGAATATCTTTGGAGAACAACCTAACATTCTCCCCTGATTTTAGACAAAAACCATACCTTTAAGTCTATGCTAATATTTTGTTTATCACATTTTATCAAAAAGCACTTATGATTATCAGCTGTTTGTGTACTTATGCTTGTGGCTGTGTGAGCGCGCGCACGACAGGATAGAGGCTGATACACCGAACTGACGCTTATATCTATAATTAACGCCCAATCGTTTACCAACCATCTCCGTGCCAATCAACTGAGTATGTAAAGATTTGTTATGACTTATTGATTTTGTATTTGTTCATTATTTGTGTTTTTTGCTAATATATGTAATCTATTTAATGTGTATAGTTAATCATTGTTTGGACTAGTTCTTTGTTAGTGAACCTTAGTTATTTTTAGAACTGGGGACACACGTTACAGCATATTCATTTAAAGTGAGGCCTGATTAAGCAAAGACGTGATGGCTTCAACTTTTAATGTCATACATTGCGCGGCCTATTACAACACCATCTTACAAATGAACCAGTTAATATTATCAAATATCAAGGTTTAAGACATGCTAAGGGGGGGGGGGGGGTAGAAAGAAACCGAAACAGTTCAGTGGAATTGCCCTGAATAATTTTAAAGTTTTGAGCAAAGTCAGTGGTATTTTGAGACCACTCTCTAATCTAAATGAAGATAAAACCCGATCTCCTCTGTCATTCGCTGCATAAAATCTAAATCAAAACCATTACTTCAAGTTTCATTATCGCTATATCAGACTTACACATTGCTGTTTTAAGGGTTGTTACACGGCTTAATGAGGGCGCGCTGTGCAACCGTGTAACAACCATTTTGTCGCATGGTTTTCGTTTCCTGATCGAATGACTAAACTTATTAGTGTTTGATTGATAATAACTGTGTTTAGATAAACAGTTACACTGTTTTTAGATACATTCCCTCTTGTCAAAACTTTTAAGTAGTAGAAAAAATGGCAGACTAAAAGTTTTGTTTCATGAACAATGCTGAAATAGATGATTTGATTAAAAAAAACAACTTCAAAGAAAACAAAAAAAAAGACCACCAAGGGGAGTATTAATACCTGGGATAAGTGGGCTTGTCATATATTCCATATTGAACTTGAATTTGAACCTGATATTTTCTATATAAGTGGCTGTCTTAAAGTTTAACCTGAGGATAGATACACAATAATTTGTCCAATGATTAATGAATTTAAACTTGGGATCCAAATACCACGAGCAATTAAGTGGAAATTTGCGTTAATTAGTGAGGAACCATGTGACAAATAAAATTCCTATATGTTTTATTCGGAACGCACTGCTAAGCAGTTAGATTTAAGAATGCAAGTAGAAAGAATAGGAAGTAAATAGTTTGAAGGACAAAACTTGTATACATAACTTGTGTTTCTTTTAGGCGAATCCTAAATATTGGTAAGGAGTTTCTACAGCATGCTTATAAATCAAAATGTGAATTTCAAATGGAAGTAAACAGAACAATTACTATGGATATTGAAGCTGGGGTAAGGCAAATGATAGAATTGATTTTACAGCGTTTGAAAAAAAAATCCCCTGCATTCGAGGTGGCTGACATAATACCCACAGGAAGTTTTTATGAGGGCACGAAAATAGGAGCACCGGACGAGTTTGATTTTATGCTTACTTTAGCAAAGCTTTCTGGAGCCGACAAAATCTCTCTTCAGCCTGGTTGTTCTGATTGGTATCCTTATATCAAATTACAACCAGATGTTGAATTTCCCCAGAAATATAAAATTAATAATTTTTATGAAGAACAAATGAAAAATAAAGACTTCCTTGGAAATCCAAGATTCGTTGCTACGGACTTTTGGAAAGAAATTGCAAATGAAGTCGCCAGTATAAATGCCTCTGAGTATGTGATATTTCCACTAACTTATGGATCCATGTCTTTTAAACCTTGTGAAGGGAAGAAACTGGAACTTCACTACATACAAAAGTCAACCTTACCACAAAATGATGACATTCAAATAAATGAGGAAATAATTCCACTTGAGAGTTTAGTAATTGGAGTTGATCTCATGTTGGCAATTGATCATCCTTCCGTAGAATCAATACTGAAACTTCCTGGGTTTCCAAAGAACTTTAAAGAGTTACATTATAAACATGGATGTTACGTTATTCCAAAATCATGCCATACTGATCATTGGGCCCTTACAAAGTGTTGGTTTGTAACTTTTTCTTGCATGGAACGTGAGCTGATAAACAACATGAATAACCACCACAAGAAATGTTACAAGATTCTGAAGTCACTTATCAGCAGTGATATAACCATGTCAAGAAAATGCATGAACTTGTCATCTTATACTCTGAAAACTGCATTCTTGTTTCATGTTTATGGAGAAAACGAATGTATATATTCAAGAACATTGTCGGCATGTATTTGCGAAATTTTAGACTATATGTCGTTAAATCTATATTATTCCAAGATGCCTTGTTTTTTTGCAAGAGATATGAACACTTGGGGGAATATTCTGGAAACTCCTTGGTTTCCATGGCACGTTGCAGAATGGTCCATAAACTCCACTTATGCATTTGCATTATGCTGGATAAAATTAATGTATCACTTTTTAAAATATTTGAAGAATATATTCGTTAAAAAGGCACTATTGTTTGGCAAAGATTCGAAAATCTTCACAGGGCGAAAAACAATCTTTAAGCAAGTCCTTAAAGGTGACTTAAAGGTGGCGTAAAGGTGGCTTAAAGGATATACAATCTTTAAGCCACCTTTAAGTGACCTTTAAGCTGAGCTTATAGGTCCTTAATGTCCAAACTTCTTTAAGTCACCTTTAAGCCATCTTTAAGCCACCTTTAAGCATCTTTAAGTGGCATTTACGCTCCCTTTAAGTTGTCTTTACACCATCTTTAAGTTCCCTTTAAGTCAGGTTTGATCAAGCTGAACAGATTCATCTTGAAAACATATATTAAATGCAAAAGTTCTTTTAAAGGGAGGGGAGGGGGTGATCCGAGTGATGATATAATTTCCAAGTGGGGGGGGGGGTGTTCCAGGCGGATTTAATTGTCGCTCCATTAAACACAGATCGCTATCATCAACACCGCTCCAATGGACACAGATTGCAGTTATAAAATTCTTTATAATTTTTTTTTGTTTCAAAATTATTGTAGGGTGAGCGCAGTATCTGTATCTAAATCTGCGCATGAAATTATATAAAAGTATGTTTGTTTCCTATTATAAATTAATCGGTGAAATAAATCTCTCTCTCCCTCTCTCTCTCTCTCTCTCTCTCTCTCTCTCT
>WFKH01003881.1:65094331-65111342 GCA_016163765.1 Magallana hongkongensis
CTCTCTCTCTCTCTCTCTCTCTCTCTCTCTCTCTCTCTCTCTCTTTTAGTTCATCCGGTTATCAAACAAAATAAAAAAAAATGAACCAATAATGCATGATTTAATTTAATCGGTTTAAGATATGTATTTTTTTTCAATTTTAATTATTTCTATGTCTAATTCTAGATATGCTAAATACTTGTTAAAGATGAAAAGACTTTCAACTGCCTTGGTTATATCGGGCGGGATATTACCGCTTTGTTTGTCTAGACATAGTTTTGTTCGTTTGTGTATATCTAATTAGAGTCTATTGTTTGTCCAAGTTAAGAAAACCCCTGGAACTAACACAGAATATACAAGATATACACAACAGGTGTGTCGTGTGCCCAGGTGCACGTCAGGGTTTCTAAAGGCGTTGAAATCTTAGTATGTACGTGTATACGATAAGTCTAGTGGATGAAAGTTTGTTTACATTTGTAATTCATTTTCAAAGTATTATTTCCTAGCTGTGGGTTTTAAAAATGTTATGTCTAATAATTAAAGATACATGTATGTAAGAGTAAAATCTAGAGGCTAATTATTTACTGTACCGGTGATCATAAATGGGGGTTAATTATTTAAATATATGTATAAGGGTAATTATGTCACATACCCGGCCTGGTACATCATACAATTGTATGTACAAGTATATGCATACTTCATTTGCAATTGCCACATGTAGTAAATACGTCACCGGTAATTGGTAATATTGTTTGTTATAGAATTGAAAGTTTAAAAATCATTTATACAATCAAACATTTAAACATATATCATTTCATTTGTTATTCTTCTAGATCTGTTGTAAATGTATAATAATCAATATTATTAAAATTATACATACTGGAACGGCGCCGTGATCATGAAAACCGGGAAATTGCGTAGAACTAATACCTTAGCTAATAGTTTCAATGCATTTAATAAAAGAAATAGTGTCATCTTCTTCCTTGCATTTCATTTAGCTATGAATTAGATGAACATAGCCTATATCTACTTGGTTTAAATTTATTAACTAAGTACTAGTAAGCCTAATGGTTTCCATTTAGGTATAATATATTTTTTTCACTGAAGACCAAGTTTCGTATTTCATTCTAAATACATGCATGCATTTGATTTATAAATTAGATATAATTGATTGTTACAAACTGAATGGAAGTCAAAATCTTTCCAAGTAAAAAATACACACTCAATACATTCATTCAAAAGCCACTAATTTATAGGATATAAAAACCTCCTAAAATATATAAGTTGCCGTGGCGCAGAGGGAGTGAGGTGATGATGTTAAACGAAGGGTCCCGGGTTCAATCCTCGTCTTGGGCGTTTTGAATTTTTTTTTTTTCATTTTATTTTCTAAAACAAAAACCGTTTTTAATACCTTTTCTATATTAAAGTTAATACATTTTGTTGGTAAATTAAACACAATATTGAATTAAAAGATTTTTTAATGACTTAAAGGTGGCTTAAAGGCAGCTTAAAGGTTGCTTAAAGAAGTTTGGACATTAAGGACCTATAAGTTGTCCTTAAAGGTAGCTTAAAGGTGGCTTAAAGATAGTCTTTAAGCTGCCTTTAAGCCATCTTTACGCTTTCTTTAAGCCACCTTTAAGCAACACATATAGCTTAAAGGTGGCTTAAAGATCGTCTTTAAACTACCTTTAAGCACCTTTAAGTTATCTTTAAGGACAACTTAAAGATGATCATTCATCCTGTGCTTAATTTCAAGATGCGACTATTTCAAAAAAGCAGTGGAGGTCGTGATGAGGCATTTTTCAAAACAAATATATTTTGGGTTCGAAAAGGATCCTGAATCTTTAGAGAGTTGCACAGATGCCCAGTTCTCGATCTTCATCCAAAAGCTAAAAAAATGTTATAATGTAGACTTATCCTTTATTGATTATTGATACATTGTGTATTACACTGTTTCAAAGTTCATTGTGTGTTAAGATCCTCGTATTTAAGGAGGAATAGGAAAATGGTTCAAAATGTCGAGTTTTCTCAATCTTGATTCACAGACGCCGGTTACATAAGATAATTTGATATTCCCATATATAAAACGTTGCCTCGAATTTTCACTAGGTTTATTTGAATATTGCCCCGTTTTAATGAAAACAATAAAGACAATGGATTTTAAAAAGAGTAAAATCATTGTAAAATGACCTTTCTTATGATGAACAAAATATCATCTTACTCAATGAAGAGGAGTGTATATCCGTAATTAAACCTCAAGATCTATCTAAAAGGTCGATATGCTTTAAGTTGTCTGCTAATAACACGCGAGGAAATTCACACTTTATATCTAATTCTATTTTAGCCTTGTAAATGTGACCTATCAGGATATCTTTTCTTACAGAGATCCTTTATCTAGTAATACTTCTCACTTTCTATCGTCTTTTTCCAAATGATAAAATGATGGCAACTTTTTTAGTAAACTGTGTGGCTTTAACCATAAGCCATCGACAGACCGTATTATGAGATACTACTATGTGAGATAATCTTGAAAACTTTGAAAAGAGTTTCCTTTTTCACGATCCGCGTTTAGTTATTGGGTTGAAAATTGGGTACTCTACAATAATTTAGCGGACGATTTTAAATACACAGAATGAAAAGATGTTTGGATTGTAAAACAATGCTAAAATACTTCATACGTTGATGTCGATAGATTTTCGTAAAAGAATATTTATCATTGAATGATTGCTATAATTTGTTCAAATATCGTAATATTTTGTTGAATAAACGGAGTACTTTTAATATTCATCCTTTTTAATAATTCCCTTTATTCTTTATTTATACATATGGAATGACCTAAATGATATCATATCAAATCATAACATCGTGAGTTACCGGCCCTAATGTTCTCATTCGGGTAATGTTATCATAAAGCAATGGTTATATGTAAGATCGGGTGCGTATGCAAATTTTCGTAATTTTCTGAATATTCCTTTTTCATCATTCAACAATTGCAACATCATATCTTTCTTTCGATCAGCAGGAATGTCTATGCACCATAAAAATATCAACAAAATATACAGTAAACAATGATTTTTTGTCCAATTGCAGGGTTTCATTGCTGGTTAAAGAAAGGTCAAAACAAAAATCCGTTATGGATACCCCGTATAACAAGTGTGAGAAATTCCTCTTCTTGTTCTAAAAAATCGTTTAACACGTAAGACGGAGAAATATCGGTAACTCTTTTTAGAAAAGGGCGTACAATTAGAAATTTCCATTAAAGCTGACCCACCCCTGTTATTGTCATTCAAATTTTAGACCACGTGGTTTTATTTGACCCTTTCAGTTTCGCAGTAAAAATCGTGCCTCGTGTTTATAGTCTATTTCATAGAATCTAGGTACTTGTTATCAAATATAAAATCTAGACGTTTATTGATTTCAAAATTTATCTTCATTAATTGGTGGATAAAATGAGTTCTGGAAATAAATGTGACAATAGAAAAAATAGGTTTTTTTACTCTGCTGTTGCAACAGTTAACATGTTTAGAAGCGATCCCCCCTAAGGATTAATTTTCGATCCGCGCCTGACCTAGTAATAGCATCAATAGTGAAACAGACTATACTATTTTATGCAGAATGTTCCTTGAAAATGGCTCGATATACTAAGTTTTTATACAAAACAGACACCCATTCTTTTTTCAAAAAGCATGGTATTGCACAGCACAAGCATCAAACATGGCTATGATTTTATTAAGCAACCCAATGTTTATATTTTCAACCACGTGTAGAGTGGTTGAACACGAACGATAACTCTGTTCTGAATATCACCGTTTAATTTAAATAACTGCTAGATGATGAAATAAGACATACATCTTAATAGATTTTCGTGTTTTAACATAAATCAAAGAAGGATATAATATGAAAAACGACCAGTACTTACGTATTTTGAGAATATTATTCGAACACTTATACTTCCGCTCGAAATTTCACAGGAACTGAACAAACCTCGGGGAAGTCTCGTGAACTTTCATTCGAGCACCTCTGGATTTATTGCATACTTAGCAACGATAAAGAAAACATTCCGAACACATTCGCAGGGGGGTGAACACCGCTCGTAAATAGGCACCTTCATACAGGTACCTGGTATATAGACCCCTTCGATTTCGTTACACCCGATTGCACACCTGAAACTCGTGGCCGACGTGTAGTATTCCTTTCGTGGTCTTTGGATTTTATGCATTTAATTCTTATTTTATGTGCACATTCTGTTTGTAAATTATATTTTGACCAGTTTATTTGATGTTAGTATTCTCCTGGCTTGAAAAAAGTGCGTAAAACTTGATTATTTCACCGCGACCGAGAAACACGGCGAGGCAAGATGTACGTCCACACAGGTGAGACCTCTACAGCAAAATTCTTTAAACTGTTAAGAGGTCTGCAGCTTATATAGGGGTTGTAGGGATAACGGTAGTGAAAAAGAAATATGGCAGACAATGCCTATTTACGAGCGGTGTTCAGCTTTAAGTAAAATCACGATTTCAACTTTGGTGCGCTCGTGACATGAATTAGGCTTTCAAAAAAAGACGAATCTAAGTAACAAATTTAATGTAATAACACGATTTTGGGGCGCTCCTGAAAATTTTCAGTTTATTAAACGAAATAATGAGATTTCATCTTTAAGATGAAATGTATTAGGGACTCTTGTGAAACGTGATTTGGGCGCTCAAAATAAATCTGTTTGCGTTTATACATGGGGTGCATGTGCTATTGAGCTATACGACAATAACTCTTCATAATGCAATTATTTCAGTAGAGTGAGCAGTTTGCATTCCTCAAGTATATTGACAATAAAAATATCAAAATGTCCATTTGATTTTGCATGTTACCATCTTTGATATGTACACCTTCATATGATACATGAATATAAAGCCAAAATAAGCAATGGAATACATACTTTTTTATGAATGGAAGAGTTACACTGTTAATACCGAATTCCCAAAGACATTTAATTATATCCCACATTGAACACCCCCTTAAAATAAACAGGTGCAGTTATGTTTATTTTTATCCTTTGTATTTTATCTATCTATATGTGAAAGAAGAAAAATATACCTCGCTGCGCCTTGTCATTTCGTAGAAAGATGCAAAAAAAAACCTCCCAGTTTTAAACAGGTGTTGTTGTCTTGGTGTACACTCGCTTAAGCTTTCATAATGTTACTCGTCTGTTTCACACTTGTCACGTCAATTTCGTGTTTGACCTTGGTACGAAACGTTTCTTCATATACATTCCTATATATTTTATGAAGAAAGTATTTTCAAAATTGCTATACCTGATTGCTGTTCTCTTTTCTTTTCTTTTTTAATTTTGCAACTGTTTCATTTTTCACTTGATATGTAACCGAGTTGTACCTAAGACTATTTAAATTTGGCATATGGATATCGTCTATTGTAATAGACCCTACCATTCTATTAACAATATACCTGTTTTGGGTCTTCAAAAACCATCGATAACCCGATAGTCATTACAATAATAACAATCCTACATACTGAGACTGTTCTGAATGATTTGTCCATTTTATTCCCTGTTATTTGAAAATTATCAAAATCATAGTATTTTTTTTTTAAATTTTTCGTATCAAGTGGGGTTACTGTTATGAGTCATGGGATCTCATCCGTTTGACATATTCAAACGATTACGTTCCTTCCTGAAAACAGCAAGTAGGTCTTTCCTGAAGATGTTGAATTAAGAAAATTCTTGCGGCTCACCTATTTAATGCGAAAAAATAGCCTTTTAATCATGGTGGATATACGCTAGATGAAATAAAGAGATATCTAATGTCTACAATACAGACGCTCCTGTTGTTTATAACATGTGACTTGTCAAAAAGTGCAATATTTGATCTCTTTCATTTGCATTATATAATATGCGACTAGTTTTGCACAAAATTATTTTCCATAAGAATTGTATTCAATTCTGTTTGTATTGTACTATTTTCCATTTAAACTTTTATTTGTAAAATTTTCATTTGCATTTTATTATTTTTTTTATTTGCATTCCATACTTTTTATTTGTATCAATGTGAATTGATTTTGATTAAAATGCGTGTTGAAAACAAATATCTGTCCTCTGGAGATTAGAGTCAGTTTCTTAGACAAATAAATTTCTCAGTGCTTCATATGTATTTTCTTCACTATGAGCCTGTACATTTTAATATGAGAGTTATTGCAGTGTCTGTGCGTTATAATAGGTATAGTTCTGTAAAATAAATATTGCTCCGATCGTCTCAAATTGACGTTTAACTGTATTGTATTCATACCACAAGGGCGGTGTAGTATGCAACAGCGTGTTTAGTTCGGTTTGTACTCGAAAGCATGTACTGTAATATACAATTATCAAGCAATGATGTGAAAAGGATTACTATTAATATTTCTATCACTTATGTAGAAAAGAGCATTAATATCAAGTTATGACATTTTTAATAATATCAAGGAAGAGAAATTTATAAAGGAAATACTTGTCTTTTAAAAAAAAATACATTATTCACAATGTGAAATAAAACAGAGCTAATTGTACAAATACATATTCATAAGCGTTAAATTTAAATTAATCAGCAGTATTAACTTTAATCTGATTCCATTTCAGAAACAACCAATACAGTGTTCAACCAGCACTTCCCATACACTAAAACTACATGTACGGCTAATCAGGGAGAGATACCAAATAAGTTTGCTTGAATATACCGTAAGGAAAATACTTTGGTGAGATCTTAATATTTATGTCACCTGATTTGTAAATGTGACCTATAGTACCGTCAGGATTTCTTTTCATAGCAGCAAATGCATTCTTATGGAAAGCTACATTGCTTTTGGACGTCATTACGACTTTTAGGGGTAATCTAGTGGCTATTTTTTTTAATTCAAGTACAAAATCTGAAACAATGCAAAAATATAAAGATTATATATATATATATATATATATATATATATAAAATTGACACCATATGATATTTCATAGGAGACAATGAAAGGTAACCATTCACCTAAAAACGTTAACACTCGCTAACAGTGCAAGCACCCAAATTACAAACTGGTATGCGGGGAAGAAAATTGCTTATATAAGTATAAGTAAGGGGTTAAGATAAAAGTTTCAATGTTAATGAAAGCAAAAGATTAATAGTAAGAGTTCACATGATTTCAAATAAATGTGCATATACTCCTAGTGAACTTTTATACTTTTATTGCTGTTAATAATTACATTACGCGTTTAAAATTAAACGGGTTTATAAAGCTAAAAAAAATAGTCAAATTTAGAACCCCCTAAAAATATCCGATTTACGGCAATAGCTAAAAACTCAATCGATGGAATCCATTTCTCTATCAAGGTACATGTACCAGCAGTTATATCCATGAGATTGAATGTAGTTTAACAATTTGATGTGCTAAGGTCGACATATCAACATCGCCAAGAAAAACCCATGAAGGGTTGATTCAGGTCTTGAACGTGTCCGGCGTAGAATTTATCATTAATTATTTTGTGTTCAATCCGATATAGTTTCAAGGACCGCAGTACACAAAAAAATGTAAATTGACTTTTGTGCTGGATAATACTATTTAAAACATTTTTCGTTATTATCAAATTATCCATTACCTCACAAAAAACTTCTATCCAATTTACCTCCCTATGATATTTCATATAAATCAATGTTTCAAAGAGGACGTTGAGATGAGTTTCACATTATTTTTCAATTCCTAACTTAATATCATTTCGAATTGTGAACTCTGTTTTTCGATTTTAACTGGAGAACTGGCTTCAAATGTTCAGCTGCCATTGGAAATACTATAGGTTAGCTTTGCAATTATTACAATTAGAGAAGTAAAGTTATACAATTGTGACCATGCCCCTTTAAATCATTTTAGCTATTCTTTTGAATTTTCTGTTCGGATGATTTGTATGGAAACGAAAAACATTTTAAAAGAGTAATATTGAAGACAGGATTCAAAAACTCTGGTATCATTTCATAAGAACCAAATTCTTCTCAATTCAACATATATTTATCTATCGACAAAATTAGTATTTGTAAAGCGTTTACAAAACTCAATATGAATTGTCACCTCCCTTACAAAAGAGTGTTTAAAAGAGGTTCAAATGAACAAGCCCAGAAAATACGGTAAATATATTCTGCCTACACATAAGATCGAGGTGACTGTCTATGAAGGACACGCCAACATATGATCAAGTTTTATTAAAAGATTCATAAACGTTTATCAATATCAGTGACAGTTCGCAACACTTCGGGCGCGCTTGATTTAGCTTAACTTGGTGTATACCAGTGTACACCGGTGTAAACATTTGTATTGTATATTAAGTGCACTTAAATGGTGTAGTGTACATGATGTAGGGAAGTTAAAAATAAATATGGCGGAAAAGTATGCAGTTTTAACGGAGAATCTGATGTTCCGCGACAATCCGAGGCTTTTTTCTGATATAAAAGCAATAAAATAAACCTATTTTAAATTTTTAAAGGTTTTTATACAAAAGACAATCTATGCGCGTCTTCCAATCCGTTATATTACCTAAAATCATTTGTCAAGTTTCCATCATAACATTCGTCCGCCATATTGGTTTCAGTGCTACACCCAACAACGCATGCCCCTGACTCGGTGTAGAAAAGTGTACATCTAAACGCTACACCATTGCACTTGATTTAAGAAAGTGTACACGGTGTACACCTTTTTGGAAAATCAAGCGCGCCCTTCGTTGCATTCGAGGTGTGCCTTGTGCACTTCGTCGAAGTTTGATGTGAAAACGAAAGTAGACTTAAAATAAACGAATTCTACTTTAAAGAGGAAGATAGTTTTTTCATATAAATTGTGTTTGAATTTTGTGAATTCCAAAAATGGGTGAGGACTTTCTGAGGCACGCCTACAAATCAAAATGCAAAGTGGAGGTAAACAAGGCAATAATTTCAGATATTGAGGCTGGAGTAAGGCAAATGATAGAATTAATTTTGCAGCATGTACAAAGCCGCTGTCCTGAATTTAGGGTGGCTGACATAATACCCACAGGAAGTTTTTATGAGGGGACCAAAATAGGACCACCGGATGAATTTGATTTTATGATTACTTTAGCGAATCTTTCTGGAACCGACAAAATCTCTCTACAGCCAGGATGTTCTGCGTGGTATCCTTATATCAAATTACAACCAGGTGTTGATTTTCCCCAGAGTTATAAGATTAATGTTCGAGATGGCGGATTTCAAAGCAACGATAGAGATTTCCTGGGAAATCCTAGATTTGTGGTCAAAGACTTTTGGAAAGAAATTGAAAATGTATTTGCAAGCTTCAATGCTTCCCAAAAAATGGTTATTCCTCGAATGCAAGGATCTATGACTTTTGAATCTTGTGATAGCAAAAAACTTGAGTTCTTTTACATTCATAATTCAACATTACCTGAGAATGCTGACATTCAAATGAAGGCTGAAGTTTTTCCTGTGAGGAGTTTAAAAATTGGAGTTGATCTAATGCTAGCAATGGACCATCCCTCTGTAGAATCAATTCTGAAACTCCCAGGGTTTCCAAAGAACTTTAAAGAGTTACTTTATAAATATGGATGTCACGTTATTCCAAAATCATGCCATACTGATCATATGGCCCATACGAAGTGTTGGTTTGTAACTTTTTCTTGCATGGAACGTGAGCTGATAAGCAACATGAATGACCACCACAAGAAATGTTACAAGATTCTAAAGTCACTTATCAGTAGTGATATAACCATGTCAAGAAAATGCATGAATTTATCATCGTATACCCTGAAAACTGCATTCTTGTTTCATGTGTATGGAGAAACTGGATGTTTATCTTCCAGTTCATTGTCTGCATGTGCTTGCAACGTATTACAATATATGTCCACAAATTTGTATCATACAAAGATGCCGTGCTTTTTTGCAAGAGATATGAACACTTGGGGGAATATTCTTGAAACCCCTTGGTTTCAGTGGAATGGTGAGGAAAGCTCCGGGGAATTGGGCTATGCCTTTGCATTATGCTGGATAACATTGATGCATAAATTTGTTAACTATCTGAAGAATATCATTTCTAAACATTCACTTTCTGACAAAGATACGACAGCCATTCTTTCCAGATGTGACTATTTCAAAAAGGCAGTGGAAGGTGTGATGATTTTTTTTCTAAAACGTCAGCTAGTTTATAAGATTGAAAAGGATCCTGGCTCATTAGAAGGTTGTACAGATGAGTTTTTCTCGATTTTCATCCAGAAACTAAAATGTCATTATGGTATTGACTTATCTTTTGTAGAATAGTGATAAGTTAGATAATGCAATTGCCCACTGTTACACAATGTATGAAAGGTTTTAATAATTTACATTTAGGCATTATATTTCTCAAAAAACATCTCAATATCAAGCAGTGTGTTAAAGGCAAGTTATTTGATATGGTACCAAAATGCCCACAAAGCAACGTTTAGGAGTGTGGATATAAACTGTTACAATTCACTTAAACTTGACCACAATTTCAATATAAATAAAATCAAAATCATCTGATCAACCATTACTATGTTGTTAGTAATTATAAAAACGCTAAACTGTTTTCTTCAAATATCCATGTACATGTACCAATAATACATTAAACTGCACAGAAAACAAATGATTGTATTTTTATTACTGAGCGTGTTAACGCAGGTCTAATTGCTGGATAAAAAAGGCTGAAACGATTTTTTTATCTTTCAGAATTACTATAAAATGAAAAATTTTTCTTATTTTGAATTTTTTTGTTCTCTGGACACTTTCCATTCTATTTTTGAGACGCTTTAATTTCATATTCCTATGCAACTTAAATATTTAGCTTTTGAAGCATTCTATAGCACATGATTCCTAAATGTGAGGCAGATGCGGTTGTTTGTTTATTGTTTTATTAATAAATAAACAGCAATGTAAAATGTTCAGTTGAAAATGTAAACTTGGTTCCTTGAGTGGTTAACTCCTTTGAAGCCCGAATGCCTTCTCAAAAGTTTATCGTAACTGTTATAACAATAATGTAGAAATCAAAAGAATCCGGAAAATTAAAACCAAGTGAAGAAATTATTGTTATTAGAGAAAACAAAAAAATATAGTTATGCTATAGACCCTCATTAAGTAGCGTTGTTTATAACAGTTATGTAATAAAAGGGTACTGTCAAGTCATAATTACAAAAAGAAATTAAATAAACCGTAAATCACAATTTACATGTACATGCAAAAATATGGGGGAGGTTGGAAGAATGTTAGAAAATAATTACATGATAGACACAGTGAGAAAGGGTGGGTGGGGGGGGGGGTTAAAAATGACAATGGTATGAAGCAAATAGTGAATGAATATTATACAGTTATTTTCTGTGTGTGAGGGAAACAGATGATTTGTCAGACCTGAAGACACAAACGTTGTCAAGGCTGAAGGCCGGGGGCAACATTTCTGTCTGAAGGTCAAACAAATCATCTATTGCCCGAATCCCAGTCAACAACAGTTTTGTTTTACCCTTCACTGCAGATGGAAGCATAATTTCAAGCCATTCATAAGGCACAGCTCTTCTGCTATTTCCGTTTTGCCGAGATCGGACAAATATTGATTAGTTGTGTAGCGGTCTAACAATTTTTAAGTTTGACCGACAGACCGGTCAACATCGAATTTTTCAGACTGGTTGAATTTACATTCGTTTATTGGATTTTTTGTTAGTGAGAGTTATATAGAAGAATATTTAAAAGGGTATAACAATAATGGTAAGTAAAGTTTAACCGGTCAATATTTTTTCGGACGAGCTAACATTTCAGTTATTGATCTTTTGTCTTTATGGAGTTATATAGTGAAAATATTTCACTGTTTATAACAAAAGTGTTTGTTAGTCTCAATTAATATGCTCTAAAGCTATGCTTTTAGTTCAGAAATAAAAAAAAATCATTTCATATTGTTCCCCAGAATTGCCTCTAATTAAGATTTTGAATGCTTTCCGAAAACGTCTGCGCGTTTAATAATTATTTTATTATAAAATGATAACGATTTATAAACCTTATTCTTGCTTTAGTTGCGAGAATTAACAGACTGTAAGTAATCATGCAGACAAAATTGCATTAGAGGTAATATGAAAATGAGTATAGTCATAAAAATATGACCTCTTGATTGACAAAACAACAGATTTTCTTCTTTTTTATGTCTCAAGACATATATAGCAGTAATTGCATTAGAGGTAATAATGAAATGAAGATAGTCTTTAAAGTATGACCACTTGATTGACAAAACAACAAATTTTCTTCTTTTGTTTATAAGTCTAATGAAAGTTTTGCATATTCTATTCTAGACCTGTATAGCAGTAGTCAAGGGCTATAAAACAGCTCATATGCTCAATGCAGTTGAAGGGTTCTCGACACCCCCTGACTTTAATTTTTATGACAGTTCGTCAAAATATGGCGATTTTAAATCATTAGGAAACTTTATATCGCCAAATGTGGGTGTCTATCTGTGTAGCGCATTGGGTATAGTTTCGGTCGACTGACCTGAGTTTGAATACAGTAGGTACTTTTGTTTTTTATGAATATCATTTGTTACTTTATTAGTTTGACGAGATTAAGGCGCTTCTAATTGGTCGAACAATTTCTTTGAGAACTGCATCAATAAAATTTTAGGCGGATCTACTTTCCTTTACTGTTCTAAGTGCTTTAGCACTATTTATAGAACGGGATTTTCCAAAATAAAACTAGCAACAAAATGTAAAGTTAGTACTCTTTAATTGTAAGCAAACAAAATTCAACTATATAAATATAAAACTATTGAAAGTATAACCTTGAAATATAAACAATGCACATTAATCAATTTACAAAACAGAAAATTAAATGTCTTCTTATGATTTCGTCTGCTAGAGGCTACTATCAACATTTACGCTGAGGCTGGCTGTTCCAGGCTTCTTCACTGCCACAGTTGCTGTTTAAGTTCTTAACGATGAGGAGTTTTAGATTGTAGGCCATCGGAATTCAGAACCCCTACTTATAGCGTCGTTACAGCTTGTGCACGCCTTCATTCATCGTGTTCCAACGCAATTATATCATTTAAGTATCACAATGGCTATCAAATTACCACAATATTTACAAAAATCGCACATACATACATTTTTAGTCGAAATATAAATTAATTTCGTCCACGATCGCGTCCCCGGTCCCCTTGCATCACGTTTATGCCCAGATGCATAAATCACCGGTCCAACTCAGTGACACTATATCCAGTTAGACCTAATAAAGAATCTCGCTGCTCAGTGAAAAATATTACAAGTCATCGCATGTATTTTCCATTCTTTTCCAAATCAGCCGTTTTTGATTACAACTTTAATTATCGTTTAAAACATTAAATTCAGCTCAGAAACTCAGCATCAGCTGAAGGCGCATCCATTTTGAATGTTCTTGCTGTTATTGTTTGTGTAATCCTACGCGCCGCTTCAATTACATTATTTACATTTTTGATGAATGACACTCTACGTTTTAAGATTTAAAAATGTTTTACAAAATGCGTATCGCATTGATAAAAAAGTTTTCCGGTCATTTTTTCTTGGGAACGCCGATCAAAAGAATTATTATTAAATTCACTCAATACATTTTTAAAAGTTGATTTTTCCCCAGAATTTGACATTTTGTACGGTCATTTTCAAGTCAAATCATTTTCAAGTTGAATGTATGTTAGATTTTCATATCTTAAGGAATATGGATATTTTGGCTTTTGGCGAAACGTGTGGAGAACCTTAAGTGGTCGATGTATAAAACTCTCATATGCAACACAAGTGACATAACGAATTCCTTGCTAAAGATATAACCCTCCTTTTCTTTATAAAATATTTGTTTGGGTTTTTGAAACTCCATTCCAATTTGTAAATATATTTTATCATAACACTACCCTAATCCAAAGAGTCATATCAGATATCGTGTATGCGTCTCGTTTGAACTGATTATCCGCGCCTGGCAAATTGCATGATCCGACCCTTCGGATAATGTTACTGTTTTGATGATGAATTCATTTGATACCCTTTCATTTTAAGGGGAAACGAACAATTATCTCTTTTGGAAGCTATTAAATTACGTTTATTTAACTAACAAAAACCATTTTAAAGAAACTCTTTTAAAACAAACGTGGTTAATTGGGTTATACGGAATCCGTTTCTGGTCTAGAAAGTGTTCACAGGATAAAGCTCTGCCATTCAGTCAACTGAATGTTAACTGAAAGGTCTGGAAAGGTGACTGAATGGCAGAGCTATGCCATTCAGTCACCTTTCAGTTACCTTTAAGTCACATTTCAGTTGACTGAATGGCACAGTTTCATCCTGTGGTTGTAATGGATCTAGAAAACTCAAGTGCGGTGATCTGGAAAATCAAATCCTACTCTGTGAAAACTTAACATCGCCAAAAACATCCGTTATAATTTCAAGGATAATGTGCTGGATAATTATTTTTCAAGCAATTTTCAAAATGATCAAATTATCATTTATCTCTCAAAAATTTCGTATTGAAACAGAATTTGTCACAAAAGGTCATAATTCCAGAATAAGGGGTAGGGGTGATTCCTATTGTAGTATCTCTCTCATGCTAAGGTTGATATATGAAATTTTTTTTAAAAAAATTCATTGACAATTTTTTTTTTGTGCCATCACATTTTGTTCAAATTTAGAATCAAAAACTTCAAAATTTGAAGTGCTAATTTCAGCAATATATTGATAAAATTATGATATTGCTATTTAAAAAGGCCAATGTTGTAAACAATTTTGAAATTTGTTTTCGTTCTCAAAATTAATGAATATGATTTGCAAATAAATTCCATCAAATAAAAATAATTATGGCAGAAAATTGAAATTGTTAAAAAAAATTCATAATGCCAGAAAAGGGGGATAATTCCTATCAAAATATCTCCTTTGCAAGGTAAGAAAGTAGTCATGAAAATGATCTATGTTGTAGTGGACATCTTAAGTAATTGTGTTAAAAAAGCAAAAAAATTCATTGACAAATAATTTTACACTGTAACCCCCTGTTCCCCCTTTATGCATCAAAAAGGACTTTGAGATATTTTCCAAACTTTATATCATTTCGAAGGAAAAAAAAGTATACACGTATATCGCCTACTTCCTTTATCTTTGTATTTCACGGGTTGCCGGCCTTTTCATTATTACAGATATCCCCGTGATAAGTACATTTAAACAAAGGACTATATACGCTGATAAATGATTAAGAAACAATTGAGTATCACGCCTAAACTAACAAAAGCGTGATAATACAAATACACATGTTTGATGAAACTAATTACTAATGAAAAGGAACCAAAATTAAACAACAAAGCATCAGCAAATCATATGTCATCATATGGTATTTCAAACACGTGAATTATCAGTATAAACATAAAATGAATCTTTTTTATTAAATTTGATGTCATTTTTTAATGTCATTTGATTAAGGGAGAATTTAAAACATTTTTACTCCTGCTTTGTTTATCTTAAAATCCATAAAAACCGAGCTAGAATAAGAAAAAAAAGATAGTCTTCCTGAATCCAGAGGATAACGATCGACGAGATTTTATCTCTGCGAGCTAAACAAAAAAGTGAAAACTTCAGCTGAGTTGAATTTATATCAACCCGGAAGAATAAAAATCTTTGAATAAAAAAAAAATAAGGAACGCAGCGGACAAAAAGTACTAAGGTAAGATAAAGAAAATTTATTCAATTAACTAAATTTATTGATATAAAAATTTTCCTTCTTAAAATCATAGGATATTGATCATGTTTCAACTTTTCCCTCGAAAAAATAAATTGAAATGTATTCATCTCTTCTATATATAATATTCTATGTCAGATATTTCCTTTGTCAGTCTGTCAGTCTGTCTGTCTGTCTGTCTGTCTCTCTCTCTCTCTCTCTCTCTCTCTCTCTCTCTCTCTCTCTCTCTCTCTCTCTCTCTCAAATATCTATATGGGTCCGATCAATCAACTTTGAAAGACAAAAGTTACAAAGTAATGTACAAGAGCATGCATTCCAAAATAACTTTGTTTTGAACTCTGATAACGTTACCTGCAATAAACATTAAACACCCCTCTAAACATGCCAACCTTCCCCCAGGTATGCACAGGTATTCAGATCTAGAGATACACGCAAACGGTCGTATCCTAAACTACATTCCTTTTAACTGGTATAAATTTATTTAATATTTATTAGTTCATATAGATCGACAATCTAACTTTATAGATGCATTTTGATGAGGGAGTTGTAAAAAAGTAAGAAAACAAGTAAATATCGGTCAGGTTTCAAAATGTGCTTTAAAAAGTTTATCTAAGATTACAATCGTCGAAGTTAAAATATTCATTCAATATACCTGCAATATTAAAACAATAAAACGTGAATGGTATGTATATATATGACATGTAAAACATAAAAGTTATATCATGTATGGTATATACATTTATATATTCTGTATAACATATTACATAAAACGTGTATAACATAATTACCCATGGCTATAATAACGTGCTATATTTATTCGATACACGTGCATACATTTACAAGTACTAAACTGGTAAAAAATAACAGGAAAGAGATTTCTGTTAGTATTTATCTTACGATGTTTTACGAATACAAGTAGTAGGAAAAGAAAAACACGAAGTTAACAGAAAAATTTCATGATTAAATTGTCATTATCATTGTTGTTCTACAATTCCCATCAGTATTCATCATTTACATATATTAATGTGTTTGCAAAATGGCACATCAGTGACATTACACTAACTGTAAGGTCATGGGCTATGACATTATTCTATTTAGCGAAGTCCATATTGAAATACAGGTTTCCTCTACCACTGACTTCGTTAGGAAGTATTCTTATCTATAAATATATAGTCAGATTTAAAGCCAGACTTGAGTTGTAAATCGTTGAGCCGACTCTTCCTTGTCCGATAGTCTTTATCTTTGCGGACTTCCTTCCTCAACAGCTAATATTATATAATGTAATGAGTGTTTGTTTTATTTTTAGCTTCTGTGATAATGGGAGG
>WFKH01003881.1:65111352-65164256 GCA_016163765.1 Magallana hongkongensis
CTGAAAAATGTACAGGCACTCTGTTACTGATTCCTCACTCATATAATCCCATCTCATATATTGTTTTAAGTCATAATACTTCAGAGTCTTAGTGCTAGCGTGACGATAGACCTGAATGTAGAAAATATATAATTATGTGTTGTGATGATAAAATCAAAGAGTGAAACTTCAGTTTAAAAGAGAAAACATTTTATTTACGAACTGATTGAAATTTATTAAGAAGGCTGAATGATCAACAATTAATCCATACAATCATATTATATTTTATTTAACAAATCAGCATTAACATCTTGACACTCTGTTATTGGTTCATTTTTCATATAATTCCAACTCATATATTATTTAAACTCATAACACTTCAGATTCAGAAAAAACTTTAGAATGGCAACAAACAGCTAAACTATTGAGAGATCAGTGGCTGCCGTATCATGTGAATGTTAATTTGTTGAAATGTACTTTACTAACTGAGATTCCCTTATTAAACTCTTATTCGCCACATAGTTACATCCTTGTTACAAAAACACGCGGTTTAATCATAATTGACTTTGAAATATTCTGTGAGTAGTTTTCTTAATTGTTTAAGATTGTTTATATCTATGTGTTTATATTAAAAAAAAACTTTTTAAGAATTACTTCTTGACTTTAACACTTTTGAACTGATAACACCACTTGTATCAAGACATTTATATGCTTTATAAGAGTAACGAGCCTAATTCGCTTTGCGCATAAATATTGCGCATTAAAATGAGTGATTGTTGCAATCATCGAATCTCAAAATTTAGTCATAATTACTAAAACTAAAGAGAAAACTCGCTATCTTATGACGCAATATAAGTTGTTTATCAAATATCATATTTGGGAAAAAAACAAAAAAAACTATTGCAGAATATTGTAATAGATTTTTCATTCGATTTATGTTCAAATATGGTATTTAAATGGTGATATGAATAAATATCAGCCCAAGAATAGATATGTCGTCGACTTTGTTTCTACAAAGGGAACACCCTTAGGTGCAGGTGCAGTTTGCTTTTATTTTTATTTTCTTACACAATTTCATGACAAGTACAGTCCATACTATAGGGAAAGTTTTATGCACGTCACTTGGAAGAAGAGAGTGCTTTAGATTGCTTTAGATGAAATATTAATAACATAATAATAACACTGAGGAAGGCTGAGTGGTCAACACATTACCCATTAGATCTGCCTTAAAATTTAACACAATTATTTTTATAGTTTTGGCCATAAACTATATATTGGAGAAGAAAATTAAAGATCCAGATGTTTCATATACATTTGAATAGTTTCCTACATCTTCATACTGAATTCTTTGTCGAAATGAAATTGATAAAGTCTAAAAAATGGCCACGATCATGTATCCCTTTTTAGTAAAGAAACGAGGTAAAACTTTTGATAAGAAATGTGAAATATAAAGGTTTGTTCACACAAAAAAAATAAATAAAAAAAAATAAATAAAAAAATAGGTGGACCATCACAAAGTACATATTTATTAATACAATGCATAATGCAAAGAAACTTCTTATCATCATTAATTTCGCTAAAATAAACTGTAACATTACAAAACTCACGCGAATCTACTAGGTAGAGAGATAAACTGTGCAGATTAGATAAAATATATGTAATCGTCTTAAACGTTTGTGGAAGGTGTTAAGGAAATACTTAACTTATAATCTATACTAATTGACAACTGTCCATGAATGTTGTTAATAAGTAATAGACGATACTAGGATCTACTAAGTACTAGTATTATAATAATCATACAAAAACTGAGTCACTAAATCTGTATTTAAGGAAGAATGGGAGAAATCATGTTTTTCCGTCATGTCATTTAGTGTCCTAGTAGTTGTCTAGTTTTATGATCGGTTAGTCGTCAAGTGTTTGAGTCTCTAGTAAGAGGCAACTTCCTTTTTCTTTTTGACTGTATAATATTTATATATTTTTGCACATCACAAATCATTAAATGATGTGAACAGTTAAATTTTATTTAGCTTACTCTGTAAACTATTAAATATGTGATTCAATTGAAAAATTAAAACAAAGAAAACTTACATTGACAATGAATACGCAAATACATTTACGTTAAAACAGTATTAACAATGAATTCAGAGAGAGAGAGAGAGAGAGAGAGAGAGAGAGAGAGAGAGAGAGTTACCTGTTGTCTAAAACATGAGCTACTAATACATATAAAGGTATAACTAAATCTCACTTCCTTATGGACAAATCGTAAACAAAAAGAGCCCCCAGTAGCATAAAGACTTAGGAGAGTTCTGAATACAGTGTTGAGATACAATGGATATATTAATAAGCAACAGGAAGAAAATTACTTATAGAGGCGGAAACAATAAGACGGACTAGACATATGGTACGTATGTATACTCTAACTTCAATTTAATACTATTTAGAATCAGCATCTTATAGTAAAAATCTGATAAAATAAGAGGCGCTTTGTTCGATTACTAAACTAAGGATTTTCATTGTACACACGTGACGGTAGTTTTGTTTATATGACTATGTAACATGTTTGTTTCTTTTATACTATCAGATAAAATGTAGGTACTCGATCGGTAGAAAACACACAGTACAGCCTTTTTAAACTCAGTAATATTGCATGTTCCTCTAAGTGACAACAGATGCCATTGTGGTTGATATCAAATGCGGCTTGTGTGAAATACTGGCAAGTGATAATCATACTGCTTTAGATCGAGAAAATAAAGTTAGAAATCGAAGAATTGAAGTCGAGGATAATTTTATATCAAAATCTTTTGGCCATACAAATTCTCCAGTCCAATTATTCTTACATCAAAAAAGCGATTCTTTTTTAATACTAAGAAATCGTAGAATCGTGTTTGTTATGTGAGCAGTGTTTACCTGACTTTATGTATATAAATAAACGTGATGGAGACCGTGAAAGAAATTATGTTGTCTTTTAAAAAGAGGGAAAATTAATAATTGCCTGTCGATTTTATTGTTCTATTAATAAACTTTGTATAAAAATCATACGGACGGAAAAACTCAAAAACGTTTGTTTACATTCGTACACCATTCAACAAATGCCAAAAGCATTTTATTATATTTTCATCTGATTGGTTTAGACGAAGTTTATAATCCGTTCTATTACCATTAGCGTTAGCAACACACTTCGCGTCGGTTGACAATGGATTTCTCGGGGGTGTCAATTTCAACTGTTACCCTCCCAAACAGGCACTATTTATATAATGTTAATCATAGGAATGGAATCTGTACTAGAAATTACACTATATAAAGCTTTGATAATTTGTCTAACACAGAATCAATTGTGTGGTATTGATAACTAACAAACAGTTAGTCTTTATAATATGTCCATAGATAAAGAGAACCTTCTCCATACAACAAAACTGTCAATTTTTAGAAAAAGTGCACTGGGAGAAAGAACGCCATCTTAATTTACAAATACATGTACATGACATTAATGTATTGCTTTAAATACTCATACTTTAATAATAACGCACTGTTTAGCATTTTAAAGAAGAACCAGTGTTTGTCAAAGGCGGCAGAAAGGTCGAGTGATAAAGGGGAGGAAGAATTAAGTGTGGTCAAGGAAGCGAGTTGGGAAAACCTTATGTGAGATGTCATTAGAATGTGTTTTATCACTATGTATTTACTTCAAATGATAAGTTTAGAAAAACCTGAGCCAATGAGATATCGTTTCCTGACCTTTTCTTTCAAAATCATAGTAAAGCTGTCCAATAGTCGTAAAGATTGTCATCGAGTTCTTTACAAATGTTTATTTATTTTAAGAAGGGATCGGAAAGGAGTTGTCATTTATCACCAAATACCTTTGCTTGAACTGAGAGTCATAATGACGAACGATTGTAGACAATCCCCTATGTATACTTTTTGATAAACATCTTTAACACCTCGTGTATACTACTAGTATTATTAGACAAACAGATACGAGGAAACAAAATTTCACAATTATGTCCTCAATTTTTGAATTATAAAATTAATTATCATTTGCAATGAGAATGACATAATCGTCTTAAACTGACACGTCGAGGCACGTTTGAGACAAAACAATAATCATTACAGAAACTGTTTGGCGCACAAAGGGACAATTGTGGATCATTTAACCTAGAGTGATATTTAAAAAACTGAGTTACCTTATCAAGTTAAGATTGGGTAAAAAATGGATTTACCTATCACTATTTAAATTGCGTTCTTGGGTGTAAAGTAAAGTATAAAATGTGAATCAATGACACTAATCAAAATGAAAGAAGTAAAACAGCTGAAGACCAATGTCACAGACATGACAGAAATTAATTACAGATTTATTCACATCATTAATATCAAAAATAGCCTTTGTGAGTTTATACAGCTTTTGGCATTTAAATTAGTATTAAACTAAAAAAGAAACCAATTATAATAAATGGACAAATACTCAAATTAAACATGTTGATCATTTCATTAAGAACAACTGATCCATGCAATCAATTTCCTTTCAAAGTTACCAATCTAATTTCAAGTGAAATCTTGATGCTGTAAAATTCACCTCCATAATCAGATGATTTTACTAAATCAATTCCTACCATACTTAGCTAAAGATTAGCAAATTTTTTCCCCTGAGTTGGAAACATATATTATCATATAGCTAAGACAGTCACGTCTTATTAATAATTTGTAAAAAAAAAAAAAAGATCATATTTCAATTATTTGTTCTCTTATACCAAAATACAATCCTTTTATAATATGAATAAATTCATAGTCGACATTGTAGCCTATGTATCTATAGATTGGCATAAAAAATTACTTGACTTGATATGACAAACAAATAGCTTACGGTAAAGGGTATATGCTTTCAAAAAATCATTTGCACTGAATGTGTATCTGAGTCACTGAAGTCAGGCACTATCAGCAACATTACTCAGCACATGATATAAAGCAAACCTACACAATTAATTGAATTACACAGTAAAATTGATATACTGTGGTTATTTGTTTTCGTGGATGAAGATAAATTTGTACTTTCAGAAATACTCTTCTTTGTGCTCTTATTTGGATAAATTCGGTATGCATACGAAAATACAACTGATGATTGATCTAGGGTTGTAACGAATGCTTTTTCCTGTTTCCTTCTTCCGACAAACTCTCCATAAACTGAAAAATAGCGGATCTAACTGATGATCTAAGGTTTATTTTGTGCATTTTGAAGAATGTGTTTTAAAATTTAAGAAACAGAAAATCTGTAACATGTGAAAGGTATCTTGTGAGTAAACAGGGTGTGGAAAGCAATGTCTTCTTCCTTATTGCGCATATCGGTGACTAATTTGGATTTATTAGCTAGGGCATAATGATGCAACAAGACTTGGCATTTGAGTTTTTTTTTACGTCTGGTTTCGTACTGATTTTTTTAGCAGTTTGTATAACTTTCCAGCGATGGTTATGTTTTGCTGAATGGACAACTGGAAAACAAGTTCATCTCTATATTAGAAAATAGAAATATCTATAGTCTAGAGATTATTGTTCTCTGACAGGTTTGACATTATCTGGACCATTTCCATTTTTGTAATCATTATTCTTTATCTTTAAATGCTCGTTGTTTTTAAAAATTATGCCACTATTTTTCTCTTTATATAAGGGTATACTGAATTTTTTCAATTTTTACCCAATTTTGAATAGTAATTTTTTGGGCGCATAAAACACAGTTAATTTTATGTAACCCGTTCATTGAATACGTTATTCATTTAGCAAAACTTAAATTTTTGTTTCCAAATTAAAACAAATTACGAACACTCCCATTGATATTATCCCTATTTTACAAGATAAGTTTTAGACAGAATAATTTTTCCTTTTTTATAATCATCTTATTTTCAGTATTTTTCAGCATTTTGTCTGCTTAATCGTCTTAAGCACCTCCGGTGTCATCTTAATCTTAAAATTGCATTGGTCTCCGTTTTCATAGAATTCTTATTTTTATGATTCGCTTGCTTTTTAAACTTCACACAAGCTGTATTTTTAAGTATTTTGTTTTGTACTTCATTTCTGTCACATTTTAAAACAGCAGAGTTTAAACTGCCTTTCAAAACATCATCCTACATAAAACGCACATCAAAAACACAAGGAAGTCATTCTCTACAAAGATAGTAAGGTATATAAAGGTATATAAAGGATTCAATTTACTGTTAATATGTGTTTGGGATGATTCATAATTTATTTTAATGGGAGACTGGAGAAGACAAGACTTTTGATTGACCCTCTCAATCATGATAGACACAGTTCAAAGTCCATGTGAATTTTCAGAATAAGGCAATGCAACTGCTTAAGCTTTTAATAATTACAAGTAGGTTTAAAAGTTTATTGCACGACGTATATATATACAGTAAATGCGGAAGTGTATTCATTTTTTATCACCGTAATTGCTAAGCTATGATGTAGAAAGTGTTCAGTAGGGAGTTAATTTAAAGTAAAATACTGAACCAATGATAAATAAGGAAGCTCTCACATTATCTCACTAAAAAGTACCTTCCCTATTTAAATGTGATACAAATAGATGTATATATGTTCACAAGTTACAAACAAAATTTCAATTATCCCTTTTGGCAGGTAAAGAATGGCGTATCTACTGTTGATGTTTCCGTTTCTTCTCTCCCTGGTGGTGAGGGCGGACACAACATCAACAACTACGGAAACCCTCACCTCCATGATCAGTGCGTCACAGACAATGACATCAATTGAGTCGACAGAAGACATTACAACAGAAATAACCCAAGCAAATACAACTTTTACAGATCCTACGTCTCCAGCGGCATCAGTATCTGACACAATCACAATGGAACCCACCAGCACCTCAACCATCAAAACAACAGATACATCAACGGTTGACACAAGCACTTCTATCCCCTCTATAAATGGAGAGAACACTACCATCAGTACAGAAATGGCTTCCACTACATCGTATGCATTAACAACAACGGTCCCTCAAACAACCTCAACAACTTCTACCACACAGGGTAAACATGCACCCATACTGACATGAGCAAGTTTTAATGAGTTTCCCCCAATTTAGTCATAAGATTTTGTACACAGTCATGAATTTAACTTCTTCATGACTTCCATATTAACTCAAAAATAGTTCATTCATTGTAGTATATACTCAACAGTATGCACATAATTGTGAACGTTTATGTTACGTAATTAACTTCCTTTTTCTCCTGACTTTTTTCCTACTAAAAATGCAGATTTTTTTGTTTTAATTTCAAAATATACAAAATCTAAGCTTTGGATTATCTTAGTTTGAATTTGAAATGCATGCAATGTTCTTCGCACATAGTAACTTTGAATGTCAATTATTCTCCTGTGTACTGTATTTATTTCTTCGTTTACCATTGTAAACACACATTAAATATTGTTATCTTCTGTACATATCCCTTCAGTAGAAACAACAAAGGTCACCACAACACAGCCTTCCTCTCTGTCTTCCTCTCTGACTAGCACTAGCATACCATCTAATTCTTCACCAGTCGTCAAACCTACACCCTCTACAATATCACTAATCACCTTGTCCTCTGCAGGTTCTTCAAGGACAACCACTCCTTTCTTGCACACATCAAGTTCAGCTAGCATGTCGACATCTTCTCCATTGTCTTCGACCTCTTCGTCTTCTACAAGTAGCACGCCTTCCTCGCATATGCCTTCAACATCAGAAAAACGTACATCGATGTCCACAAGTACATATGTACCTACTAGTACGTACTTGCCTACATCGTCACTTTCAGGTGAGCCAAAAACGTAAATTCTGTTCAGTAAGGAAGGTTCAGTTAACTTCCATTGAAAATGTCAATCCGACGATCGAAATAGTCGTATCCGTTTTAGGGCTCTTGAGGAAGGAATAGAAAGTTTCTACTCCTGGAAGGTTATCAAAGGGGTTGACAGAATATACATAAATAGAAACTACAACAATAAATAGTTTGATCGAAATCGAACATAGTCAGGTGGTCCACTATTAAGCTATTCAGACCGATATTGAATACTATATATAAAACTACCAAATAAGTTTTGGTATAGTTCCACAGCCATGGTGACAAAAACCTTTAGGTTCCAAGCGTACTTTGAATATCAAATTGGTCGTCAAAAATTCCTTTTTTAGCTCTCAAATGAACACAGTTTTTAAAAAAAAAAAAAAACACCCAAAATTTTCAACATTATTTGCTTTCATTTATATTGATAAATGGTGTCATTTTTCAGAACAAACAGTTTCGGGAACATCTACGGAAAAGACCAGCACGGGAATGACATTAAATGCATTTCAAGACAAAATAAAAGACCTTAATGAACAAATTTCTGGTAGGTGCAAGATTTGGAAATTGAAATAGACATGTCTTAAAGTTAAATATGTTTTTGGTCTTGAATATGTACATAAGTTTCTGAACTTGTGTCCAATCCCAGTTGTAATTTTGTACAATAAAAATGTGTTCAAATCAATATGTACACAACCTGGTGATGAACTTTATAAATCATGTGAATTGTCCCACAACTGCTTAATCTTTTGGAACTTATAATATCATTTTTCTAACCTGCCGCATAAATATTTATGTGTATCTGCTTAAGAAAAAAAAATAGTTTTAAAATAGGTTTTTTTCTCACAAAAAAAGTGGAAATATTCAAGATAGAGCTATATGGACATGTTTACAATGTAAAAAAATGAAACTCAGTGGTAAGAGCCTTGTTTGCCCACACCCCATCTCCCCTGGGGTGTTGTGTTGTTGTCCACTGAAGGCCAAACTTTGAAAAGGTGTTCACAATGCAATTATTAGGGGGATTGAACCCTAGCAATGTGATATTCAAAGTTTGTATTAGAATAATAATTTACAGTTCAACAATAACATGGTCTTTATTTCAGAATTGGAGAAGCAGCAGTTATACCTGTTTATTGGTGTAGTTGCTCTTGCATCTGTTCTTGTACTTGTTTTGCTGATCATCACCATTGTATGCATAAAGAAACGGTAAACTTCCACAGTGTTTGTTGTTTTTCTTGCTTGACTATTCTTACGTATATTTTGTATACATGTGCTATATTAATATGATATAAGTCGTTTAGTAATTTTAAATCATAGGAAAATTATAATGATGAGTTCTATCAGTCTTTTTTTTTTATTTTCTCATCACCAGTACTTTGTAATTATTTGTAAGGGACACATCATTCAAATATAATGAAATTGCTTGTAGAACTTAATACAACTTACACTTTTAAATTAATATATTGTTATACAGTGTTTTAACTTTCATTCCTTAGAAATTTCAATTTAAAAATTAAAACTTAAAACTTGGCTCATTTGAATTTTTAAAGACTACTGATCATTTTTATTACTTTTGTATACTTTTTTTTATCTTATCTAATGAATAAAATAAGATTACATTCTTTCTTTTGGAAGGAAAAAGTCTAGATCTCCATTTGAGGAGTTTGAGATAGACGTGGGAAGTCCTTTCATGGCAAGTTGCATGCTTAAAATTATATATTCTATGATAGTAATTAATCTTGCAACAAGCAGGACATGCATGAACATAATTCAGCGTCGTCAATAATCTTAACTCGTAATAAAATACATACAGGTTGCAATGAAAGTATGATTTAGCAAACGATTAGATCCAGAGGCTCGCCTCTTTATAAAGCTTTGAATAACTTGTCGCAGTAAGCTATGACACAATACTAAAAAACTCTAACCGTGCTTTGTAGAGACCTAGTTTGAAGCAAATTATTAAAACCGCCATCGTGGTGTTCGTTTAAATCTATCTGTAGACATATACACAAAAAATATTTCCCATTGCATATGATCCTTGTAGCGTCAGTTGTGATAAGTTGTTTGTTCTCTTGTTGACTTTTTCTACTTTCTGAAGCAATGTCTGGCAAATGTAAACGATATTTATGTGCTAAATGTGAGGAGATTTGTCCTATAATTTGTCATACAATTAAATGGTCAAACAAATTAAAGAAGAGAAAAAGAAATTTATGCCACAAAGAATTTTAGCTATGAATATGAGTATAATATATGTATAATTCAGCACATTAACTCTAACCAAATTAACGCGCCAAGTTCCCACAACCATGAAAAGTTTTTTATGAACTCATGCCTTCTAAATATTTTTCTTTTTTATCAGACGAGGGAGCCAGTGAGACACGACGACCTGTTTCGCCCTCGGTGTGCAACAGTGGGAAACAACGATTCAGGAGACAACATGAGGCTAGAAACATTCTCACGAGAGGAAGAAAACAAACAACGCCTGAGCATGTTACAGATGATAAAGGAGGGGCTCAGTTCCCCAGACCGATACACGGTCCTTATCGAGACGCATGGGTCTGAAACCCACAACGAGGAGCTGAATAGAAATAGCACCGAGAAGCCAAAAGATATAAAACATAGCAACGATGGAGAAATTGTTATTAGGAACAAGGATAACAAAGACGTGTCTTCAGGCGATTTGAAAGCAGGCCAAGAGACAGGGAGCAGAAAATCTGGCATAAAAGAAGCATCTGGTGTCATTTCATCTGTGAAAGATTATCAAGGGGTAACTGGAGGCCTACCCCCTTTTCCACCAAAAAGGGCTAGCGTTAACGATGCTCCGAAACATTCAGAAGAGGTGTCGTCCAACCTACCCCCACTACCAACGAAAGGGGCTCACGATACTCTGAAAGATTCAAAGGAAATAACTGAAAACCTTTCTCCTCAACCAACGAAAGTTGGCGAGGACAGCCCAACCGGTTCAGAGGAAATAACTGATAACCTTCCTCCTCAACCAACAAGTGGGGATGCAGAGACTCCGAAAGATTCAAATGGAGTTATTAATAATCTACCCCCACCGCCTCCAGAGATTACAGACCCCGGGAACTTGACAGAAGAAACTAGTGATTCTCAAGATAAATTACAAACTGATGCTTTTAAAATTGACACCATCGAAACCAAAAGCAGTTAAATAATGGAAAGAATATTTCTATGTTATTTTTTGTTTTAAACTGTATGGTTGATTTCTTTGTTGCATGGATATATTTTTACAGAGGTTCTTGCAATTAGAGGTTCTTGCAATAATATGTTTTAAAAACTGCCATATACTGATGATTTGAAGACGTAATAGTCCCATTGCGAAAAGAACAGGATTACCTTTAGAGTAATGACAAATTGTAGGCATTCCATGTGGCATTTAGGTATCTAAAAGGGACACGATCTAAACTCTGATCAACGAGAAGTGGAAATATAAGAGTTTGCACTCGAATTAACAACAAACTTGTTCCATAGAACCTGATAGAGATGCCAGGACTTATTTTAGAATATACGGAGTATGTATTTCAAAAATCAAATTCAACTTTTGGTGTACTTTACTAGAATGTAGACTTATGTGAAGTTACGTAATTTGGTGAAGTGTCCTATCTGATATAATTTATTTTAACAAATAAAAAAATAAATTATATCAGAAAGGACAAAAGCATAAGCAAAGTCTTTGTTTAAAGACTGATGTACTACATTTTCTTTATCAGTATATTTAAATTCTAATTTATTTTTAAGATACATACATAATTTTAACAATTTGAAATTATATTTACTAATGTCAACATTCAGACTTGCTCAAGTGTCTATGTCATTATTTTGAGTGTTCTATTCTATATATAAATTTGTCATTTTGCCAAAATTCTACTGTGTTTTAAAAAATGTATGCTTTATATCATACTTTTAAAATATGTCATCAAGCATAGATACTTGTACACCCTGCATAGTGCTTATCAAGATTTTCTCTGTATGGAATCATTAAAAAGTATTACAGAGAGTCCTGATTATTGAACAGAGACTTGAGCAAGTCTAACCAACATCCTAAGACTATCAATTTCAAACACAAGAAGCTTTATAAAATTTAGCTTGGTTTTGCACTCTCACGACCGCAAGTTATATAATAAATTTTGTTTACAAATTAGCTATCATATCAATGTTGACTGTGCTATGGTGTATATTCTATGTCAAAAACAATATGGAATACATTCAGTCCAATTGACGGATTTCTTTTTCAAGCTTCGTTATATAAATCGGCACTAAAGAGTATGGGGAAAATTTACATATATTACAACCTCTAATACTAAACGATTCCAGATGAATCAAAACAAAATGCATGAAATAAATTTATGTCTGCGGCATATCAGTTGTGACCATTTTAACTTGTATCTAACATAGAGATGCCCAAGCTCTAATCTATAAGGTCAAATTCTGTAAAAAGTAAATGCAAGTATATCAAAATGATGTATAACTTTTATACTAGTCGATCGTTTTAAGTTAACTGTTGTTTTTCGTATAAAACCTTTAAATAAGTTTGGTCCAAAGTATGAATTTGAAACCAATGACTCTCATGTTCACGTACACAAAAAATATCTACCACAGATATATATTTACATCCACTTCGTATGATTCCCTCTATTTCTTACGGAAATTAATCATAATTCACAGTTATCATAGAAACTGACAGGACTGAAATCTACACGATCCATTTGTAACCAGTTTAGTTAATTTTACTTACTTTTTACGATCAATTCATTAATTTGTTAAAAGAAAGATGTAAATATAAACAATAAATGCTTTCTTGGTGATTCATGCGGGTTATAATGGTAGCGACCATTGCAGAAAAAATTTACAGCTAACGCGGGTTATGTATTTTTTTCTACAACGTCGCTACCTTCAATAGGATAAGAGATATGAATTGTATGGAAAATGTTATTGAAAATTATAATAATTACATTTTATGCAAGATATTTATGGACATGCAGAATATTTATGCTGATATGTAAATGAATGATTGCATGTTGACATTAAAACTTGGATGAAAACATAAAGTAGTAACTGTTGCAGCTTAGGAATTATATGTTGCATTTTGGGCACGGGTTTTTTATTAAGCAATACTTACATCCATCAAGTATGATTCCCTCTATTTCTTATGTACATTGATTGTACATTCATAGCTCTGTAGAGACTGAAAGGACTGAAATCTACACGTCCCTTTTATCGATTGGTTGAAACCTTCAGAAACCTAAGAAAAAATCACGGACTGCACGAAACAATCACGCCGAAGTCAGAGTCATATTCCTACAGAAGACGATTTGGCTGTTTCTTTTATCTAACGTACTGATGTACATTAACAATAATTTAGTTAATTTTTCTTACTTTTTACGATCAATTTATTTATTTGTTAAAAGAATGATGTAAATATAAACAATAACAAGCTTTCTTTGATGATTCATGCGGGTTATGAAGGTAGCGATCATTGCTGAAAAAATTTACATAACCCGCTTTAGCGGGTTATGTATTTTTACAGTAACATTCGCGATTATTATTCTTTAATATAAGTGGAATGAAAGTTTATAACGCTTAAAAAAAACCCATTAGTTTCAACACTTACCATTGAGGCGTTGTTCAAAGCTCCCATTCACACTTAAGGTATTTCACTACATCAATACTTATACTTTTTAAAGGGCCATGGTCACGATTTTGATCAAAATTTATTTTTCCGTTTTTAATGTTTGCAATGGTTCACTAAGGCATTTCTAATAGTCAACCAAAATTTGAGTGTCAGTCGTCGATTTATAAAAGAGATACAAAGGTTGCAATTCTTTGTTATGTAAACAAAGCTCAGGTAATGTTTTTGTTTACATTTTGATTTTTCAGGTTTAGACCAAAATTAAATATTTTGTTCAATTGTTTATATCAATCAGTTCTGTTGAATATCATCATAGCTTAGTGGTTAAAGTACTGGGCTTGGGAACCGAGTTCGAACAGGACAAAGGCTTTTGTTCATATTTATTGAATTAAATTTTTGAAATCATAATTTTTTTAATCCAAAGTTGCATATTTTTCGCCTATTTGACTTAAATACTTCTTATGCATCATGCTATCTATCATAATGAAGTAATTTTCTGCTGATTTGAGAAACTATATTAAGGTGTAATGAGCAGTTGGTCGCCATGATATTAGTTTCGATCGCTTCTCAACAGCCACTGGGATAAATATACCGGCCGAGAAAGTTACGGTCGGTTGCTTTCAGATCGAGGCATTTAGGTTGCACGGACTTCTAAATGCATGAACTACACATTGTAGTAATATCTTTGTATAAAAAAAATAAAGGTAACTACAATCAATATAACATAAAAGATGGTTTATTCTTTGAAAGAATTTCTAATGTATCCGCTTTATCTTGCACAGATAGTGCTGTGCTGCCTTACTTCGCATGCACATCGAACACGTGTGTCGTTCATACAGAGTGCATAACGTCTGCATCTTATTGTAGACCGTGGCCGTACTACATCCAACACAGTAGATAAGTGATAGTAAATACAAGAAAGTAACAAAGTAACATCGTTTTTATCAGTTTCTACAAAAACACCCCGTTTTCTAAAGCTAATGCTGTCACTGCACGGTCTGCTACACAGGAGAACGTTCTACAATGACCGAGGGTTTTTGAAATATGTGTGCCTAATTTTCAGTCTGTTTTGTTTCGTCTTTCATTGGATATTCCTAACCATTGCAGTGGTTGTAATATTATTTTTGTTCAAAACGCGTTTCTTCAATCTTTCCGTCCAATGTAACGTGTTCGGGTGAATGAAATATCTGAATGCAGTCAAGCATCAATAGTGCTCTCGGCCGGTTGGGGGGGGGGGGGGGGGGGGGTGTGTGTAGCGATGAGCGTAACAACAGAAATCGACAATTAATATGGTGGAAGTCAGAGATAAAGGGAAAATAATGCTTATTTATGAATTCATGTCAGCTTTAATGTAATATGATGAATTATTTGATACACAGTTTATGGTAATAGTATATTAATTCATACTCGATTACATGTAGCAAGGTTACAGTAAGGGTTTCAATTTTGTTCAACAGGAACAAGAATAAGAAACAGCAACATCGAAGTATTTTATTTTTAAGGTCCATACAATAAATCGGCACTAAACCATATAGAATATTTATAACAACCTCTCACACATCATTTATCTTCTTCAGATGCACCAAAACAATGTATAAGATACATTTCAGTTAGGTAAAAATTAAGAAATATCAATGGTGCATGTATATATACACTAGATAATGCCGAAAGTAAAGTTAAGCACAACTGATTATAAATTTATGTAAAACTGATCTTCTGCAATAGTGTTTACACATTCTTAAAGTTACATCTTTATATCTAAATGTAAAGTCATCACATTTCAGTTACTCAGACAACTCGTATACTTATATGTTCTTCCCCCACACATTTACCCAGATCTGACTCTAGATGTCCCTTGCCATTACCCTTGTTTAGACGTATGCCCGAGGACATTTTAAGGAGGCTGGATGGTCAACAAATTTACCCACCAAATCTACCTTCAATTTTAAGATATGATTTTTTTTTAATAATAAACTTTTATTTATTAAAGAAAAACTCCATATATTTTAGCTTTAAAAAATGAATGTTTTCCTATATGAATATACAGAGCTCTTCTTCTTAAGGAGATCAATATAGTCTAAATATGGCCAGGACCATCCAACCCTCTTAACAGCTGTACAACAATGGTATTTACATGGCAGAAGTGTTGAACAGGAGATTTAGATCAGATCAGAGACAGAAACATCTATTACACTTTTGATATAATACATAATATCAAATACTAACATTAATAAAACTACAAAAATAATCAAAAAGCCACAGTGGCTGAGTATTCATACAAAAAAAAAATACAAGAAGCTAAATTATTGACAATATTAACACAAATTAAAAAAATATTTCTAATTCTTGCAAAAGAAGCAACAGAGAACATGGGAACAAATATTGGCATGTGTGCACAAAATGGCAAAAGGCATTTGTAAAGAACTCACTTGATCTATGGGTATATACATGTATATTCTATCAATATACATTTAATATTATATTAGACATGGAAAAAAATCTATGAATTATGGTGCTCCAAAGATATAAATATCCTATCTAATAACTTTCTAATGTTGTGCTAAGCTTAATGTATAACATAATTAATAAATACACCATGTGGTTGATTGTGAGACAAAAAGAAACAGCCAAGTGTATACATATAAAATATGGCAAAATGTTTTCGCAAATTTTACTACATGTAACAATGACTTTAAACATTTGATATTACACTGAATTCTGTTTTTTTTTCTCTTAAAACACTACAATTGATGTTATGTTACATGAAAATGTAACCTGTGGCAAGAATTGATAATAGGAAAGTGTTCCATTAACTGCTAAATATTAGTTTGTTATGTTTCTGTTTGCTACTATTCATAAAAAAAAATTCACTTCTTACATCTGAAAAGATTACTTCTCTTGGATTTGGTAGTTGAGTTGATCCATGAAACTAAATGTTTATTGAAATAAAAATTCTAGTAACATATTGTATTGATAGGATCACTGGCCACAAATTTTCATATCCTTGAAACTCTAAATCCAAGAAAATTGATGTCCACAAATTAATGAAACCAGTGTATGTCTATCTTTTAACAAAGAGCAGTAAATTTCTGTTGATTATATAATTACAATACACTTGTTTTGTTGTATGTTGATGCATGTAGTAAACAATAAGTACACACTATAAAGGCAAGCAACTCTATACAGAAACAGATTAAAAGCATTAAAAAAAACTGTCAGTACAAAAAACAAATTATGTTTGGATCATCTTCTTAATGAACTTCGAAGTAAAAGGAATGCTGACTATTTATAGTATATAAACATATTAACCTGCTGAAGCATTGTGGAAATAATTCCCTAATATATAAAACTATGTAAACATTGCACCTATATAACTTTGCAATTGACAATTGAACTTTTCTATGTATTATGCACTTTGAGCCCTTTGAACGTCTGTGAACCATTTCCTTCGGCTGATTTTGGTCAGATCTTTTTATATAAAGAACACATTGGATGGATTTGTCATTTTGTCCCAATATTCTCAATACAACCTTTTCTCGTAGCTGAAATTAAAAGCAAAGAGTTTGGCTTAAATATCGTATTTTTTAACCATCATGATGAAAGATATTTGTGATTCAGTTACAGAATATCATGCATTGAAAATGTTTTTCTTTAAAAAAAAAAAGGCTTAAAATGCTTAAAAAAAATTCAACACCTCCTTACAAGAACAATGCAGGATTATTATCAATTTCAATCCTTTTGATGGAAATAAATATTGAAATATTTGATCAATTTTAAGGGGATTTTAAAATTAAAAGGTGAGCAGTTATTATAACATCTACAGACATCACTTTTTGATAAAAAAAAAAAAAAAGACATCATGATGTTATAAAAATGAAAGGGTCACTGCATGGACGGGCTGCATTCAGTTGCTATATGCATTCCACATCACTGTCACTAGCAGGGGATCAACATATGTCAATGATTCACACAATATGGTCATTGTATATATATTAAACTATAAGGAAAACACCATGATAGCACATGTAGCCATGGGAAAATTAAAACTTATCCTAGAAATTATAACCCCCCCCCCCTTCCTCCAATTAACATAAGCTACAAATATATATATTTTTAAAGATAAACAGGCAAAAATATATGAAACTCATTTTTGCAGGGTTTCAATCTTGATTCACTGGTCTGAACCATCACTAAACGATTCATAGAAATATTTAATTGCATATTAAAACTCATTTGGGTATAATTATACATATATAAAATAATTATACTGAGTCTCAGTTTTTAAGGCGAAATTCCATAACTATTTTGTCAAGGTGTGGCAGTGGTTTTTTTTTCCTTCTAAAAAGTACAAAGTTTAACTTTCTCTACAAACAAACATCCTATTGACCAATTTTACCAATTAAAGAATTTCTTTTAATTACAGTAAGATAAAGAGATCCAGAAACACATACATGTTGGCCTATTACAAGACTACAGCAACTTGGTCCATCTTTCTTCCAATATCTCTGATAGCCAAAGACAGAGAAATTCATGACTTGTTGAAAATTCAAATACTATATTAAGCATTAAGAATTAAAAGCAAAATATTATTAAATTCATAAAAAAATAAAATTTACTTTAAATTATGGTATTTAAATCAGTATTATTCAACTAAGGAGTTACATTTTTGCCATTTCAGACTCAAGCTCTTTATAGTTTGAAAAAAGAAACAAAGAGATAAATCCCCCCAAAACATTAGTCTCAAACAAAAACTACATAAAAGTCACAAAAGCTGTGCTATGAACACAGAATTCTGCTTTTTTTTGATTGGTGTTGGATTTTAATAATGAGGGTGTAGGATTAGTGATGAGGACTCCCCCGTGTCAGAGAGGTGTGACTGAGATGATGGGTCACCACATACAGTATCTGCATGATGTCCATGATGGGTCACCACATACAGGCAATGAGTAAATGCATCACCCAGAGATCTGGCAATCCAACACACCTGTTAAATTCTATCCTCATTGCTTCAAATTTCAAATTTTTTTTTAAGTTTAGACCACACATTTTCTGAGAGGAATTCTCCCTAACCTCAACTATTTTCTACAGCTAGTCAGTAATACCATAATTCCATCCAGTAGGTTGAAGCTTAAAACCTTGATCTCTTTTATCATCTCATTAAGTCTTTTCAAATTCAATCAATTTTTTTGTAAGTTTTGGAATTTCTTCACTCAGTGAATTTTCTTAAGTTTTTGAAAAGCAGTAGCCTGTGGCTTTTGGTTTTGCAAAAAAAAATACTGACATAAGGTCACAATGGGAAGAACCAGCAAAATGTCAGGTTCTTTTAATGTCATGCACAAGCCTCATTAATTTAGCTTTTTAACTAGTATACTACCCTGGTATCCACTTCTAAAACATCTACAATTGTCATTGGCCATTAAGCATTTACTTTGATATAGTCACTGCAATCAAGATAGAATTTGACACGTCTTTCTCTTACCTTAGATTCTAAGAACCCTACCAAGCAAATCAATTCACATCTTTTTAAAGTTACCAATTCAGTTTACTATATACAATGAATTTCAAATGAAGTGTCCCAATGAATGATAACCATACAAACTACCAACAATACATGTACAAATATATAAAATATTATGACTACAAAATTTTAATTGATATATTAAGAATAAATAGGGCTTTGTTGTGTCTAACACATCATACATGATTCACATAACTCTCATAAAGAATTGACCATGCTTAAGGTAGAAGGGAGCTGAGTGGTGTATATTTCCCTCAAGCTCTCTGAAGTTAATATTAAGGTTTGTCAATTCATTAAAATAATTTTTCAGTTTGAACATGTCTGTTGGCATACATTTTTATATTTCACCAGTTCAAAGATAAATTTCACGTGACCATGTGGTGACAGCAACAAAAAAAAAAATTAAATACAAATAATGCTAAAATAGAATGGTCACAATAAAATCTTGGTCATTTGATGACCATCTAACATAGGTACATTTTTCACACCAGTTCTATAGTAATGTCAAGGTCTTTATACAACCTTGAATCTTAAGGTGAAGGTCATGATTCTTACTTGTGGAGATTGTGGACCCCTCCCTCCACCTGGGCTGATGCTGTCCTCCTCTCAAATTTCAGCTCCCCAGAGTACATCATAGATCTACATGTGTAACAAGGTAAATGTTATGATATAGATTCATAGGTCTAACAAATCTACATAGTACATCATAGATGTACAGGTGTAACAAGGTAAACTTTATCATAGATCTACAGGTGTAACAAGGTAACCATTATCATAGATCTACAGGTGTTACAAGGTAAACTTTATCATAGATCTACAGGTGTTACAAGGTAAACTTTATCATAGATCTACAGGTGTTACAAGATAAACTTTATCATAGATCTTTAGGTGTAACAAGGTAAACTTTATCATAGATCTACAGGTGTAACAAGGTAAACATGACTCTGTTCTTACCTGAGATTGGAGAGACAGCGGGCCCCTATGTCTTGGCATCCATGTTGGATTCCTGCATAGAGGTATGGCACAAACTTGTGGATGGAACCTTTGTCAACAATCGACCCTGAGACTCCTTGGGCCACCTTTATTTTATCACTCTCACTGTATAGTAAAATATCAGGTTAACCATAAGGCAAACTAGAACTGTCCTAATGGGACTAATACCCCTGCAAGGCTAATTTCAAATGGGACAAATAATTGAATTGAATAATAAAGGTTTGCGACACATAAATAAAAAAAAATTCTAGAATTGTAAAAAAAATTTTAGTTAACAAAAAAAAAAAAAAATAAAATTGTCAGAACTTCACTGTAAATACATATGTAATGCATTTACAAATTTCTGTATCCGATGATATTTTTTTTATTTAATTGTTTTAAAGAAAAAACAACAAAGTGACAATAACTCCTCCCTTTGCAGTAAATGAAGATAGCCACGCAATGCTCTTCTGTGGATAAAACCTTGAATATGTTTCTAATTGGAGTCTTGACAGATGCAATTAGTTGTTTCAAATTTTCCTCAATTTCTCCAATGGTACATGCAACTCCATATCATTCAGAAAATTGATCCCATAGGACTATGATTTTCTTTGATGAGCTTGTTAAACTTGGATAAACTCCCAAAACATTATCATAATTAGCATACTGTGTAAAAATATGTAAAAAGGATAATTTGATATTACAAACAATTTTAAAATTGACAAAACACTACAATCATATCAATAATTTTGAATTTCATTTACATATTAAATGCCCTATAGGGTCACTTTATCAATTTACTTGACTTATAAATTGAAACAGCTTCTAAAAATAGTTAAATTCTTAATTAATAATGATATAATTTTCCGTTAGATAGAAACTTTTGGTTTATATGAAACAGCATAAAAATAACCCTAAAACCACTCCACATTTTACAGATTATCAATTTTCCCTAAACACATGCTCCATCTAAACCATGGCTCAGATAATGGCCCCCTTGGGACAAATGAATTCAGCCACACTTGTCTTTGATGTTCTAATTAGCTCCTATGAATTTATAATCATTGACAAACAAAAAGTTTGCATTGCCAGTTGATAGAATACTTATAAAACATTTAATTTAGTTATGAAATAAAGATAAAAACACCCCTCCATCTGGATGTTTTTAATATGTAAATAATTTTAGAGTGTTTACTATTGATTAATTAATAAAATCTGTAAGGATTACATGTACCTCCCTTATTTTTCAACATCACTGTACAATATATAGGATAAGGAAAATGAAAACTGTCATAAGATCAATAAATCTTGTCTGATCTTAATAAAAATTGCAGGTGCACATCTTCAGATGGTGTTCAACATATGTACAAATTTTCAGACTGTTCCATGCTGTAGTAAAAAATTATATGGGGTGGACAAAATTGCGTCTGCAGACAGACGGACAGACAGGCGAACAGGGTGAAACTAATATAAAAACTTCGTTTGCGGGGGGTATAAAAAAATGTAGGAACTTAGTAAACTATACAGGGAAGTTTTTGCCCCCATTTAATTTCTGCACCTTTTGCCCTCAATGGCAGTGGGCAAATTAAACATGTTAAAGAACAGGGCTATTTTATTACCACAAGTTATTTTTCTTTAACCACAACTATATTAGGGTGAATTTAACATAGGGCAAGTTTTTTAACAACCATAAAATGGTGAAAATAACCCTGTATTAAGTACTCAATCATCTTTTGGTATATCATGGTAAAATTTGATCACACCTTGTAAAACTACTTCTTGAACAATAAAAATAAACCAAACTAAAACTAGATGTGTGGTAATGCCACGAATGCCCCTGCAGGCAGCCAAAATTTAAAATGCAAACATTTGTTTGATTTCAGAAGAAGTTATATATCCCTGAAAATTAGTTTAAATATATTTTTAAAAAAAACAACAACAACCAGGGTGATTGAGTTCTCATGGCAGCAAAATGAATTGTTATGATTTATGAATGCAAAAAAAAATATTGTTAATAAGGTGTTATTTGTAAAAAGTACAACATTTATGCAATTTTTAGAGGTAAAATATATCATTACGCGAAATCTCTCACTCAGCCAATTTGGCAGAGGGGATTTTTCTGCCCCTGTCAGCTTGGAGAGGTTAACAGGTATGCTTTTATGTAACATACATGTACATTCTATTAAAAGTTAGGAATTGGAAAATGAAATTTCCAAATTTTTTCAAAGTTTAAGGGTCATAACTCTGTCAAAAAGCAAAACCAAATTCAAACTCGACCTGCATATTCCTATGACACATCCATATATCAAATATGAGTTGAATGCGTGCAACTGTTGTTGAGATAATGATCGGAAAGTGAATGATCCATTTTATGGTAGGGGCAAAAAAAATCATTGGGCCAGAACCAAATTCAAACTCAACCTGTATTTTCTAGTAAATAACCTACACATGAAATATCAGCTTTATTTGTGCATCCGTTCAAAAGTTAGAGAGCGAAAACTGAGAATTTCCATTTTTCAAAGTTCAAGAGGCATTACTCTGTCAAAAATCATCGGAGCAGAACCAAATACTCAACCTGTATATTCACATGACACATCCATATATCAAATTTGAGTTGAATGTGTGCAACGGTTGTTGAGATAATGATCGGAAAGTGAATGATGACAGAATGACGGAAGGACTGAATGACGAAAGGACGAAATGACAGAAAAGGGTAACACTATATGCCCCTGCCATTTCATGGTGGGGGCATAACAAAAAAGAATTTTGTAAAATGGAACATCTTGTGCTCTACAACATTTCTGAAAGGACCTTAAACAACATCGTCACAAACCACGGTATTGAGTCCACAGGTTTCCTTAAACCAGATAAGCATTACAAACTTGCCTAAAGTATCTACTCTGACTGCTGCGATGTTTCTCCATGGCATCGAGTGAGCCCATGCCCCTGTACTTCTTCAGTCTGACCCCGTCCGCAAAGAAGTACTCGCCTGGAGCCTCTGATGTCCCAGCTAGCAAGGACCCCATCATAACTGCAAAAATCAAACAACATATTAGATATCCCACAGTAGAGTAACTTTCAAACAAATTCTGACTGTTGGGTGAAAATTCCAAAACATTAAAATATATGAAATGTTAAAGAATTGAAAGATGGGAACAAAATCTTCTTGACGGAATAAGTGCCTACCTGTAGATGCTCCGAGAGCCAAGGCTTTGATCACATGACCCACAGAGGAGATTCCTCCATCTGCAATGACTGGGACCCCGAATCTGCGGGCATACTCTGCCACCTTGTAGACAGCTGTTCCCTGGGGTCTCCCCACCGCCATCACTGGAAATCAAAACCATTTAAGTAACCATAATCTCTGACCATTGGTTTTATTTATAAGTAGTTATCAGATATACATGTATTAATTGGAGGATCACATGTACTGGGGAATGGAGCACATACATGTAAAATACAAAACATCTCTATTGTGAGCTTATTACATAATGACGCACCTTCCTGGGTGATACAGATTGACCCGCTGCCCATCCCCACTCGGAGCGCGTCCGCCCCTGCATCTATCAGGTTCTTGGCCTGAGCTGCCGTCACGACTACAATGCATGGAGAAATAAATGAAATATCAAACAACAGTACTGTATCATACACTCGCATAAAGAAAACATCGATTTGTAGAAAAAAAAGCTTCATGGGTGATGGTTTTTTTTTCTTGAATGATAAATAAAACTAGACACGATCTCGTTGCGAGCAACGAGTGGGTCTTCCGTTTGATTATGAATTAATGATAGGGTTGAATTAAAATGTTGACATTTAGTACGAGTTACTATATTAACTCCCTTTTAAACTAATTTTTGGACCTACACTGCAAAATTAAGATTTCCAGAAAAGGCCATTTTTAAACTTCAATATCTCTGCAATTAGCTGCAGGTCTGTAGCTCCCGGTCTGAAAAAATTCGGATGGACGACCTGGGAGCTACAGGGCCACCCATTGAAAAAATTGTATATTTATTGCGCAGAAAAACGTGCGCTAGTTTTCGACTAATTAACCTTATTTATACGCAAATTCTGTGAAAACAATTAGTACCATTATATTCTTCATGCAATTTACTACTGATATCGTCTCTATTTTAAAATGGTTTTTAGTTTTGTATTCAGTACAAAAATGTCTACAAAAAGTTTATGCTTTAAAATTCCGAAAATCGAAATTTTGGAATCACTTCCGGTGACGACCGGAAGTGACGGACAACCTGCTCATATTAAAATTTAATAAGTTTAAAACATATTATGATGGAAAAAAATTGTAAATTATTTAATTTGAAAATTTTTTAAAACACAATTTTCAAATAATGCGGACTGGAAGTGACGGACGATCGTTGTTTTACCTGATCGGCCCTAGGACTTCAAAAATCTATCATTCCTGAAACTTTCAATTTTTTATCTTTAATCGTTTTTAAGAAAAAGGGAGGACAAAATCACTTTTTACAAAAAGAAAAACGAATATAACGGCCGACCGGAAGTGACGTCATCAACAAAAATCTACATGATAAAAGATCTTGATATTTTGTATTATTCGTGAAAATTTCATAAAAATCCATCGTAGCATATTTGAGATATTTGAGTTTTAAGAAAAATGTTAAGAAAAAAAAGAATATATAATAATAATAATAGTGAAAAATAGAGAAAAAGAAACCTAACAAACACAATAGGGTCTTCCGTTGGAAACGGAAGACCCTAATTAATTTTTCAAATGACAGATGAATTTTGATTAAAACAAGCAATTTGATTGGCCCAAGCAAGATAATTCAAACATCAAGCTGATTTTTTTTACTTCAAATTATGTTTCCATGTAGGTAAATTTTCTCAAGAATAACTACCATTTAACTTAAGCTAGATCTAGGGTACATCTATTTACACAGTGGTACGTTGATTTGTATAAATTAAGAGGTCTACTTTTATATAATATCTTAATAAATTTTTGATAGTTATAACTAGCCAAAAGCAATTAATCAGTTCGAAATGCTTAATGCAGATTGAAATGTGGTAAGTTTGATATAAATTGTGTTTATTAATAATAAGCAAGTTCATTATGTGCATTATATACTGTATGGTACATACAGTGTGTCCATTATAGGAACTAAATAAGAGTGCTTGCCCCTAATAAGAGTGCTTGCCCCTGAACATTCATTGTAACAAAATCTGTGGTGTACGGTTAGAAAATTATTACTTAATTTTGTATCAAAAACCATCTTGAAATTACAATTAAAATAAACATTTAAAAATGTACAGCTAGATACACTGTAATAATATATTAAATAATATTAAATAAACACATTTTTCTATTTTATAATTCCAATTAAACTTCTGGTGTGAAGACATTTTTTAATGATAGTCCAACATGCTTCATACATTTATCAATCGCTTGTGTACTTTTGTTTTGTTTAAATGTCTGTTTGCAGCAAGCGTCCTTATAAGGATGTACAACAAGTAAATGACTTTAAATACATGCAGGAGTTCTGTTGATATTTTACAATAATTCATTTATTATAACTAGTTTTGTCCATGCAGAGGAGAATTAAAAAAAAAATTAATACAGTTACATGTACTCTTTCCATCTGAAAACAAATATTCAAAGAAAAATTTTAAAGAAGGAAAAAACTGTCTTTGTTCAAACAGAACACCAGGACGCTTGATACAGACAGATATCACCTGAATAAATCAGTGTATTATGATTTTAAATGATACATACTGGAAAATTGAAATTTTGAAATGTATATGATAAAATTTTTTAGAAAACTGATTTCATGCCAATCTCATAATTATAAATGTTGCGAGATTAATCATTGCGAGAAAGTCTAAACTCTCAACACCCAAAAAATCCCCCGCTAAGTTCTTTTTGTTTGAGTACTGTTTGAATTCTTTCTTTTCAGATGTACACCTCTTTCTCTGACACCCACCATTGCCTCCAATGACTTGCAGTCCAGGGTAGGTTTTCTTCAGGTATTTGATCATGTTGATTTGATAAATAGAGTTCCCCTGAGAGGAGTCCTGTTAATTTAATTAATACAAGGTCAATGTCATCTGTGCACGCATGCATGAGACACTTTATACATGTTATACATTTATGTAATATGTGGGAACAATTTCCCCATGTTTGGCCATAATCATATCTTGCATTTCAAGAAAAATTTAGTGGGTAGTATCTAGTGATGAAACGATTGTCGCCGATGATCGATTATCTATCGTTCTGATACACCCGATGCTACTAATCGATTTCAAAATAAAAGTCGCCGACATCGCTAACCAAAAAAAACAACCGGATTTTAGTAATTTTTTGGTTCAGATTTTATTTTCTGCATGTCAAACCCGATCTATAAACAAGAAAAACAAAATGGCGGTAGTTGATGGCGTGAATAGTAACTGTTACAATTTTCAGAGAAATAAAGGAGATCGGGTTATTTATTCATCCTCAGGAATTACAATGTCAAATTCCTTGGAGTTTTTTATTTTCTACTAATTAAAAAGAAACCCTCAAACAAAAATCAAGTTAGATAGCAAGTCACGAACATTGTAAAAGTTGCATGTCTGGAAAAATACTCTTAAATTTCAATGTTCAAATACATTCACAGATGTTTATAGTTATCAAGCCATTTTTTATTTCAAGTAAATCATTCTTAAAAAGCTGCAGAAGATTATAGGATATTGAATTAGTTCCCTAAACACCCCTAGTTTTAGGAACCACATAGATGGTGTTGGTGGTGAGGTGTAAAGTAATTTCAGTAAATTTTAAAACATTTCTTTTTTTTTGAAGACATTATAAACTAAATTCCATTACTTGAAATTCAGATTTATTTAACTGTGATCAACATGATCAAATGAAGCAATCAATAAATACGACATAGGTTAATAGTTGTAACTCTTCTATATTTATAATAAATCCTACACTTTTAACATTGGATGATAATTCTGATTATAATCGATTATTAATCGATTACATGTGTCCAATTATTTCCGATAATCGATTATGGTTTTTGGTTTGATTGCCCATCACTAGTAGTATCAGAAATCTCATCTTTGCTAGCCAAGGGTTTACGATCTGTTCCTCTCCTCTACAAGGAAAGCACAGGATCGTAAACCCTTGTCTAGCGAAGATGCAGAAATTTCTATTTTTCATGACCTAATTTTGAGTGGTTCTGCTGCTCTCAGGATCAAACAAAACAATTTTAAATGTCCAATGACCTTTTCGTAGACAGACGGTTGCTGGAAGGGGTTGGATTGTAAGAAATCATTTTGTAGATTCTGTTTAACTTACAATGAAAATAAACTGTGTTTCTTAATTTGACGTGTAAATTCTTCGATAAGAGGTACCCGCAAAATCTACAATAATTGAGCCACCAATAATCATAATGATTTAAAAGTACCGGTAATGCCTCCAAATACATGTAATAGACATTTAAGTGGACACCTACCAGAACAACAAAGTCTACGCCGGCCTGCACCAGAAGCTCCAGTCGTTTCTTGTCCTCATCGTGTGTACTGACCGCTGCCCCCACCAACAGTTGTTTCCTGTACAAATCACATCCAGAAATCTCAGCAAAGCTAGGGTGTAAAGCTTATCAGACTGTGAAGTTCGTGGTTCCCAATGTGATATATACTGTAAATTCCTTATTTTACGTGACTACTTAATTCCGCGACTTCGCAGTTTTGTATCAAATCGCGAGAATATAAAATCGCGAGCATCAATTTTTTGTTCATTTTCATATAGTTCAAGACTGAAAAATAAAAGCGAGATTTTAAATTCCGAGGGTTGGTTCTCGCAATTTTACGTGGATATTTATTCCTCGCATTTAATAAGGAATCTACAGTTTTATAAAAGGTCTTCAATTGTTAGACCAATTAACTGTCATGCTATTAATTTAAGGAGACAAAAAAAAAAATCTGCAGAGTGGTCTAAAACTGACTTACTTTTCATCTTTGGAGGCCAGTGGAAATTCTCTATTCTTTTTTGTGTCTGTTCGGGCGATTAGTGCCACCAGTTCCCCATCATCATTCACAATGGGGAGTTTCCCTGTTTAAGACAAACCAGTTAATTAAAGCTTTGTCATTTACACTCATTATACATATATGTACAGTTACTATAGAATTCTTTTTTAATAGCATTTTAAAAGTGTAAACATTTACATAAACTCATGATAAAGTCAATGTTTGGAATGCTAGTTCAGAAGAACTGGTAATAACGGATGGATAAAAAATGTTGCCCAAAGTAAAACAAGTCTTCTTTATTAAAAGACATGGGCATTAGAAATGTACATATCATTGTCATATTCACACATTTGGCAAACTGAATCCAACCATTTCCATCGTTATAGATTTTGAATCTTTCTTCATCTTACTTTTGAATTTTTATTTAATAACTTGAAATATAACTTATACAATCATATACCTTTCTTGCTTTTCTGTAGGATGGAGTTGGCCTCTTTTAGTGTTACCCCATTGTGGGCCACGACCAAGTCTTCATACTTTGTCATCACCTATGAACACAGTAATAATTTTCTTCTTGAATTCATACAACACAAACAATTTAACAGAAATATTAATTTTCCAAAAGACTGCTATTTTCCATAAAGAAGGGGGTCAGCACTTGATTCCAGAGTTGGTTCTTCCAGATAATGTTGCATGAGTTGTGTGCTTTCAGATGTGTGAAATAAGCATAGTAATGCAAAGCAATGCCTTGTAATGCCAGCATTACACTGGATTTTGGAAAGTAATGCATTACATTACCATTACTTGTAATGCTAAATTTGTGGCATTACACATTACTAGCATTACTTTGAAAACATTTTGAAAACATCTAATGCATTACCATTACATTTAACATTACCCAAGCCTGCTTACAATATAGCAGGATGAAAGATGTTAGGTAAAACTATACTAAATTCTGATAAAGTGTGGATTGATTTTTGTATTAACATTGAAACATGTTAAGCTGTGAAAATGGTGTCATGTGTCTGGATTCTGACACTGGCAATATATCTCTATGATGCAAGCTAGTTTTTCATTAATGAAACTTTTCTAACCTAAATCAGGTGCATAATCTCAGCTTCTAGAAATATATCATTAATGAGAGAAATATGGAAAATGCTCACCTCTGAAATAGGTGTATCCATCTCATCATCTGTTAGAAAATCAATGTCTCTTTGGGTGACAAGCCCGACTAATTTCTCTCCCATGTGACCATTATTTGTGATTGGAATTCCAGAAAACCCAAACTTTTTTTTCGCCTGGGCGACATCTTTGACTGTGTGGGTGGGGGACATGACAACTGGGTCAAGTATGAATCCTTGTTCATATTTCTGTTGGTAAAAATAAAATTACATATGTATATGTACAAAGTTTTTTTTTATATCAGCATAACATAAATGAGTAAGCCCCCCCCCCCCCCCCAAAAAATAATGTTAATTTCTAGGGCACCACTGCATTGTGTCAAATGCTAATGAAGTTATTCCCCTTTTCAAATCTGGCAATTAAAATCAAATACCTGCCAAGAGCATAATATTTTCACACTTTTGGCTCAAGAAACAAAAGATTTGTATGTTTGGGCTTAGTGTTACATTTAAATATCCTCCATTTTCCCACAATACTATTTTTCAATCATCAAAAGCTGCTGTTGAAAATAACTTTTCAAAAAGCCATTTTCATGTAGTTGATTCTTAGAACTGAATTTGTACAGAGATTTTTATGAACTTCCTGCCCAATGACCTTGACCTTTCTGACATCATTGGCCTTGAACTCTACTGACATTTGACCTTCCTGACTTTGTTGGGCTTGAACTCTACTGACCTTGACCTTCCTGACTTCGTTGGCCTGGAACTCTGCTGTACAGTTATGATGGATCACACCTACTCCTCCACACAGCTACAATCAGAAATCAATAACTTTTCATCACTGCCATGACAATTAATATGAACATTGATAATAAAGCATCATTGCCTTCTCTTAATAATAAAAAAAAATATAAATAGTATGATAGAAGCACATTGCTATGACTGATTATCAATAGGAATGTCATTTAATACATATCTGGCAATGCCTCAGTATTTGCAGATGACAAAGGGGCCATAGCACGAGCAAGTTTTTATTAAAACTCATCAAACAATACTTGCTAATATTCTAACATGTCGTTAATTAGAAAATGCATTATAAAATCTGAGATTACTTTTTTTTCTTTCAAAAATCCATAGCAACTTCATTAATTAAATACAGTCTCTGGCAGCTACATGTACAACTTGATGGATCTAATATCATAACTCATTAATTTACCTGATCTTCATACAGGTTACCCAAAAATCAATAAATTCCAAAATGAATTGAAAATAATGAGAGTGATGTATCAAATAAGGGACCTATCATAAATGAACAGTGAACCATCGGTAAAATAATGAGTCAGACAGATGTTCCACACAAGATGATATTTTTTACAACCTACATATTACATTTAATTTTATCCAGACAACATATTTTCAATACAATAATACAATTACAAGGAAATTCACTAAAAACTGCAGTTGATATTTATAAATTATTGATTCAGCAATAGATCAACACTAAGAAGAAACGCTAATGAGATTGGACCAACTCGGTGGGCTCAATTAGAATCATGGTATATTCCTTGTGTGCTTATTCTATTGTGCATAAGTGATGCCTTTTTTTTTTTTTTTTTCACTAAATTGTAACATATCAATGGCTCTATTGAGACTATTACTGATCCATTGGAATTTATTATCGTTAATCCCGACTTTCTGTCTGGGGCTTAATCTTCATTATCCCCGCATGGAACTTACTTCTCTGGTCCATGGGTCTTCCATCATGATGAGTTCATTATTCGACAAATCAATATAAAATTCATTATGAGATCAGTGCTCATGAGCTTAATTTCTTATATGTCTGAGTGCTTCTACATTCGGTGCAGCTTAATTAAAACCTCATTTGAGAGAGTCTTGACTTTATGAAGACACGCATTCATTGTCATGCAAGCAGGTACATGTATTTAATGACAACATGAATCTCATATTCACTTTTAATGAATGAAAACTGTCAATACTTTCTCCTTGTGTGTTTGCAGTATACATGACTGTATCGAATGTGTCTCATCATCTCTGGATGTCAAAATTCCAAATAGTACCTTTTTTTTTTTTTTACCATAAGTCCAAGTTCCTAGTATGTTTTCATCAGAAGATATAAGCTATAGCAAGATCACCTTAAAATATAGTTTGCCTGCTATCTGACTCAGTAATTAAATTTTAGATTAGTATATGTACCTGGATCCACCCTATTCATACACTATACAATGAAAACTCTTAAGCCCATCTCATGCTCTGAACACATACCGCCATTCCGATGGCCATCTGTGACTCTGTGACAGTGTCCATTGGGGAGGAGACCAGCGGAGACTTTAGGGTGATCTTCCTGGTCAGGGCGGAGGTCAAATCCTGGAAAAACAAAATTACATATTACATGTAAGTTTTTAACTTTTCCTGATGTTCTGGGTATAAAAATACAGAGACCATACAAGATGTTTGTATAAATACAAAATTTATAATCAAGTTTTTCCACCACAATATCTTATCATTAATATTTTCACAAGACAGTTTAGAGAAATTTTACTCAAAGACTATTTAGTGTCAAATACAGTACTGTACAGTGTATAACAAATCAAGATTTTTTCGGAATCTTTTTTTATTTTAACATGAGAAACCAAAACTTGTTTAGTCAGATTCGATCAGAACAAAAAAATAAGAAAACATTTATAGGTGATTAATGCAGTTCAAAATAATTACCTGTATGTAGTACTAAAATGAGATTTTAGCAAAAAGGGACAATCATTGAAATCATTTAAAAAGCTCTGGGCCAAGCCAACCAGAAAAGGAAGTAATGGAACTATCAGTGAACAAATAAATGTATGCTTTGTAAACACAAATTCAGCATGTTTACTACTAGGATTTTAAAAAGCTATTAAATTTTTACAATAAAGGAAGATACCTTTCCATGAACATATGAAGAAAAAAAGAGTGTAAATCGATCAATATCCCTTTTTTCGGCAAACAAAATTTCCAGATCAAATTCAATATTTGAAATATGTTTTTCCAGTGAAATTTCATTAATTCATATATATTCTGTCTAAAATCTATGGGTTTTTGGGACTAGATATGCATGGGTCTGAAAATGACCCACAGAAGCTCTCAGAGTGCAAGGTTTAACTTCATTTACCTCAAAATTTTACAGAGGGGATGCATCTAAACACCCCTTATACTTAATACATGTATGTATTTGCACCTGGCAATTTAAAAGCATGTGCAATTGACAAGCATTTGGCTCTCAATTTTTCCTACACATGTTAAAGTTAATAAAATCCTTCTCCGAGCCATAAATTAAGGCACATAAGGGGGGTGCTTATCCCAGTTTCTGTGGTGCTAAGTGAATGAAAGTCATTAACGATTCATTGGATGGGAAACCAGTCCATCGCAGGTTAACTCACAGCAAATGCCAGTACCCAATTTCAGCAGGGTGGACTGAGACAATGTGGATAAAGTGCCTTGTCTAAGGGCACAACACACAACATCAAGTGATCACAGCAGGGCTTGAACCAGCAACCTTTGGGTTAGTGGCCTAAAGCCTATGACCACTGAACCATATACTCATTATATATGAAAAAGGTTGTAAAAGTTTATACAGATAAATCCCTGTCCTAGGCCATGTCATGCTAATTCACAAATGATCCCAATGCCAAGCATTTACAGCATAGGAAAAATTTTGTACACTGTCATCTAATGATATTACGTGTAATAAGGACAGTGTGTGTGCGACATCTTTTATTTTGGACTGAGAGGTCAAACAAACATTACAAACATTTCAAATCTTGCAAATATTTCTATCATGAAAATGAAAGTTGGCCTACATGTTTCGAAATGTTGTGTGTTCAATTAGTGCTGTTCAACTTAATTAACCCACTCTCAAGTCTCATTTCCTGCTTATATATTTTTTCCCTCTTTCAATTGTGGAAGCATGTAAACAGTGGAACTGTGGTAGGTCTGATTATAAATAGATGGCCATTTAAACCTGCGGTGATTCAGCTCTATGGGCACTCCTACACTTACAGCTGTGACGAGCTGTCTATTGTAATTTAGGCAAATATTTCTACCATGATAACACAGGAAAAATTTCAGTTCATTTTGTAAGGGAGTAGATCTCTTGATTATTAATATCAAAAAAAGATGAGATTTACATGCCGGGTTGTACTGAAATACATCCTTTTAAGTTTTTTTCTTTCTTACTTACCACTCCATCAGCTGAGAAATCAATGAATCCAGGCAATATAAGAAAGTCACTACAAAAAATAAATAAAAAATCATATGAAATCATATTAAAAGATTTTCTCAAGACATTTGAATATGTGTCCAACATACATGTACATTGTATATCTAATTCAAGCACAATTCATAAATTATACATTATCTATTAAAAAGCTTACAAATGATTAAACTAAATTGAAAAAAAAAATGCAAACCTTACATGAGCAACAAACTTACATTTTAAAATGAAAATTATTTAAAATTCCTTTGAATTTATTCAACTGATGAAAGCTTTAAGCTTTAATTATTAAGAAAGGGGTGTGTATCATTTGAAATACATTTGTATATGACATACCAGTACACTTATCTATAAGATCCAATTCAACTTGTATTGCTCCCCCCTCTCTCTCTCTCTCTCTCTCGATTAAATAAACATTTTTTTTTCAAAGGGCAGCATGTAGGTTAATAACAAGTATGACAATCAATAGCTGACACAGATGCTGGCAGCTATGGTACCTTACTTGAATACCTGCATGGTAGCTTTAGTCTCAGATAATACACAATAATAACTGACAAAAAAATACTAAGTTTATTCAATAGCTACTCATTAAGATGCATATTTGTATATAAACACCAATCAATTCCCTGTAAAGTTAATGATCGTTGACAACAATTGACATTCAATACTCTGGTTGTTAATTTAAAAGTATGTCGATTCTGGAAGTTACGAGATCAAAAACAAAACACTTCACCATGCTCACAGGAGGCAATTATATAGGAAGTGAGTCAAAATACATGCATGCTGAAAACTGTAGTAGCTCATATTACTCTTGAACAAACTTGATACCATATTGATAACACATGCTTCTGTTATCAGTAAAACTGAAACCCTAATTCATTTCTAAGAAAAATTACGCATGGTTTAAAGTAAAGGAAACTCAATTTACCGTATAATTTGACCGTGTTGATTTCAGGTACAAATTACCCCCCCCCCCTTTCCCTACCCCAAGTTCATCCTCCCTTTAAATCTTTGTGCCACCTCGCAAATTATTCCCCAATCCCCTAATTGTCTGTTATGAGATCTATTACAGTGATATTACGCTTGCCACACACCTTACACGTGCTGTGGCTTTGAGAGATTTAGCGTGCAACATGTGCGATCTTGGGAGTAGGGCCCCTCCCCCACTTACTTGTACGTGAGTCCATCACCGTTCGCGAAGAGCTGGGCCCCCGTGAGACCGTCGTCTGGGACGTAGCCCGTTCCTCCGGTGATCAGGTAGTCTGCCATGCTGTTTACCAATGAGAAATATCGATGAGTAATGAAGATTACCGAAGAGTTCCGAATCAAAGTTCGTGAACCTTTCAAAATACACGGGAAGCAACTCCTATTATGTTACTGGATGAAAATTACCGAGTTTCACATGCTTAAAGCTATTAATGTCAACTAATGCACATACAATGTCGATGTAGCCAACATGCAAGAATTTAAGAAATCAATTAATTTATGTACCAAATAAATTATAATAATACAAAATCTATAATATAAAATAGTACTGTAAATGACTTTGTGTGCCATCAGAGACATCATGAAATAACATTTATGTCTCTGGTGCCATCAACTATATGTTCTTGTGTAAGTTATATTCATGAACTTCAAAAACTATGTATACAGGGTGTCCCAGAATATCTTATACCATTTTAGTTAAATAACTTTTGATTAAATTTATTTAAGAAAAAATCAAAGGCATTTTCCCAACTGTATATGATGTAAATTTTCACTCAACAAATTTCACAAAGTTACCATTCGTAGTTTTTTGACAAATTGAGCATTGTTTTAAAAAACATATTAAAAAAGAGAGTGCATCAAAATGACGCCCTTTTCTATCAATGACAACCTCAATTGGTTGAGTAATATTCCTCACAACAACTACTGTACGGATCTCATTTTCTCAAATCTTCTCACTATTTAAAGAATGCTTGTTGAGTTGTTTTTCCTCAGGGTATTCTTATTCCATTAATCGTACAGCTATAGCTGGAGTCTGTTTTTGAAAATACAGTTTTAAAATGGAAGATGCCTGCTCTCTTGTCCGATTCATCTTGAATAAAATTCAATTCAACCAAAGAAATATGACGCAATTCTGTGACATCATAATTCAATTAAAGGTACGTTTTTCTCATAAACTTTTTTGTTGGAAAAAAATTAAACTATTTTACTTTTTATTTGAGTCACAATTTACAAGTTTTGGCCAACAATTATTTAATTTATAGGAATTTCAAATCGGGTATCAGATATTCTGGGACACCCTGTATGTACCGTATAATTTTTTTTTTTTTTTTTTTTTTTGCGAAATACACGTATTACACATACGCATTGACATTACAGTGCCCCCCCCCCCCAACCTTTTCTCACGTGCACGCACGCTGAGTTACCTGCTACTATCATTGGTCAGACTCTGGTACCTCTTCCCCACGGATTCATGGCGTTCTCGGGGGTATGATGTATCCATGGCAACCAATATAGCGCATCAGTTCAGTCTGTCACATTTCATACCTTGGTTGATATAATCCTTGAATCACGTGAAGAGGGAACCTATATGTTTATGAAAAAAAAAACTAAAATGAAACGGATGTAATTTTACTTAAATATTTCTCTAGGTTTTTGAACACAACTGAAGCGGGAAAAGTTTAAAGTAAATAAATATACAAATTTTGTAATTAAATTCGGTGACTCGGTTTAATGCACTAGTTATAGCTTTCAAAATATTGAAGAAGAAAAAAATCAGTGAAGAATATCCATCCACGTAAACAGCATTCAAGTCAAACAATTTAAAAAGATAAAACTCCTACTAAGCTTTTTAGGTGTTGAGTGGGTGTGTTGGGGGCTTTGATTCTGGTTCAAATGCGTTCGATTTTTCACTCCATTAATTCTTATTTCGGCAGAGATAATTACATGCATAAATGAGCAAAAAGTGCAATTAACGTAACTCGATAGTTAAATGCGTATCTACTATATATGCACTAATAAGCACAACCATATTCTTTAAAATAATCGGTTGTTAACTTATTAAATTTATAACCAAAAGCATGGAGTTTTTTATTCGATCATACATATACATGTACGTGATATGCATTCAATTGTTATCGATTCGTGCAATAAAAATTAGCAATTTTCAAACGTCAATTTTTCATACACATACAATCATTATACTATAATTAAATTTAAATAACAGAAACTTCAAATAAATTGTCAATAATGCAACAAGGGACAGGACATTTTCTAAACTACAGGGAAAAAATGCTTGCGGTTAAAAGTGGAGTTACCGTGGGATGAAAATATGCTATAAATGCACATTGTATCATTGTAACCAGAATTTTGTTTATATAACACGGGCATTCGCAGGTGATGTGCAGTGACTGATGATTAAAATATATTTGTATGTTTAATCTATATTGAAAATAAAGTAAAACCCAACGTCGGAGACATTTTACATGTGTGTGTTATAGAAATGCGTTACAAACAATTAAATATATTTTACCAAAAGACGTTTCTCGCCGGCCTGAGAATGAAGTTTATGTATATTAAGCAACAACCTAATAGTGTAATCTTGATTTTATTTTTTCAATACACAAATATCTTTGGGGAAGTAAAATCTCTTAATTCATAAAAGTAAAATTAATTTATATTTGCACCGATTAAGTAAACCCTCGTGTAAATTATATATGCTGTGCTGCATAAACTATGTAAGCCAAGAAAATATCGCTGTAATAATCACTGAAGTCATAACATTTGACCTATAATTGATAAGCATTTCAAACAAACACATGCACATTAAATAAAAATCAATACAACCACATTACACCACATATGGTTCTAATATTGCATGCCTGCATATTTGAATATTTGTAAACAAGAGTCGATGATGAAAACCGCGCACCTTGCAAACTCGCGCTGCGATCTAGCCGCTTCCCCTTTTACCCGGGGCCCCGGGGTCTGCCCACGAGGGCACGTGCTCTTACCTTGTGTCGGTGGGGTGCAGCAGGAGGAATGGAGGATGTGGGGAATCCCGTTGTGTACCGTTTCTCCTCTTGGCCCGGCAGATGACACGAGACGTACGACGGCTATACAGTGAACAAGATCGATATTTGCCTCTTATGCCTCGTGAACAGCAACTTAACGTGATTCAGACAGTGAGTGGATTTCAGGGCTTATTGGGGGAAAAATCTTATAACTTCGTACATATATATACGCATGCACGACCAATACACAAGCTCAGCTGTACGTCAGTTCCATGCTATATTCACATACATATACACATGTATTTTTTTCTCTCCCCTTCTCTCTCTCGGTGAATGATTAGAATGAGATTAATTGGGAAACTCCCCTTCTTATATTATCACAATCTATGCGGCTGATTATCGCATTGTCAGCTTCATCGTGACGTCAAAACTAACGCCATTCTCCGCTTAATTATGAAGATTGCGATTTTTAACAACTTTTAAAGCGATAATTAAGTCCTGGCATCATTATGGGAGCAAATTGCATTTCGAAGAATTACATACATCGACCCTCTTATGTAATACATTTATGCATATATTCATGAAAATGTATTAAATAAGTCATCTTTGCTAGCCAAGGGTCCGTTTCAGTTTTGTTTTATGTTTCCCATATGAGAAAAACGATTCGGACTTTCGGTAGCAATGATGTAGATCTATAATCATTCGTTGAATTTTTCATTTTTCTTTATTTTTCTGTGTTTCTATACAAATAATGTTTTTATATTCAGTGATTTAAAAGAAAATTATATTAAAAAATCTAATTTGCCTAAACTTACAACTCTAGTTATATTTATAATGCCCAAGGGTCGATCTTATATAGCGTTAACCGTAAACTTATTTTTATTGATGCGTTTATATCATTTCTCTTCTTCATATCACGAAATTATTACAATCTCTTTAAATTGTATATCGGAGAAGACAAACAATAGGTTAAGGGGATTTTTTTGTTTGTTTTTTAAAACATTCTGAAATTTTTTGAATTAGCATGGAAAACGCTTCTATAATTTCGTATTAATGAAAACAACCCCACGTTAACTCTTCTTTTTTAAACTTTACAGTGTCCATGTACATAAATGTATTTTGCGCCCCGCTCCCATTTAAACAAATCCCCGTGTTCTTCAGGCACCGTCTATTACATCTATCAAAACTACAGGAACTTGCACTTATCCGGCAAGGTCAACAACGTTAACTGTACATATATGCGTATACATAAGCACATACGTGTAATTGTTTTATTAACCAGGAAAACAACCGGATGTCATGTACACGTATTTGTTAAAACTAACACCAAATTAATTCGCTGATCTATGTAAAAAAAAATTAGTGAAGACTTGATATGCAAAAATAAATAGTACATATAACATACCATATATCTTACTAAGTTCAGCTTCTCAATATTCAAAAGAGACAGAGAGAGACAGAGAGAGAGAGAGAGAGAGAGAGAGAGAGAGAGAGAGAGAACACGCATACGTACGCATTTTACAACAATTTTACAACAACACACACCATAATATTAATGCAATGTGAAACAAATTATTAACCCAAATCAAAACAATATTACTTAGGCGTATACATCCATAACGTTACCTAAAATCTGCAGGTCCCCCCCCCCCCCCCCCCCCCCCCCCCCCACAATGACCGTCATCATAATCATTAGAAAGTAAACTTTTTTCGGTTGATTACAGAAAACAAACAAAATGACTTAACTGATATTATATACTAAAACTAAAGAACTTTTTTTTTAACGAAACAACTAAAGAAACAAAACATATAATACACACCTTTAGAGAAACGAGCGTCTGTTGATACCTGTAAGAACTCTTTTGTGATAAAGTTACAGAAAGTCGGAAAACATATCCCACAGTTCCTTGTAATTGTCATTTCCGTGCTTGCAGTCGTGAAGAAAGCTTTTTCCATGATTACACATGCAACTAATAATAGTATCTATGATTTTGCAAGATATCATGTTATTTATAACATTTAGGATACAGTGTACTTATTGACAAATCGAATTTATTCTAAATCAAAGAATAACTTGTAAGCCGTATGCAAACAATACACAATTGTGAATGTCGTTACGCTGTGGAATTCCATTTTGACATTGTGTCACCGATATTGTAAAGAGATTGCATATGTCTTTAGATGAATTTGAAGACTTAAGAAAGTTATCCAGGTGGTACATAAGGATGTAAATAGTCGACCTAGTCTTTCTTTTCGCTATCTTGGGCGTGATAAAGTAAATATGTAATCGTGTCAACTGTTTTGATGGAGATAAGATGAAGAGCAGAGAAAACAAGACGGGAGAGAATTGAATGCTTTTAATACGAATGAGACATAATGGCTGGGTTGGACCAGTTTGAGTTCATAAGGCAGATTGGGAAAGGCAGTTATGGTGAAGTCACACTTCAGAGACACAAAAAGGACAGAAAACAGGTAGATTTTATAATCATATATATGACAACAAGGAATTACAGTCAACTCGTAACCAAACTGACTCGTACCCAAACAAACTTTTAATCAAATTGTCCATGTAAAAAATGACTTCATTTATAATATTATGCCTGCATGCCATCAAAGAGTGAGAATGATGCTATAAGAACCTCGATCTTTGGCAAACTTATAGGAGATAACATTGTATTATCAAAAATCTACATTCATCTCATTATTTCTTAATTATTTTAATTATATCAAAACCTAACCTTAACAGATTATATTTTATATTTAAAATCCAAGTATCATTGTTTAACACCGGACCAATTTAATGGATTATTAGTCTGTTTGGGTACGAGTCAGTTTGGGTACGACTTCACTTGACTCCACAACAAGAAAGTTCAGTTCAATTCTTTCAGCTTGTTCAGCTAGATTATTTATAATAAAGGGAAATTTAAGAGCAGATTGTACATGTTGTATATATACAATTTACATTCATTTGATTATATATACTATGTATACAATTTACATTGATTATATATACAATTTACATTGATCATTTATCGAAATTTGTTAGTCATGTTGTGAAACATCAAATTAAAGAATGATTTATTAAACAACACACACATTGAAAAAGTTTTAGAAAATGAAATGAATTTTGTTTAATTATAACTTTGCTTGTTGAACAAGAAATTATTATGAAGCTATTCGAAAGATGTGTTAGAAGCACTTAATCAAGTTAAAAAATAATTCAACTCTATACTTTAAAATGAAAATTAGAATATTTGAGCAATATGTCCAAACTTACAGTCTTAAGCAACACAAACTTATATTTTAAATTGCTTACCAGTACAATGGCTATGAAAATTATCACTTGTTCTTTTATTTAAATTTAGTATGTGTTGAAGAGAATTAACTTAAAGAAAGCATCCAAGCGTGAGCAGCATGCGGCAGAACAGGAAGCTAAGCTATTATCCAAACTAAAGCATCCCAACATTGTCACCTATAAGGACTCCTTCCAAGGTAAAGATGGCTACCTCCACATTGCCATGCAGTTTTGTGAGGGTGGGGATCTGTACACCAAACTGAAGGAACAGAAAGGGGTTCCCCTGGAGGAACGACAGGTGGTTGAGTGGTTTGTGCAGATAGCCATGGCTCTTCAGGTATACAATGATAAAACTTGTTTCCTCTTTAAAAAAAAATCATGTATGACTGAGATTTTTGTTCAAATATTTCCCTATTTTTAAAACTTTTCAATAGCCATGAAGTTTTTTTGTCAAGGGTGTTCACATCAAATTTCATAAATTTGTCAAATGATCATATTCAGAGAAGCAGAGGTTAAATTAGAATAATCTTCCATATTTTGATTGGGATTCAGTTTTATTTACACTTTTTTCTAAACACATTTTTTTTAAAGAAAAAGGAAGTATTAAAGTTAAGTTATTTATTTTTCAGTACATGCATGAGAGAAACATTTTACACAGGGACTTAAAGACCCAAAATATATTTTTAACCAAAAGTAAAATAATTAAAGTGGGAGACCTTGGAATTGCACGGTAAGTTTGATGAAAGTGGTTTTTTGTTTTTTTTTAATAAGATATGATTTTAATGATTTAATATTTGGTTAGAAGTTGGTTATAAAGGTAGGGTTATGTCTGTAAAAAGTGCAAGCTTATACCAAAACTCATTTGCACAAGATTGAAAAAAAAAGAAAAGAATTTAAATATTTAATTCTGAAGAATGAATGGAAGTCTTAGAGGTGATATTTCACCTGACTGATTATGAGTCTTTGACAATCTTTGTATATAACTTTGTCCATCTCTACCATCTATCATTTTACATTGTGGACTTGTATGATTATATAGCTCACTGCTGAATCTTTGACAGTTTTGTATCTATAGCTGTAGAGTGCTGGAGTCGCCCAGTGACATTATGGACTTGTATGACTAAGACTTACTGATGAAATCTTTGTATCTATATCTGTAGGGTGCTGGAGTCGTCCAGTGACATGGCGACCACTCTGATAGGGACACCCTACTACATGAGTCCGGAGCTCTTCTCCAACAAACCATACAACCACAAGGTTTGTGTGTGATGTAAAATACATGTAGGAACCAGTAGAAGCACTTACCGGTTACCCTACTTTTAATTGTATCCCATACATGTATTTATCCTTAAGTTTCTATTTGCATGGCATAAAAAGTCAGAGTGTGGTACATCTCATATACATGGTACACTGTATATGATATATATAGTTTAGCTTTGGTCACTCTCTTCATATCCCGAGAACTTGTCTTAACTTTTAAAGTATGCATTCAAGATAGAAATGATTAGTACATGTCAAGGTCATTTACAATGTTCAAGGTATAAATGACTGTTATGGAAAAGTTGGTCTATTAAAATTGAATTCATTTAGAGTGTGTTTTGAATTAATTATATTCTTTATAAATACAGTCTGATGTGTGGGCATTAGGATGCTGTGTTTATGAAATGGCGACACTAAAGCATGCGTTTAATGCAAAAGACATGAACTCTTTGGTGTACAAGATTTTGAAGGGAAAGGTAAGTTTAAATGCACTTAATATTAAGTTTCAATCTATTGTAATAGTTAGCAGTTGTTATATGAGAATGCTACATCTAAATGCTCATTGCTCTTAAAAAAATTAAATGTAAACAAGCTTTTTCGGACTTTACAATTAAATATTAAGTGAAATCAACAATTCAGATATTTTTTTTCTAGTTGCAAATTTTCAGTGAATATAGAAACCTTGCCATGTACATTCCACATTGTTTGCCAGTAATCATTCTGTGTTACCCTCTTTGTGTAGATGCCTCTGATGCCCAAACAGTACAGTCCCGAACTGATTCAGATCATAAAGAACATGCTGCACCAGGAACCGGAGAAACGGCCCTCAGTCAATCGAATTCTCAGGGACCCTTATATCAAAAAGAACATCTCCATCTTTCTAGAAGAAACCAAGAAAAGGTCAGACATCTAGATGATTTTGACTGTTCTCTCTCTCTGCACATGTTGTTTCAGAATCTCTAATTTTGTTCTGAATCAGATTTTGTTTCTATATAGTGGCAAATAGAAGTTTTAGGATAATATATATTCTTTTTAGACTTTAGACATACAGTACAATTGGCAATGGCAGCGTGGCATCATTTGACACGATACAGCATTGTGCGATAAACTAAACATTTATTCTTTTTAGCCTTAAAATTGAAATACTTTTAATCATGTTAATAGTCATATAAATTTCGAAAAGTTTCCATATTTATTTTATTTTAATTTAGCCGTCCGTCCAGTGCTAGTCGTCCTGGGACAGCCCAACGACTTCGACCTAAAACTGCCCCCTCTAACCGTCCCCCAGCCCCCCTCCCCTCCAGTGAGGCCTCCAATGTAAACAACAATTCGGCCAGTAAGATGAGGGTTCATGTCCCCGAACCAGATGGAGCCGACAGCACAGACAGTGCACAGGTACATGCATGTTAGATAGTACACAAGCTGACAGCACACTGTCACAGAGTGCACAGATATACGACACTGAATGCACAGACAGTGCACAGGTACCAGATGTGATTATTTTTTCATGCATGTTAGATAACATACAAGCTGACAACACGTTGTAAGACAGTGCACACATACCAGATATATATGTATGCATGTTAGATTGCACAGTACAAGCTGACAGCACACTCTCTGACATTGCACAAAAAAGACTTTAAATAGCAATGAAACTTACTGCAGTGACAGTGCACAGGTACTGTGTATGAGATATGCCAGACAGTGCACAATAGGATAGCACACAAGCTGTCAGACAGTGCACAAAAAATTTAAAATAGCAAAGAAACTTATTGCAGAGACGGTACACAGGTTTAAGTAAGTGCATCCTAGATGGCACATGACCTGTCAACTAACTGTCAGAAAATGCAAAAAAGGCAAAAAAAAATTTTTGTTTTAGATAGCACTGGTATGATTTGGACATAAATACTTTGGACAATAATAGTCCTGTATATTGTGATAAATAGCAAACAGTCAATTAAGCAGCACAGACAGTGCTAAAGTTCTAAGATGTGATAAATTTTTGAACCATAAGATAGGTTTTAAGGTGGCTCGATCACTACACCTTGATTTAGTTTCTCAAATCAGCAGAAAATTACTTGATTATGATAGACAGCATGGTGCAAAAGAAGTACATAAGCCAAATAGGCAAAAGTATGCAATTTTTGATAAAAAATAAAAAATTTAATTATGATTTTCACAATTTTTAGTTCAGTAAATATGAACAAAAGCCCCAGACGGATTCAAACTCATGATCTGTGGTTCACAAGCCCAGTACTTTAACCACTGAGCTATGATGATAAACAACCAAATTGATTGATACAAACAGTTTAACAAAACATTTAAAATTGCAATGTTGTGACATAGTGTCTTAAAAAGTATGTCTTGATGTAGTGAGGTACCTTAATTTTTGTAAAAAAAAATTTGTTTATTTAATAATGCTACATGTTTATTGAATTGACACATTGCTTGCTATTTGTATAATTATTAAGCTAAAGATCAGGTCCTGGTTTTTCAGTCGGTGCCCCAGCCAGCCATTCTGCGGAAAAAAGGCCACGCTCGTAAACCTTCGGACGGAGCCAAGCAGGAACTGTTCCCCATCGTGGAGGATAAAGTGGTCGGTGACAACCATCACAGAAACCTGGGGTCCTCCACCAGCTCTGAGGACACAGTGAAGGCCAACACGGCCAAAGAGGTGGGTGCTGATCTTTTTACTGCAGCGCTGAATGTGGTCAAGATAAATATTTTTTTTTCTGGTTCTCTGACTGAAAGAGGTGGGTGCTGGTCTGTGTATGCTTAGGTTGTCTTGTTCCTATGATGTCCTATTTCTTGGATGTATTATTCCTAGGATGTCTTATTCTGCAATGCTGAATCAGGCCAAAATAAATAAAATGTGTTTTTCTGGTTCTCTGACATAACGTAGGTGTTATATGATGATCCTTATAAGTTTTACCAACATAATTCATGAATAAGTTCATAATTTCCAAACTAAGGGGAACATTTTTTGTGGATGTAAAATTGAAATTGTTTTGTGGAATGGTGTAAACATGTAATTGTTTTGTGGATGTAAAAGTGTAATAATGATTGTTTTGTGGATGTAAACATGTACAATGTGATCATAGAAAAAATTCAAAACATTTAGTACTAACTAAATTGTCATCATATAAATTCAAATAAAAGTTTCAAAATTAATTTAATAACCAATGACATGTAGATCTATCAGTTTCTGGGGGAAAAAACCATGCCTCTTCAGAAAAGCAAGTGTCACAAATTAACTTCCAAAAGAAAAATTGATACAAATAAATACAACTGTAAACGAAGCATTATTTGTTGACAGAAGTCGGACTCTCAGTCTCCTCCACGGAAATATGACAGGGACTCAGCAGGAGGAAGGAATTCCCCCAAAAAGAAGAAGAACGTGTTAAGGAGACCCGCTCGGGACAGCGACACAGACTCTCTTCATAGTGTGAGATCTGAACCAAATCTCAGTGCCCGATCAGACTCGAGCTCATCTTCAAGTTCTTATGCCAAAAATGATGTCTTTAGAAAAGTAAGTGTCAAGTAAGATCAAGCAAAAAAAAAAATACAAAGTATCTAACTTTTTAAAATGTGTTTCACTGCCGGCACCCGCGATGCGGGTCCGCAAACACTTATCGTTGCCGCCCAAGGCAGAAGTGCATAAAGAGTATTGTTGTAGATCTGGGCAAGATTCTGACTTAGAGGCATTCAGTCATTATCCATTGATCGATGAGTTCAGTTTTCTGTTTATCTGTCTTATTTATCTCTTCATTTAGTTAAATAATCAATCATCTTTTTTATCCTTTCAAACATTAATTTTATATCAATTTCCAGTAAGTATGCTTTTCTGTAAATAGAAAAAAAAGAAGAAATTTTTAGAATTATTCCATAAGAGCATTGAGAAAAAGTAACATATATGCATTATCAATTAAAGCTAGCACAAACATATTGTTCGTGGATAGCAGATTATATTGAGGACAGCGTTTTTTCCCCCTTAGTCACAGACAATGAATTGTTATAATTTGAAATGCATGAACTAAATGCATCAATTTGAATAAAAAGGCTGTGCACCAAAATGCTGAATATATTTGATGCAGAGTACGAGACTCATTTAAAATGACATATTATTTTCAACGTATGCAGTGTATGCAAAACGATATTGAGTGACTGTAGTGCGTTCATTGTTTAGATTATTTAGATTGTCATGTTTTGAAAATTTATAGGACAGACATTTAATATTTAAGGTTAGTATTTTTGGAAACACTCAAACAGTGGGAAAGGCCATGCTGTCATTATGTTGTTGCTAATGCAGTTTTAACATGTTTAAGTACACGTTAACCATACAGTTACTTTTTTTTCATCTGTCAAATAAATTAATGGTTTAGTAATTAGTAGTTAAAATATATTACACAAGAGAGTAAAAAATCAAAATTGATTGAAATTCTCACAACAACACAAAGCAATTATGACTGATCAAATAGAATACCTCAAATCAAAAGATATATGTATTGTACTTTGAAGCCTGTAAGAAATTCTTTGACTAGGTGTATACTCCAAGGGAGAGCAATCTATCTCCTAGAGTCACAAAGGGAAGTAACTTGGTAAGCTTTCATAAATCCTGGTCATTGTAAGCACATTATTCTTTTCATTAATAAAGTGTTGGGTGGGGCACATTAGGACACAAAAAAACCCAATAATAATACATTTGAGTTATTTGAATTTGCTTTATGATTTCAAAAATGTGGCAGTTTGGTTTCTTAAAAAGATAGTTTTAATTTAAGAGGTATTGGTGAATAATGATTTTTGGGCATGTGAACAGTGTAATAATATTGGGTTATTGAATTTTGCTTTTTAATAGTATTGTTAGTATGCATAAAGGGCCAGGAAACAAAACTAGTTTAATCAATTATCATAAATATTGTAACACAGGACACTCTAGAAGGCAGTGGGGAATCCGTAAGCTATGGAAGAGTAAGTGGTTTAACAGTATTAAAAGTTGTGTGTGCATTGTAGAACTTAAGGAGCATTTTTTTTCCGCTCAATACTTTGTGTGCTTGTGTGTTAGTGAAGGCAGCAGCTTACAGTGTTCATGCTTTAGATAAACTTTACTCCATCCTCTGTACTTTTAAATTCAAATTTCTTACAAATTCAAAAAAAAAATGATATGATTATGCAGGTGAACAAAACCTTTACTTTATTGGTGTTAATTTTATAAACGCTCATAAAAATGTACCTGTAGATGAAATTTTGGATAGAAAAAGTGAAGTGCTTGTTTCATAATGTGTTTCGACATATGGATCAAAAATAAGAAAAAAGATTACTGGTACTGGTAAAATAATATTTAAAATTAACCAAAGACATTCACTCACAGACAGGGAGATATCTAATGCAGTGAAATGCATTGTATTCGAATGGCATTTAGGGTTGCTATTGTATGAGATAGCCGACATATAAAGGTCATTAACAGCAATAAGACACTGTCATTCTACTTTTAAAATAGAAGGATCTGATGTGTTTTTCTTGCCCTTTAGGATGTAGAATATGATATTTCTTAGCTAATTGCCATACAAATTATCACATATTTTCTCACAACTTTGTGCCAATTTTCTATGTGTGTGTTTGTCAGATTAAATTAGGTTTTCAGGAAAACTTGGTTGGCTTTTATCTTTCAATTTTCCATTCTCTGCAAAGTCAAATGGAAGCACATTGATCTGACACCATTTTTGCTCAAGTTCAAATTTTCATGAAAACTTCTACCCTCAAGTATGAATGCATATGATTTCAATTGAAAATGCATAGCCCAGATGAAAATAAAGGAAATGAGGTATTTAATGAGAGAACATTAAAAAAAAAAGCTATGTTCCAAAGCAATGATTTTATAAATTACAGTAAAATAGGGTTATATAAAGAAAAGTGTCAGAGGCAAGGAATTTTAATTTGATATAAACATTTTTTGTTTTTATCTGAAAATTTTTAATTACTTTATGTGTATTTATAAAATAAGGGGAAGGAAACTAACTTAGCTGTAAGCATTTATTTATAGTAAGCTTGTTCACTATAACCATGTTTTACTGTATTAGAATGTGTCCTTGACCTTTACAGCCAAAGCCAGTCAGTAACCCCCGACCCCTGCCTACGCCCCCCAAGGTCAGTGAAAGTGCAGGCATCCCGGTGAGGCGACCTAGTTACGAGGACAAGCTGGTGGAAAACAACAAGTCATCCAGCACTTCGAGCTCTAAAGACGAGTCATGTGACATGGAAACGCCCAGGGTAAGTTAAAGAGCTCAATGACTGATCGAAAGATCTATAGTCTTAGAAACATGTTTGTCACTTTAACTTGAGTCCTTGAAACCCTGTGAGTGGCTGTGACTTTAACTTATTATGACAGTGTGTCACAACATGGTGATTTTTACCCTTGTAAAACTTTTTACATTGCCTAAATTGGCTGTCTTCTTTGGTCTACTGACCTGGAGGTCGTGAGTTCGAAAACAGCAGGGATTTTTGTTTATATGTTGAATAGCCATAGATTTGTAAAGCTGATTTTTCCCCCAAAATTTAACCTTTTTGCTGTCATTTTCAAGTCAAACTCATGTAACTTAAAGAATTTCATATCTCTAAATATTCAATATATAAGTTTGGGCGTGTATGCAAAACTTTTTCCAGTGTACCTGGAATTTTGGAGCTTCAGCTGCATTGAGCTCTGTAACTGAAGGATATTACACTATGATAATTGTAGTGAAACAATGATTATGAATGATTTGCATTGCATTGATTAAGAATTTATTTTGTTTTTATGATATTAATGAGAAGTGTTTTGAAATCAATGTAGATTAATGAGCCGCAATATTGTATTAATACCTTAAATCAAGTTATTAATAAATTGTCTTGGAAATAGTTAAGTTTTTTTGGACTGCTTTTGGAAGATGTTGCATATGCAATGTAACCTGAGCAAATGAAAGCAGCTTGACAGAAGTAAAGTTTGCAAATAAAAGAGACCAATACGCAAGTAGATAACAATCAGTGTTTCTTCATTCCTAGAGTAACTTCAATGGCATACTATCATCATGTTAAATTATAAGCCTGATTGTATATCCTTTTGATCAATGAAAAAATAACTTGCATTACATAAGTTTTAATTATCGTTATGGCCTATATGATTTAAGAACAGGAAGAAATAACTGTTGAATATTATGCTTCTTTTTCTATTTAATGAGTTAAGATTTTCATTGTTTAAAATATTAAGCTTTTTGACCTTTGATTTTGTGCTTCTTTTAGGAACCAAATCTTTCTGCACGGCAGAGACGACGAGAGAAAAACCCTGCTGGATCATGTATGTATTTGTACCAGCTACAGATTTTGGAAAATGAGCTCATATGCGCAAAAATAAAATTTCACATGTAAATTTTTACACATTAAGTTCATGTAAGTGCTGTTTTAGTATAGGTCTGTTGAAAAATAATATTGAATGGGGATCATTATTTTTAAAACTTGATAATGCAATAAAACTAGTCATAAGGAATGTTCATTGGGTTCAGTTGATACATATTGTATAATGATAAGGAATGGAAAGATAGCCGTTTTTTTTGTTTTAATTTGGCACTTTGTAATTGTTAGCCCTAGAGAGACCTAACTCTGCCCGCATTCATCTGAAGGCTCCATCTCGTCACGAATCTCAGCGAGTCACAAAGGCCGAGAAGAGCGAGGTGAGTTTGAGATACATGGTTAGTAGGTAACTGGTATTTATCATAGAATTCAATGAGAAGAATTTATAAAGAAAAAATTACCTTTTGGATTAAAATTTTATAAGTACCATTGTCTCTAATTTTTAGAGATTTCTTGTTTGCAAAGTACATGTATTGTGACAGTTTTAGTTTGATAAAGCGCTATTGCTTGGTTGAGGGAAAATTATTGAATTTTTTGTAGAGTTGCAATGAATTTAAAAGCTAGTATGAAGAATATCTTTGTGTCTGTATTTAACACTAATACAGGGTGTGCTATGGAAAAGGGTATTTCTAATTTTCATGCACAGAAGACATGTACATTGTATATTTAGGGGAAGATACATATACATGTATATAGGTTCCGTTTTTAATTCGCTTTTTCATATAGCCATGGTGGCAATGTTTCATCATGTCATTATGTTGAACATATTATCATTTCCAGGGTCTAGTTTGCTTCTGTTGCTGATTTTGAGACAGTCAGTTTGATTTTTGGTGTGTGGCTACAGTACATAGTACTACATGTATTACACTAACAGTAATTGGCAAATAACTAGCTATGGGACTCTATAATCATTTTAAAATTTACATGTAGAAGAAGTGGAGGTTTTGCATCATTTTACAGATTTCCTTTTCATTATTGATGGTTTTTACTTATAGTTTAAATTAGTGAATGTATGCTCAATGGGTTTACTTTGCCTAGAGTGGTGGGAATAAATTGTTTCTTTACAATTTACATGGATTGCATTGATTTTACCTCACAACCATTCTTCCCCAAAATTTTTATCAATGGCTACTGATTGTTTTGAAACTGTGACAGGCTTATCAACACTGGAACGAGTTCAATTCTCCACGTTCGGCCAGGACGCCCAGAAATGAGTATTACAGTAAACCATACCGCGAGAACAGTTACACCCCTCACGGGGACGTTGATATCTGGGAGTCTGAAGCTGTAAGACATTGGATTGGTGCCTATAGATATACCTACAATCACATGACCTGGTCACATGATCTGGTTTTAATGGCTGGGTGTTTTTGCTGTGTGATACATCAGACTCACTGCTTTGTGCTAAAATTGGAGTTTTGTTGGATTTTGTTTTGATTGATTTGAAATTTGAAGTGACTACATGCATTTAAAAAAAATCAAAAGGACAGGTTATATAAATTACAACTCTTCTAGCTTTCATCATGTAAATGTTTTGCAATTTAATTCAACACCATCATTATGTATTGTTTTTCACTGTGTGAATGGTTATTTGATTTTATGGTGATATATTTTCATTTACATGTACAGTTACACCATTCGAACTCAAAAGAAATGAAATTGATGCACTCACTTTTTGACTTGCAAAATTAATGATTTATGGTCAAATTATTTTAACATTTTCAATGACAGAGTTTTAATCATGTTTAAGCCTAGCCTGTGACTTTTTTTGTTTTCCCTCCTTTTCCTTGATTAAATATTTAACTTATATTGGTATAATTCTATGTTAATTATCCCCCCTTATCTAACTCTAAATTCCACTTCCCTCCAGGTTCAGATAATTTATCTTTTTATAACATGATTGAAATATTTTTTTCAAAGTTCACGATCTGCTGAATTTACACTCAATTTAAGAGAAATATGATAAATTAGTATAAAGATGATTCAACGTACATGTCATTGAACTGCTTAAGCCCTTCAGATGTTGAAAAAAGGAATCTAGATATAGAAGAGTAAGGGGAATTGAAGTGCAAGACAAATAAAGTCGGCATCGAGTTTAATTGTTTTTGTTGTGTATACAGTATGAGCCTAAGATGTCGAAATCTAATTCCAAGAGAGTACGACAGCCATCGATCAAAGACAGCTCCAGCTCAGAGGAAGAGACGCTGAAAGAAAATGAGGATTTCAAGAAGGAGAGAGAGAAACACAGGTACACATTTATTTGTAGAACTAATGCTTTGTGTTGTTTATGGTGGTTTGATGATGATTTGATTTTTAAATGTGATCAATTGTATATTGACAATTTTTTATTTAAAGTCCTAACCATGTATTTACGAATAAAAAAATAACAAATTGTAAATATAAGGGCAACATAGCAAATTATATTTAGAATTATTTGTAGACCAATACTAAAAAAAAATGTAGCAAAAAACTCACAAAAATGACAGAAATGACTGAGTCAGAAGGATCAACATAATTTTTTTTCTTTTCAGAGAGAATAAGGAAATGAACAACTTTATTTCACTTCTTGACACAACCTTGAAAATGAACAAAGAAGATGATGACAAGTCTGAGGAGGATGAGGAGGTCAGAGAGGTCAAAAGTCATCGCCGTGTCAGTCAGCCGACCAAGCCGTCAGACGCTGACATACACAGGAGTGCCTCACTGCCTAGTAAGTGTTTAGGAGTTTTAAATTGTCTAGTTAGTGTATAAGTAAGTTTTTAATACTGCCTAGTAAGTGTTTAGGAATGCTCCGCTAAGTGTGTAGGAGTGTTACACTGCCTAGTAAGGGTATAAGAGTTTTACATTGTTTAGTTAGTGTAAAGGTAAGCTACATTGCCTAGTAAGTGTATAGGAGTGCTTTAATTACTGCCTAGTAAGTGTTCAGGAATGCTTCACTAAGTGTAGAGGAGTGTTACACTGCCTAGTGAGTACTCGTAAAGAAGTGTTACACTGTCAAGTATGTGTAAAGGAGTGTTACACTGTCAAATAAGTGTTAAGGAGTGTTACACTGTCAAGTAAGTGTAAAGGAGTGTTATACTGTCAAGTAAATGTAAAGGAGGGATACACTGTCAAGTAAGTGTAAAGGAGTGTTACACTGTCAAGTAAGTGTATAAGAGTGTCACACTGTCAAGTATTAAATGTAAAGGAGTTTCAGAAGTTTTTGTTAGAATTCAGAAGCTAATGCTTTAAGCAAAAATTATATAAATATGAGAGAATCATGCAAGAAAATTTCATTTTCTTTGGCACGTTAAAGGGACTTGGACACGATTTGAGCTCAAAATTTTCAAAATTTACTTTTCCATTTTTAATGTCTAGAATGGTTAATATGGATATTGTTAATGCTTCCTCAAAATTTGAAAGTCAAATATCGAGTAACAAGCTAGATACAGAGTTTGAAATTATTTGTTTTGTAAACAAAGCTCGAGTCTTGTTATTGCTGAAATATGTGTTGTATTGGTGTATGTTTCAATGAAAAGGTGCTTTTTTTGTTGATAATATTATTTATGAACACATTGAATCAGTTTATCTTGTTTGCCACGAGTCATTTTGTCAAATGAATGGTAATTTCTTTACTTTACATTATTTGTAAACAAATATAAGACTCGAGCTTTGTTTACATAACAATGAATTC
>WFKH01003881.1:65164356-65183757 GCA_016163765.1 Magallana hongkongensis
TGTAAACAAATATAAGACTCGAGCTTTGTTTACATAACAATGAATTCGTATGTATGTATCTCGCTTAACACTTGACATCTAACTTTCAAATTTTGGTCAATCTTTCAAAATGCACAAGTAAACCATTTTATACATTAAAATAAAAAAATAAAAATTTGATTTAAAATCGTGTCCAAGTCCCTTTAAACCCCATGATAATTTGATTAAAATATATTAAAGATTTCACATACCAATATGATCTTATTTAGACTCTGAGATTGAAGAACCATGTCTAAACTTTTTTATTATTAAAAAAATAAGTGTCATCCTTAGTAAAGAATGAATACATTTCTTTTCAGGTGTGGAAACATTGTGTAATGCTGACAGGCTGACAACCAGAATACAAATTCTTCATACGTATGTAGTTTCAACATTATACTGGCAAAATACAAATTTCATGTTACTTAGTTGGACAATGAGTTTTGATTGCCCATGTTATAGTATTAGCCAGGTATAAGGTTGCAGCACCATGTGCAATGTGCTAAAATGGTTTATATGCTTGTATATATCTCTTGACTCAACTTGGATATAAGTATTTGATTTTTTTTTTAGTTAGCTAAACTATATTAAATTATTTTGTAGTTATACAATATTATAAATGTTGTAAAAAAAATCCAAGGATTTTCGTTTGCTAGCTGATTCTATAATAGATTGGATCACTCGATCGCACCTTTCATGGGATTATTTGTAGATGACATTGCATTGTAAAATATAGTAAACAAGTTTATTTCGAATTTATCAGCTAGAGATTATGAAAGTCTATTAGATTTAATTAAAAAACTAATTGTAATAAATATTGATTTTGTTAAACTCCCTTTGAAAACAGTCCTAATCAGTTCAAAAGAGCTAATTTCATACATATATGTCATATTAAAGGGACTTGGACACGATTTGAGCTCAAATTTTTCAAAATTTATTTTTTTCATTTTTATTGTCTATAATGGTTAATGTGGATGTTTTTAATGCTTTGTCAAAGTTTGAAAGTCAAATATAGAGTTACAAGCGAGTTACAGAGGTTAGAATTCTTTGTTTTGTAAACAAAGCTTGAGTCCTGTTATTGTTTACATTAGCTGCAGGTCTGTAGCTCCCGGTCTGAAAAAAATTCGGATTGACGACCTGGGAGCTACAGTGCCTCCCATAGTAAAAAAAATCAGTCCAAAACTAGCGCAATTTTTTGTGCACCGTAAATTGCAGTTTTTAGCTCACCGAGACGAAGTCGGGGGGAGCTTATGCTATACCCTCGGCGTCGGCGTCGGCGTCCGGACCTGGTTAAAGTTTTTGTTGCAGGTCCTGTATCTAAGTTATTACTAGTCCTATCTTCACCAAACTTGCATGGATGATGCATCTGGACCTACTTATGGACTTGAAAGACTTGGATGCTGAATCTGGGTCATGAGTTTCAGATGCTGGAGCAGGTTAAAGTTTTTGGTGCAGGTGCCCTTTGATAGCAATTTCTAAGTTACTACTGGTCCTAAGTTCACCAAACTTGCATGGATGGTGCATCTTATGATACTGATGCACATGACAGGCTTGAATGCTGAATCTGAGCCATAGGTTTCAGATGCTGGAGGAGGTTTAGGTTTTTAGAGCTGGTTAAAGTTTTTGGAGCAGGTGCCCTTTTATGATTATATCTTAGTTTTTACTGGTCCTAACTTCACCAAACATGCATGGATGGTGCATCTTATGATACTGATGCACATGACAGGCTTGAATGCTGAATCTGAGCCATATGTTTCGGATGCTGGAGGAGGTTAAGGTTTTTAGAGCTGGTTAAAGTTTTTGGAGCAGGTGCCCTTTGATGATTATATCTTAGTTATAACTAGTCCTAACTTCACCAAACTTGCATGGATGGTGCATCTTATGATACTGATGCACCTGACAGGCATGAATGCTGAATCTGAGCCATAGGTTTCGGATGCTGGAGGAGGGTAAGGTTTTTGGAGCAGGTGCCCTCTGATGATTATATCTTAGTTAATACTAGTCCTAACTTCACCAAACTTCAATGGATGGTGCGTCTTATAATACTGATGCACATGACAGGCTTGAATGCTGAATCTGAGCCATAGGTTTCGGATGCTGGAGGAGGTTAAGGTTTTTGGAGCTGGTTAAGGTTTTTGGAGCAGGTGCCCTCTGATGATTATATCTTAGTTATTACTGGTCCTAACTTCACCAAACTTGCATGGATGGTGCATCTTATGATACTGATGCACCTGATGCTGAATCTGAGCCATTGGTTTCGGATGCTGAATGAGGTTTAGTTTTTTGGAACAGGTCACATGTTTAATAGATAATAGTACTATTTCAAACTTGCATAGTTGATTTAACTTTAATATAAATGAATCGCAGAGGTAGCTTCAGATGCAGAGCCTGATCTCCATTATCAAGGATGCTAAAAAATGTATCTTAGTTATTACTGGTTCTAACTTCACCAAACTTGCATGGATGGTGCGTCTTATGATACTGATGTACCTGACAGGCATTGATGCTGAATCTGAGCCATAGGTTTCGGATGCTGGAGGAGGTTAAGGTTTAAAGATCTGGTTAAAGTTTATGGAGCAGGTGCCCTCTGATGATTAAATCTTAGTTATTATTGGTCCTAACTTCACAAAACTTGCATGGATGATGTATCTTATGATACTGATGCACCTGACCGGCTTGAATGCTGAATCTGAGCCATAGGTTTCGGATGCTGGATGAGGGTTAGTTTTTAGGAACAGGTCACATGTTTTATAGATATTAGTACTATTTCAAACTTGCACAGTTGATTTAACTATAATATAAATGAATCGCAGAGGTAGAGCCAGATGCAGAGCCTGATCTCCATTATCAAGGATGCTAAAAAAATCTCCTACCTCACTTAAACCTGTTTGATAGATGTGTTTGTTGTTAAATGATATAACATGATTCCTATGATATAGTATTACATGTATATGATATGATACACTATTGTTTTATATGATACAATATTATATCATATTGTAAAAAGTTATATGATACAATATGATATTGTATCAATTTTTTTGTACATTATGATATGATATTGTGTCTTGTATTTGTTATGTATAGTATTGTATATTATGATACAATATTGTATAATATGATATTGTATTAAATATTTAATATTTTATTACATGATATTGTTTCATATGATATTGCAATATGTAATATTGTATCATATGATACGATATTATATAATATCGAATAATATGATATTGTATAATATAATATTTTAATTATATAATATATTATTATATCACATGAATTGTATTATATGATATTGTAACATATAATATTGTATTATATGATATGATATTGTATAGTATGATATTGTATTATATAATCTATTTCTATATCACATTATATTTTATCATATGATATGATGCAATGTTGTATCAAATCACATGATACAATATCATATTATGTATCAAATATGATACAATATTATACAATACAATATCATACTATATTGTACAATATAATATCTTACAGTATACTTATTAACTAAAATATGTTACAATATTGTGATGTTTTATGTGATATGTTATTGTATCATGTAATACTATATTGTATCATATATAATATAATGATATTGTATTATGTGATCAAATACAATAATGTATGACACGATACAATGTCATATCATATGTTACAATATTATATTGCCTAATAATTTATTACAGTATTATATTGTATTATATGATACTATATTGTAAGTATCATAGGATGCAATATCGTATTATATATTATTGTTTTGATAAACATTGTATCTTATAATACCGTATGAAATGAGCATATGATTTTCATACAATTTTTTTAACATATGATATACGATATTGTGTCAAAACAGTTTCCATGAATATCCAAGATCATTAACTATGATTTTCATATCATATGATAAAGTTGGTCTCATAAAGGTGATGCCTCATAAAGGTGATCTCGTCTCGGTGAGCTTTGTAATCTGTGATTACCTATGTTTTGCAATGGGAGGCACTGTAGCTCCTAGGTCGTCCATCTAAATTTTTTCAGACCGGGAGCTACAGACCTGCAGCTATGTTTACATATGTGTTGTATTGGTATAAGTTTCAATCTAATGTTGCTTTTTGTTGTTGATAAAAGTATTCAGGAACACATTAAATCTTAAATCAGTTTATCTTGTTGCCGCAAGTTATTTTGTCAAAGAAATGATAATTTCTTTACTTTACGTTATTTGTAAACAAATATAAGACTCAAGCTTTGTTTACATAACACCGACTTCTTTCTTCTGTATCTCGCTTGTAACTTGATTTCTAGCATTGAAATTTTGGTGAATCATTCAAAATACACTGATAAATCATTTGATAAGAAAAATTAAATATAAAATTGTTCATCTCAAATTGTGTCTAGGTCCCTTTAATTATGTGTCATGCAGAGGTAACATACTCATGAGGAGTAGTGTCACTGTGTGATAAAGTTTTTTTCATTCTATTTCTCTAGGGACTGTGTTCGAGGAGTGGGTTTTGAAGTCCTACACAAAGCCTTTGAAATCCTCTCAAACATTGAAGATGATGAGTTAGAGGTAAGAGATTTCTGAATCAGCTCTTTATCTACTATTTCTTTCCTTTTAAGTTTTCATTGTGTTCTAAATCTAAGACTGAAGGTAATTATTGCAATATTGTCAACCTTAAATATTGTTGTAATGCTTTCTTTTGAGTAAATTGTTTGAAAACTTATAAGGTATCGAATTATGAAAATTAAAGATAAGGAAAAGATTAATGAATTCAAAAGAGAATAAAAGGACTCGACTTCCAGTATAACAAAATGCTGTTCTGTTTAAATTTGCTCTAGGGGGGATAGAAATTCTACGTGTTTGATAAAAACATATTGCCCTACCAGCGTTATTTATTTCTAAAATAATTTACTTCTGGTTGCTATAGGAAAATATCTTTAATAATTATGTATAGCAAATAAAGACAGATAGTAGTAACATATTTAGATGGTATAACAATACCTTGCTAGCCTTAGTAGAAAATGGATCAGAGAACATAAACAATCAGGCCGATCTAAACTGCATTAGGATATAGTGCAGAAACCATTTTAGATTATCATGATTATGATGAATAATTATGATTTTAAAGGTAAAGGTATGATATTCAAACCAAATCTGCATTTAAAATTCTAGGTTGCAGAGAAAGTTTTGGTAAATAAGTTGTATCATTTGTGTATATATTTGTTGTAAATTTTTATCAACCTGTAAATGTCATGTTTTGAAAGCAACACATAATTCTCATTGAGTGCTAATATTCATGCAACTTTTGGTTTTTAAATCACTCATTTTCTTTATTTAGTATTTTTTTAAATATTTGACCTATCTTTCTTTTTTGTTTCCCATATTTTGGGGGCACCATGTTTCTGGTCTGTCTTTTTTTTGTCCTTTGTCAATCTGTTGTGGGACAGTACCATGATTGTAACAATCAGATGGAATTTCTGACTGGTGGAATCCTGATTTAACGTTAAATGATAAGACTTATCCCTGGTAGTGACAATTAGTAGAAATTAACTGATGGGACAGTTCTCTGGTATGTGTAGTGTCAAACTGTTAAGATTATTTAAGATTATTCAGGATAAACTAAGGTCACTTAAGCTGGTGTATAATGGGTTTCTTTTTATAATAAGTGAAATGTGTCTTTGTGCTGTTTTGTTTTTTTGTTTTTTGTTTTTTTTTTTATTACTTTAAAATGAATGGAGGTCCTGTCTCATGTCAAGTTGATAAAAGGTTTCTAAACAGAGTCAGCAGTTGTGAGTTTAATTTGAAAAAATGGTGTCATGTTTGGTACAGGCCTGATAAAATCCCTCACTTGACCTAATGGAATCATGAGTCTTGAGAAAAGGTCTAGATTTGAAGCCAGCATGAAGTGTCTATTATGTTTAATATAAGTGAGATAATCTGAAAAGAAAATGCAATCTGTCCTTCTGTCAGATCTACTTTATATTATTAATAAACATTATGTAATTGGGTGAGATCAAAGTTCATAGGTCAATAAGTTAACCAATCTGATCAATCAGAATACTGTAAACCAACTTTTATCTGACAGGTGCGAGAAATTTTCGCGAAGTTTGCGAGAGCTCGGCCTCTTATCAAATATTTTTCGTTGCGAACTAGTCCTTGTCGTTTGGTTGTTACAACAACATGGGTTTTAATAAGGCTTGGTTGCCAACAAATATGAAGTAAATTGCGAAATGAGGTCGTCCTGAATAAAATTTGTATACAGTATTTGCTGGGAATTTATTGGAAGGGATCGGCCAGATATATACAAAATTGTCAGATTGCGTTGGGAGTAAATGTAATTGTCTTTCCCTTGATTCTTCTGATTATTCAGTTATTGTATTAATCATCATTTAAGAGGCCCGATGGTTGTAGCCATTTTTAGACTGTATTGATCTCCTTTAAAAGGAGAGTTCTATATAAAATATAGGAAAATGCCCAAATTTAAAAGGTGAAATATATGGATTTTTTCTTTGTTAAATAACAGTTTATACATGTAGCTAAAGAAGTTATATCTTAAAACTTTAGGTAGATCTGTTGGTGAATTTGTTGACCATCAAGCCTCCATAATGCTGATATGAAGGTGTCTCTCATAAAAATTTTAATTTATGAATGCTGTTTACAAATGGAATGCTGTTTACAAATGGCTAAAGATAATATCAGTTTTATCCATTGGTCTGCAGTGTGCATTCACTTTGAAGCAAAAGAAATGGTGCAATTTAACACACAAGCTCTTGACTACCATTTTCTATATTAAATAACCTGTGCACAGATCCATAAAGCATTTTCAAAACATCCTTCAAGTCACTGATACAGATAGTCTTGAAATGGAGAAGCATTTAAAATGAATTGTAATGTACTGCTTGTAATTAATAGCAAGATGTATATGTACCATAGTACACCTTACTTTAATATCTGTTTCTTTTTAATGTAAAATTCATCTAAATGTACAATTCCTGCTCTTAGAATGTCTAATTTTGATTTCTTCTTTTTCATAAAGCCACAACTGGTGGATCTCATGGGCAAAGACAAATTTGACCAATATGCAGGGAAGATTTGGCAGCTGAAATTTTGTAACGAGTGTTTCGAGCAACTTCCTCACTTAAGAAGCTAACAGGAAGTGACGATTTAGCAAGGCTATATGTAGCTCACTTACAATTCTGTACAGAAGTTCTTAACATGGTCTAGCTCATTATGAAATGTATCAAAATGGTTGTTCATGAAATATTAACAAAGTTCATGAGTGGGACTAGCTCATACACAAAAATATCAGGAAGATTGACAATAATATTAACTCTGTAGAATAAACTAGCACAGTTACAACAGTTTCTGTACAGTTCAATGTCACTGCTGTTCACCATCTTAAATGAAGGAAGTTATTTGTAATATCATTGATTTATTGTGATACTTTAAGATGAGATCTTGTCTTATCTTATATTGAAAACCAACATTGTATTTATAAAAATAATGTTTGTGAAATATTAATTACATCCTGCCTAAGATTTATTGAAAAGAAATTACCCGGCTTTTGATCTCGAAATGTGTTATTATTTGAGAATCACTAATAATTATTTCCATATGTTATTTTTTACTGAATGGCCATTAATTGATTCTCAAAAGTACTTCAAAATTTTCTGTTCACAATCTTAATGTTAGGCAATATTCTGTTTGCTGAGCTTTTTTTTTATTTTGCTTCATAAATATTCATTTTTATTTCATGAATATTCATTTGTTATTAGTAATGTATGACTAAGTTGAATATTTTTCAATGTTTACTTTCATTATGAATCTCTTTGATAATACGTTTTTGTCTTTAAAAATGACAGTGCCACTTTTGTACGTATACATTATCTTAACTGATATACAAGGCATTACCAATTTCCATGTTATTGTGTAAAATGTAATACTGTATACAGGGTTATTTTTGCCCCTTCTATTTTTTGCCCAGCTACACTTGCAAACAGTTTCGTCCCGCCTTGAATTCGCCCAGACATGGTTTAAAATTAAAACTTTTTCTAATTAACACAACTATTTATAAACTGTTGGGAATTTGCTCAGTCTTAAATTCGCCCGTTGACAACGAGAGCCAAAGGGATAAAAATAAAATGGAGGCTAATATTTCCCTGTATACAATATTTGAGACATAAAATAGAATGTCAAGTTTGAATATTTTTATACGAAAAGGAAGTTTTCTGTGTAAATACATATGACATGCTACATGTATGTGTGCAAGTGTGTGTTAAAGGTTGTCAAAACTTTTTGCATGTTGATAAGAGAAAGGTTTTAACGTTTAAGGAAAAAACAGCTTGCAAAGCATAAAATGGTTGTACAAAGTAATTTAAGTCTATTTTTTTTTTCATAAAGCAGTATTTATTCAGATATTGTCTACAGTGTAATTAAGTCTTATTTATGATTATTATTGAGAATTTATTTTTCCATGGCAATGTCTCATTTACTTTTTTTTACCATTAGTATTATGTATAACTTAGTCCTAGTTCAAATAAATTATCGACTCTTTCATCAGAATGACTGACTTGGTTCATTTCCTTTTGTTATAATTCCAAGATCCATTCGTATACACATTCAGGTGTAGGACATGTTGTCAGACAAGCATACACCAGAAAATTCATTTAGAATACTGTAAACGCATTATATTTGTCGTGTACGATATCTTTGAACAGGTTACATGTAGCAAGAATCTGAAAAGCTGAAATTTGGGTGGAAGTATCCTCATGTAGTGTAAATTCAATTTTGTTCAAATCATGACCCCCGGGGGTAGGGTGGGGCCACAATGGGAGGTTGATATTTTACATAGGGATATATTTTGAGTAAATCTTTAAAAATCTTCTTCTAAAAAATCATTTGCCTTGAAAAGCTGTATCTTTAGTGAAAGCAACCTCAGATAATGTAGATTCAAATTTGTTCAAATTAATATCTTGAGGAGTAGGATGGGGCCACATTGGGTATCCAATTTTACAAAGGAAAACATTTTAATTTAATATTCACAAAAACTGAAATGTTATAATATATGGTTTACTTACATGCATGCATTTTAACATATTGCTGATTCTTTAAAATGGTTTAGAAATTGGCCCCTAGACGATTCTTGGGCCTCACAAGGGGTTCAGAGTTTGATGTAGGTTTATATCCTAATAGTATATAATAATATAAACAATTGTTTAGGATCTTTTGGAGAACTGCAATGCTCAACATGTGATATGATTATAAAATCATCCTGTTTTAAAAGAGACTTGATTATATAAACATCAGAATATCCGGGGGGGGGGGGATTTTTCTTTATGCAGGATCTACATGTATTATACTACATTGTCCCGATAGTTTGTATTTATGACTCCATTAAGCTGATTTTATCATACCTATTGTTCCTCAGGTGAGCGGTGTGGCCCATGGGCCTCTTGTTTTCTCTTTTGTGTTCTAAAATTAATTTTTGGGCACTGAACTTTTTTATTTCATTTTCTCTAGAGTCTAGAGCATTGAGCTATTGATTTGATCATCAATTCATCGTTGGATAACAGTTCATCATTAATTCTAAAATAACGCAGTAGTACAGTGTAGAAATAGACAAAGCCATGAACACCACTTTAAACAATCTTTCTTATAACCATGATAACGATACATATGATGGCGAATTCTGGATGGATGACCATTCTGTTGACTTCCGATTCGAGTTACTCACTGATATGGGTATTATTTTCAATATTATTTGTGCAGTCATCGCTGTTTTGGGACTCATTGGAAATTTTGTTACCATTGTCATAATTTCTTGCCAATCGAGACTTCATACCCCGACATTTGTCGCGATTAAATACCTAGCAGTGTCAGATTTCTCTGGAACAACAGCAGCTGCGTTTGAATTTTTTACAAATGTTTTACCTCTTTTACGTCATCAAAATGCATTTTCTTACTTACACTTGTTTGCCATTATTACTCTTGCTGTTTATCTTTGTTCACTATGTCACGTGTTGTTACTTTGTGCTGTTAGATATTTGCTTGTAGTCCATCCCTTAGACAGCAGACAATACTTAATCGTCACAGTAGTTTCCCTTGGATCACTCACATCATGGGTTCTTAGTTTTGTATTTGCAGGGATTTATATTTATCTCGTTTCAACTTTCGAAAATCAAAAGATTGTTTTGTCTATAGAGATGATTGAAACAATATTTGAGATACTTTATCTTATTATTGCCGCCGTTATCATAATATTGATGGATTTCAAAAAGATGGTAGTCATTAAAAAGTCTTCAATCCAAATAAAAATTCAAACGAAATTGAATTTTATAGCTTCATTTATGTTATTTTGTATTTTTCTGTGTCGTATTCCTGATATGGTTGTAGATGTATTGTTTGTATTTAAAAAAACGGAGCTTATGACCACTCAGCTGAGAAAATTATACATTTTTTTTGGTTTGTTCACCTATTCCTACAGTCCATACATTCTATTCGTGTTTTCGTGTCTTACATCTTGCAAAAAGAAGGTGCATAAGTAATTATCAATGCCTGACATGCCTTAGTATGGAATCACCATTATGATATTTTATAATTTATTGATATATTGTCGATATCTGTTTTATGTTCCGTTTAGGACAAATCTGATTTCAGTTTTGTTTACGATGGAGGCTCACCTTTATTCCTTGAAGTAATAATAAGCAAACTCAGAATTTTAAACACTGTTGTTCAAGAAATTCATTTCCTAAAACATTCACAAACAGAGGATTTATAATTATGTATGATAACATTTTGTTCTACAATATACATGTATGTTATGTGATATTGTCATTTACATTTAGTTATATCAATAAAGTACCAAAATAGATTACATGAAGTAACAATGCAAATAGTAAAAGTTTCATGCCCCGTAGTTAATGGACTAACTACTTCATTTCTTTAGCCGTTTGTTTTAACATAAATTTATTATGTTTTGTTGTCCAAACACAAAAGCCTCTCCAGATTACACATTCTCTAAAAAAAATGTGTGTAAAACTTGTAGATTTTCAGAGATAATTGGAAAGGTTAGTATTGTACAGTTCATGTTATTTCTGGAATATGTTGTCTATGCATATGCTTATTATTATTATTAAAATTTATAAAGCGCACAATTTTACAAATAAAATGCAATCAATGGCGCTGTACATACAAATAAGATAAATACAATATATATACATGCAGAAGTTTAAAATGACAATTTTGTCTGATTATTATTGTGCATGTAATAAGAGTTCCCAGTTTTTAATGCTCACAGTTATTTAAAAGCACACGTATAATAAAATGCCTTTAGCTAGAGCTTAAAAATAATAAAATCACAGATAGTTCTAATGTTTGTTGGTAGTTTATATTCCACACGGTAGATCCAGATATTGCAAAAGACCTGGAGGCAAAGGTTTTGCGTTTGATGGCAGGGACATTTAGTGTTTTAGCGACACTATTATTGGAGCGGATGTTATATGGTGATGCTTGTATACTTAGCATTTCTCTAAGGTATTCTGGGCTTTCATTATCGTTAAGACACTCAAAAACAAAACACGCGATTTTAAATCTAATCCGATAATTAAAGGGTAACTAGTGTAAACGCTTAAGAGCCTCTGCTGAGCTATCAGTCGACTTCCACTTCAGCGCAAGTTTTGTAGCGAGATTTTGTAATAACTGCACCCTTTTGATGGTACATTCCGGCAATCCGTACAGGACACTGTTGGCATAGTCCAGATGGCTAGTAACTAAGGACTGTACTATTTGCTTGCAAGAGTCGTCAGTAAGGTAATGGCGAATATGTTTAATTAAGCACAAATTCAAGGATATTTTTTTTTTACATTTTTCACTGACAAATTTCTTGAAGGTTAAATGTTCATCGAAATAACATCCGAGATACTAAATACACATAGATAAGTTTACGCTTGCGCCCACTACATCTATGTAGGTGGAAGAAGACAAAGATAACATCTGCTGACTTCCAAATGAAACAAATTTAGCTTTACCTTGGTTAAGTTTCAGTCTGTTCAGATTCATCCAGTCGTTGACATTAACTTAGACGTTCTTTAAATTAGTTATTACACGTTTTTCATCATCGAATGCTTTTGGATCGAATTTACTATCATATGCGGAGTGGTCATCGGCATAACCTAGTAATAAGACCCCAAGTCTTTGATGATATGTTGTAGAGTACTTGTGTGTAGAGCACAGGCCCTCATATACTGCCTTGTAGTACTGAAACGTCCAGGCATCTAGGCTGAGATTTAGATGTATTTATATGCACTTCCGCCCTCCTTGAGGAAAGGTACGATTAGAACCAATCAAGTGCTCACTCGGACACTCCGAATGTAATTTGTAATACTCTGCTAAGTATGGAATGGTCAACAGTGTCGAATGCAGCAGAAAGATTTAATGCAACTAAAGTGGTGACTACCTGCTTCTACATTTTCCACAGAATTTCTGCTGAGAGTTCCAGAAGAGCTGTTCCGGTACTGAACCCCCTTTTATGTGCACTTTGATAATCGGGTAGAAATCTATTCGATTCCAGGTACTTCATAAACTGGTTTAAAGCACACTTTTCGAAATTTTGAGATATAACTTAATTTATTCACCGCACGATAATTTTTCAAAATCATATCCAAACCATTCTTTTTCAATAGAGGTCTAATAATTGGTGTTTTCTTTTAATTTGCAAAAACGCCTTATGCTATGGATTTATTACCTTTGGAAGTAATTGTTGGAATAACACCTCAGAAAATTGTTTGATGAATTTTGATGGGATTGGGTCAGCTGGGCAGGTAGTGGATTTTGAGATTTTGATACCACGTAACACATCTTCATCAGGTACTAAATCGAAATGTTTAAAGTCATTTGTGCACTTAGATCCAAGATTTGGGTCAAATTTTTCGAAATCAAGTTTTGCAAATGGTAAGAATTTTATCCATAAAGAATAAACCAAATTCATCTGCTAGTGATTCGTCGCTAATGTTTGGCGGTATAGGATTACTAATAGTTCTACCTATCAATCAAAACACTAGTTTATACATTTAAGTTGCATTTTTCCACACTCGTTAATGTTCGAACCGATATGCTTGTATTTGTTGTTATCTAAGATGTTTTCTATAGGCCCGTTTAGCACATCGGAATGCGTGATCATTGTCCGCAGTCTTGTTTTCTCTCCATCTTCTTTCCGCTGATCTGCAGCGTGTCTTTAGATGACATGATTCCTATATAAACCATGGTAAAATCGTAACCAATTTCTCTTTTTCAGGAGCATGCTTGTCTAAGATGTTTCGGAGTTCGGAATAGTAAACTTTCGCTAAATCTTGCAACACTTATTGTATGGTTGCATTTTATTGAATTGGGATGAGATCGTTCATAAATTGGGGGTTGAAGTCCTACACAAAGCCTTTGAAATCCTCTCCAACATTGAAGATGATGTGTAAGAGGTAAAAGATTTCAGTTTTTTATCTACTATTTCTGTCCTTTTAGTGTAGAGACAACAAGGACAACCATACAAGTTTTTCATTGTGTTTTAAATCGGAGATAGATTTTAAACTGTTACAATATTATCAATCTTAAATATTGGCTAATCTCTTGCTTTTAAACACAAGTAACTTACCAAAATGATTAAATATCAAATACAGAAGAAGTTTCATTTAATAATATTAGTCAATTGAAAGTATAAATATAATTGTCATTGGAAATTTGCTGTTTATGGTAAAAAATGTCTTAAAATATTTTATTTATGTTTTTCAGAATTTTTATTTACTAAAAAAATTTGCAATCTGCAAAAAAAAAAAATGTTTTGGTAAATAAGTTTTATCAATTTGTGTATATTTGTGTATATTTGTTGTATTTTTACTCCAGCTGTAACTGTCATACGTTTTTGCAAGCAACAGATGAATATCATTTAGTGATTATACTTATGCAACATTATTCTTTAAGATCACTTATTTTTTTAAATAAAATAATTGTTTTTATTACTATTTAATATCAGAAATTGTTACCTTTTTGACACCCATATTTTAGGGCCCGTTGTTTTTGTTCTTTTTTTTTTTGTTATTTGATTTTTCCTTTGTTGAATGAATTCATGGTTTCAACAAACTCTAGTGACAAACGGTATATATTTGTGTTTTATATGAAAATAAAAAAATGAAGTCAATGGTCCATTTCATTTCTGATTCAGACCTGTCCTCACTGCAAGAATTCAAATGTCATGAGATCTTAATCTGAAACCAACATTAAGTGTTATCTTAATATTAGTGAAATAATCTAAAGAGGATATAAAACAGCAAACATTCAATATGTCTTGCTGTCAACATGTAACTTATCAAATCTACATGTTATTTATGATGATACTGGGTGACATCAAAGGTCATAGGTCAACAACTTAACCAAACTGATCAGTCAAAATAATTATTTGCTTAGTGTATATTGAAGGAGCTATAAACAATGTCATATTGCATTAAGCAGAATTGTCTTTTCCTTGATACTTCAGAAAATTCAGCATTTTATGCTAACACTGTAGGCAACTCTCATTAAAATTTTAATGATTGCCATTCACAAATGACTATAGATAATATCAGTTTATCCATTGGTCTGCAGTGTGCATTCAATTTGAAGCAAAAGAAAAATGGTGCAATTTAACACAAGCTCTTGACTACTATTTTCTAAATTAAATAACCTGTGCACAGATCCATAGATCATTTTAAAAACAAAGCTTTGAAATCAATCATAGTCTTGAAATAAAGAAGCATTTAAAATAATTGGTAATGTATTGATTGTAACTAATAGTAAGGTGTACATGTACCGTAGTACACATTCCTGTAAGATTTCTCCCTCTGTTTCATGTATAACTTACCTTTATTTTCAATTCCCGCTTTTTAAGATGTCTAAATTTTATTTCTCTCTTTTTCAAACAGCCACAACTGCATGGTGGATCTCATGGGCAAAGACAAATATGACCAATATGCAGGATTTGGCAGCTAAAATTTTGTAACGATCGAGTGTTTCGAGCAACTTCCGCATTTAAGAAACTAACAGAAAGTGACGATTTAGCAAGGCTACATGTAGCTCACATATAAAACTGTAAAGAAGCTCTTACATGAGCTACCTCATTATGAAATGTATCAAAATGGTTGTTCATGAAATATTAACGAAGTTCAGGTGTGGGACTAGCTCATTCACAAAAATATCAGGAAGATTGACAATAATATTAACTCTGTAGAATAAACTAGCACAGTTACAACAGTTTCTGTACAGTCCAATGTCACTGCTGTTCACCATCTAGAATGTAGGAGTTATTTGTAATATTAATGATTTATTGTGATACTTTAAGATACGATCTTGTCTTATCTTATATTGAAAACCAACATTGTATTTATAAAAATAATGTTTGTGAAATATTAATAACATCCTTCCTAAGATTTATTGAAAAGAAATTACCAGGCTGTTGGTCTCGAAATGTGTTATTGTATAAGAATCACTTATGATTATCTCCATGTTATTTATTAATTAATAGCCATTAATTGATTGTCAAAAGTACTTCAAAATTTTCTGTTCACAATCTTAATGTTAGGCAATATTCTGTTTGCTGAACCATTTTTTTTTTTTGCTTCATAAATATTCATTTTTTTTCATGAATATTCATTTGTTATTAGTAATGTATGACTAAGTTGAATATTTTTCAATGTTTACTTTCATCATATATTTCTTTCATAATACGTGTTTTTGTCTTTAAAAATGACAGTACCACTTTTGTACGTGTACATTATCTTAACTGATATACAAGGCATTACCAATTTCCATGTTATTGTGTAAAATGTAATACTAATATTTGAAACATAAAATAGAACCTCAAGTTTGAATAATACTGTATAAAAAGGAAGTTTTGTGTGTGTAAATACATAGTGTGTGTTAAAGGTTGTCAAAACTTTCTGCATGTTGATGAGAGAAAGGTTAAACATTTAAGAAAAAAAAAACAGCTTGCAAAGCATAAAATGGTTGTACAAAGTAATTATAAATTTATTAATAGCTTTTTTCATGAAGCAGTATTTATTCAGATATTGTTTACAGTGTAATAGTCTTTTTATAATTATCATTAAGATTTTTTTTTCATCGCATTGCCTCAGTTTTTTCTCTCTTTGCCATTAGTATTAGATATAACTTAGTTCAAATAAATTATCGATTCTCTCATCAGAAGGACTGACTTAGTTCATTTACTTTCGCCTTTATTTTCAAGATCCATTCGTATACACATTCAGGTGTAGAACATGTTGTCAGACATACATAGGCCAGAAAATTCATTTGGAATACATAATATTTGGCTTGTACGATACTTAGCGGAAAACGATTTTTTACACGTTAGCATGGATTTGATTTGGCGCATTTCTGAATGTACCTATGTTTGACATTTGGCGATGAACTTGATTAAGCGGAAGCTGCATTCCGCAAAAAAAAAAACGCTACTAAGAATACACAGCTACATGTAATACGTTAGTTTATTATGACCCCGTGAACTCCGATTAATACGTAACCGTTGTTATTAGATTAATTTGTTCAACACAGAAAAAGTGATGTCTAGTATGATCAACACTTCTAAATGAAATAAGTTACCTTTTGCTTCTTTAAGAGGGCTGGATGGTTGTGACCATTTTTAGACTATATTAATCTTCTTTAAAAGAAGAACTTTGTAAAGATATAGAAAAATATTCAAATTTTAAAGCTTAAATATTAGGAATCCCTCTTTACTAAATAAACAATACTTTATAGCTTAAAAGATTATATCTTAAAGTTTAAGGACGATCCGATGGTTAATTTGTTGACCACCTTGGCTCCTTAAAGTTTTGCAAGATTGTTAATCGAGTGGGAACATTTGAGGAAAGGATCTTTCCCTTTTCCCCGAGGGTAAAAAACTACTTTATACTTCATGTGGAACGCTTTCCCCCAACGCTTTTATTTGAGATTTTGGAATAATATTTCTAGAAAGCCAGTCGGGTTTAAAATTCATTTTTTACAGCCTAATGTTGCATATCACCTGGATACAGGTGATAGGTACACGTTAAATTGTCTGTTTCCGATTCGACATTTCATATAGGTACAGTTATGATTTGGAATACATAGAACTGAACTGCATTATATCAATGTACAAGGTATGATATGTTATGCAGTCATGAATAAAGGTTTTTTGAATTTGTAAGTACAAACGCTTTTAGAATTTTCGATAAGAATTCTAAAAAAAATTTAAATATCACGTAGTCTGCCGGTCTGTTCGTGCAATATTGTTCGGCCCCTATATCTGTTCTAGAGAATTATCGAAAGTACCTATTCTGCCTTAGTACCTTAGATAATCTTTAATCGCCGTATAACTCTCCATTATTGTATAGGAACATTTAAAAAGTCACAAAAAATATGGGGTGATTTTTAGTTTTTGATTTCCATTGATTATTTTCAATGTTTTCAAAGCAGTAAGAAAACATGACTATACCTGGCAAGATCGCATATGTATGAATTTTTACGAAAAATTGTCCTACAATGCTGAATTGAATTTTCTTTTTGTTAAAACATATTATTTCTACACCATGTTGCAGAAAAAAAAGTCAGAATATAGCTGAGATCATCATTCAGGGAACGGCTGCATACAAGGTCCCATTTCACCCTTTCTAGAATTTCTATACTTATGATTTTGACAGACCATGCATATTTCCAGCCAAGAAATCAACTTCTGGTTGTAAAAAGATATTGCATTTGCTAACAAATTGTTTACATTGTATAACCTTGCAATGAAAACAATTATACTTTCTCAAAAAGAATACAATTGTATATATTGTGTAATTTTAAAAACTTGTTTCTTTCTATAATACATGTTTAAAATTGTGATCTACATTGTACATGCTCATGTTGTATATTCATTTTTATAGCTCTCTCTTTCCATCTCTTTCTCTCTCTCTCTCTCATTTGATTTTTTTCTGGTTTTTTTTTTAAAAGTGCTGGATAACATTGACCAAAAATACGTGGAAACATTAACTGCGTTTTTCAAATTGATTATAGAAATAAAAATTGATAGGAAAAAACAGAAACATAAAACGTTTTATTATAACAATGCATTTAGTTTATTTCCTACGACTGTGAAAGTACAGAACATATACAATTTTAAAATAATTGTTATTTTATTTTCATGAGTTCCATGGGTATGAAACAGGAGAATGAAAATGGAGGATGTTTAAAGGTATAATACAATGTATTTTCCTCTGTGAAAGGAATGCACAATTGTTTGAATGAATATCGATGAAACATTAGTTTAATCAAAACAATGGGAATATGAATAAATTAGAATAGTTTTATTTGCATGTGGATACACATTAGTTTAAACAAAAAATTGAAAACAATGGGAGTTATTTGCATGTGCATCTGCCAAGAGGAAGGACAAAACAATTTGTTCTGAAGGAGAAATATGTTTTATTTTCATTACGGAGGGAAATCAATGATACTAAATAAGCGAAAGTATTTTTTATAAAGAATCTGACCATAAAATGAACAATTTCACATTATCACAACAGGAAGAAAAGGAATTAAATTTTCCATACCATGAATACATATATTTTTTCTAAAAATCGAAATAAGCGATATATACAAGACAGATGGATGATAATATCAGATGCATTCTTTGTGCTAAGGATTAAACTCAAAAGGAGTGAACCATTAAAACAAGCTTTCCATCACAAAAAATTAAGGTTGCGGGAGACATTATATTAGTAAGTGCACGAGAAATATCAATATGACTATATTCTAATTTGTCACTATGTCTATCCGTCTGATCTATCTGTCCGTCCGTCTTTCTGTCTATCTATCTATCTATCTATCTATCTATCTATCTATCTATCTATCTATCTATCTATCTATCTATCTATCTATCTATCATCTATCTATCTATCTATCTATCTATCCTTCCATCTATCAATCCAGCCATCTGTCTTGTATCTATCTTTTTATCTATCTTTTTTTCTATCGTTATCGAAACTTACTTGTTTTGGCAAAACTATTTTTCAGGATATCCATACTCTTGAACATTGCAGTCTTCGATCTAGTCATCAGTTCACCGTTTGATAATAGATCAACACTTATTCCGATATAAGGCAGTAGTACAGTGCAGAAATAAATAGAGCCATGAACACCACTTTATGCAATCGTTCTTATAACTATGATAACGTTACATATGTTGACGAAAGATTGGATTACGATTCTAATGACTTCCAATTCCAGTTCTATACTAAAGTGGATATTATCATTAATGTTATTTGTGCAGTCATTGCTGTTTTGGGAGGCATTGGAAATATCGTTACAATTGTCATCAT
>WFKH01003881.1:65199270-65209826 GCA_016163765.1 Magallana hongkongensis
CTATCTATCTATCTATCTATCTATCTATCTATCTATCTATCTATCTATCTATCTATCTATCTATTTATCTATCTATCTATCTATCTATCTGTTTTACTATTATTTTCGAAAATAACTATTTAAGGCAACACTATTTTCAGACTATCCAGACTGTTGACATTGCAGCTTTGATCCAGTCACCAAATCAAAATCGCAACGATACAGTGTAGAAATAGAAAGAGCCATGAACACCACTTTATACAATCATTCTTATGACTTTGATAACGTTACAAATGTTGACGGAAGAAAACCATTCCTGTTGGATGACAGTTCTAATGACTTCCACTTCCGGTTCCATACTACAGTGGATATTATCATTAATGTTATTTGTGCAGTCATTGCTGTTTTGGGAGGCATTGGAAATATCGTTACAATTGTCATCATATCGTACCAATCAAAACTTCATACCCCGACGTTTATTGTTATTAAATGCTTAGCAGTGTCAGATTTCTTTGGAATAATTACAGTTTCTTTCCAATATTTTACAAATGTTTTATCACTTTTACGTAGTCATAATGCATCTATTTATACAAACCTATTTGCCATCACCGTTAACACTATTTATCTTAGTTCACCAAGCCATGTGTTGTTACTGTGTGCTGTTAGATATTTGCTTGTAGTCCATCCCTTAGACAGCAGACGATATTTGACAGTCACAGTAGTTTCCCTTGGGTCGCTTACATTATGGATCCTAAGCTTTGTATTTGCGGTGATTTATGTTCCTCTCTTTTTAGCCTTTGGAGTCAAAGATGAAAACATTGGTCTAGCTATAGAGATTGCTTCAACAATCATTGTGATACTTTATCTTGTTAAAGCCGTCATTATCATAATAACGATGCATTTCAAAAAAATGGAAGCCATTAAAAAATCTGCAACTAAAAGTCAAGTGCATTCAAAAATGCATTTTATAGCTTTTGTTATGCTATTTTGCCTTGTTGTGTGTCGTCTCCCTGATATTGTTGTACATGTATTTTTGTTTGTAAAGAAAATGGAGCTTTTCAACATTCATTTTAAAAATTCTTATTTTGTACTGAATTGTTTCACCTATTCATACAATCCATACATGCTTTTTGTGTTTTCATTTTTGAAATCTTGCAGAAAAAAATTGTATTGAGAAAATATCTATGCTAAACATTTCTCAACATTGAAACTTATTTTCTCCCTCGTTTTATTACTCCGAAAATAAACCTTTTTTGGTCTAATTTAATTAAAATAAATGGAAAATTTTATTTTGTACATTTCATGTTATTTCCGGAATATGTTGTCTATGCATATCGCCACGAGCTTTGTTTATTTCTGAATTGATATTATTGTTCGCATAAAAATATTTAAAGATATAACACAAACAGATGTTTAACATGTTTTAACATGTTCTTCAAACATTGCATACTGAAATGTATGCGTTTTCCTTGTGTTAGCGAACAACATGGAAAATGCCAATGGAGGAATAGCATCGAGTTCCTAACGCCATTTCCCTAAAAATGTAATCAATCATTATTTCAAATATTAATTTTCTCTTCTTTTTTTTTAATTTATTTAAAATAGTTTTTGTAATATCCATCATACCTTCCAAAAGATAGTGTTTTACAGTCGATTGTTCATAATTTGTATATTTTAATTGACGAAAAGCTAATATTCTGGTGTCAATTTTCATCTTCTAAACTACCCCCCCCCCCCCCAAGGCTCGTTATCATTTAGATGGTTGATTTTGAACCCCAAAATACACAGTCATTGTGGACTTAATTTGCTAACTCGTATTTTCGCAAGTTAAAGATATGTTAAAGATAATTAGATGTCAATGCTTTGAAGTGACGACATGTTTTCCAAATCGCTCAAATACTATATTAATATTAGTAATTATTTTCTAATGTAATCTAAAGAAACTTTTAGAAAATTTGAAATTCCAAAATTTTACCAAAATCAAAAGCGTCAAAACTTACGACTTTTCTACACTTTATACAACCACCACCCACGATAAATTAAAGTCCAGGCTTTTTGACATCATTGATAGCTGCTTTTTCAATAAAAATGGGTCACGTAAATTTTCTTACCTTGTCATTGGTCATTTACATAACTATTTTGTTAAAAACCATTCGGATTGTGCACATAAGTACTCTGAAGTGGATATTAAAAAGATGTTTGAGTTTCTGATAGACAACATCTATGCAGTTTTTGGAAATCAGGTCTTCCAAAAATCTGTTGGAATTTCCATTGGTACCAATTGCGCCCCATTGTTAGCAGATCTATTTTTGTATTCATATGAAGCAGAATTTATTCAAAATATTGTACGTGAAAAAAATATAGCACTCGCTGTTACCTTCAGCTCAACATTCAGGTATATCGAAGACGTATTATCAATTAACAATTGTTACTTCTATATATCAATGAAAGAGAAAAAAAAGCCTCATACATTCAAGCATTATCTTGCATATAAGAATGATAACATTTCATACAGCATTACAAAATAATATCATGCAACATGAACACTGTAATTTCCCATATACAGATTTCACAGTTTGTCTCTAGTCCTGGTATCGTTTTGGAAGGGTGTTACGCAAAAATCGGATTAGATAGCGCCTTTCTTATGTGGGTGATGGCTGTAAGAATTACACTCGCATGTCACACGACTGATCAGACACAAGAATATCCTTATCATGGAGTTGTTCGGTAACGGCATTTTGAACGGTTGACGAAGTTGTAGGGTTTTCATCAGGCACTTAAATAGGTGAAGGTGATGGTGATGCTGCAAAGACTGCTGCTTCTAATTAGCTGGTCGGTATGTCCTCTGCATGTGGTCCCAAGCGCAATTTCCACTTCATATGACAGCGGTCCTGTTTTTGCAGCTATGGTTCCAGGGATCCACTTCCTCCCTAGTTCTCTGTAATCACGGACTGCCACATGCGTACCCTTATCAAACTGAAGAGCCGGTTCTGAATTCATTGCACGCAATTTGTCATGCTGCAATTCCACGGTTTCTCGGACACTTGGTTTAAGACGGGTTAGTCTTGTGCACAGTTTCCTCCCAATAAATAACTTGGCCGAAGTTTTGCCAGTGGTCAAAAGGAAATTAGCAAGCTTCTTGGTAAATGAGGTTTGATCAATTTTTTAAGCTCGCAACGACTGCTTGAGATAATGCACTAGTTTTTCTGTTAACCTATTTGTTCGAGGGTCGTATGGTACCGAAGTTGTATGTCTAATCTCATTGTACTGCATGAACTGACGGAAGCATTCAGAGACAAATTATGGTTCATAATCTAGAACTAGCGGGTCTGGCAAACCATTTCGAGAAAACATTCTCAAGAGTACATCTTTTGCTTTCTCTGTTGTAATTGACGACATTTGTACTCTCTCAGGCCATTTAGAAAATGCATCCACTACTACCAAGAACATGCTGCTTTGGAAAGGTCCAGCGTAATCAAAATGAAGGCATTGCCATGTACGCTGGGGCCATTTCCAAGGGTGAATAAGGGGTTCGGGGGGCATCGGTCCATTTTCCTGACATCCCTGGCAATTCTTGACAAATGTCTCTGAGGCTTTCTCAATACCAGACCATCAAACACAGCTGCGGGATAATGACTTCATCTTCACTATTCCTATGTGTCCTTCACTGAGTTCATTCAATACTTTTGATTGAAGGGAATGGGGATATAACCACTCGAAGACCCCACATTAAACATCCTTGATGCATGAAAATTTTGTTTCTCCTTGAGAAATCTGTTTATAGCTTCTTTTCATGAAGCAGTATATATTTAGATGAAAAATGACAATAACAAACCGCCAACCATCTAAAAAATCCATAAAGCAAAATACAAATTCAAAGCAGAGCAACACGGACCTCTAAAAAGATAGAGATTGGATCAGGTGCCTAGGAGGAGAAAGCATCTCCTGTTGACCGGTCGCACCCGCCGTGTGCTCCTTGTCACAACTGGGCATGTAAGATCGATGTAAATGTCAAAACCGCGAAAATGTCATAATAGGGGGAAAAGCGTTCATGATATGGTTTGTTTGTGATGGTCAAAATACAAACTTTGAGCAAACACGGACCTCCAATGCATTGAGGAAGGGATCAGGTGCCTAGAAGGAGTAAGCATCCCCTGCCGACCGGTCGCACCCGCCGTGTACTCATTGTCAAGGTCATGAAAAACGGGAAAAAACCGTAGTCAGACCGGTGTATAAATAATGGTATAACAAGTATGAAAAACGTCAGTCAGCATGTCTTTATAGTTTGTCTAACCTATTTCACCTAGTTTAAACTTAAAATCAGCTCAAAAGAAATGCCAGAAAAGAAGCATATTGCAGCCGTCTAATGCAAATCAATTTTGCTTGATAATAAATGATAATATAAAAAATAGACAATTGAGATCAACACCCAGGTACACATGTTATTTAGCTTTATTCATATATGACCCCTAATAAATAATGTAAATAAACGCCTTACAAAAATCATGTTAAGTTCACTTAATATGAAGGACCCTTTATCAATATGAAGATAAACATTCATAAACAGCTAACTACATATCTAACACTTGGAGTTGCCCGATGAACAGTTTTCTTCTGTCAAACATTTGTAACAGAACTCACATCTGTAAGACCCTGGAGTGTTCACGCAGTTAGAAAAGGTAATGCACTTATTGGTTCCCAAACATTCATCAATATCTGGAATTGTGTGTAAATATTTTGTATGCACATGTATTTTCTGGTATTGGTCAAATACAGTACAACCAATTTTTCTAATTTGTCTATTTATATCGGAAAAAAATAGTGACGCTTCTATTTTTTATTTTGTTTTTGTTTGTTTACAGGAAAATGTTGTTATTTATGAAGAATTTAAAGAAATTTTACATGTAAACAGGACGTTATAAACGTTTAGAAATATTTCGAGTTTGTTCCAGAAATTATTTACTAATTTGTTTTAGTATTTTAACTCATTTAATATTCAAACGACTAAACAGATCAGACTAAAGAAATAAACCATGAAAAATGTTAATAACGATAAATGATAAAAAAAAATCTTAATACAAATCAACATATTCCTTCATTACAAACAACTTTTTTTCAAATTATGACACGTTATTCGATCTCACAAAGTATAGATAAACGTAGGAGTTTATAATGTTGCTCTCAAAGTAAATTACCAAATAAGCCAAATACTGTGGAATCATTTTTATTCGTGGGGGTCAATGTTCGTGGGTAACCAAAGATTTCCTGGCTCGTGTGGACGTAATATCTTTTGCAGTAAGTTCTATTTCGTAAATCAATATTAAACAAATGTCTGTATATACGTTCGCAGGCAAGGGTTACTCACGAAAGCTACGAATATTAGTCCCCAACAAACATTGATAATTCCATAGTAAATGAGTTTAGTTTTGTATTATTCCATTCATTTAAAAAGGTAAGATATTTTTTATCGTCTGGGTTATTTTTAGGTTTACATTAATGATGTTTTTATATTATTTTGGTAGTAATATTTCCAAACATGTATAATCAAAACAATTTTTGATTAATTTATTTAAAAAATTAGAGGGTATACAGACATCATTATTTTTATGCTCCGCTCTAACTGTGCTATAATATTTTTTGTCTGTCCGTCCTTTAGTCCGTCTGTTCGTCCGAGATCATTTGTCTGGAGCTTATCCTCTCTCTCTTCGGCCCAATCCGGCTCATACCTCACCTAAGGAGTGTCTTTGAATGAAGGGTTTACAATAACCTTGTACAAAGTTTTTAGGTGCAAAGTTAAGGTCAAGGCACAATTATCGGGGGAAAAATTCTTGTCCGGATCATATGTTCTCTCCCTTTGTTCCAATCTGGTCCATACTTAACCCACATAGAACCTTTAATCAAGGGATGTACATTTATCTTGAATGACCTTTCTTGGTCAAGGGTTAAAGTCATATCAGACCACTAAAATAGTTTCAGATCATATTTTCTTCCTTTAGCCCTATGTAGCTCATACTTCACATGAAACAGCTTTTAATAAAGGGTGTGCAGTGACCTTAAACCAAGTTTCAAAGTCAAATGTTAAGGTCTTGGCAGATCTGATTTAATCATTTTAAGGTCAATCCGTCCTTCCGATGGTCTGTCCGTCCGAGATCACCTGTCCGGGGCATATCTACCCTTTATCAGATCTCGCCCATATTTCATTCACATATTGCCTGTGGTCAAAAGGGTGTGTATTGACCTTAAATTACCTTCCTGAATGAGGTCAGGGGTCAGTGTTAAATCAGACCACTGAAAACAAATTTAAAGCATAATTTATCTCTTCTTAGCCCTTTTCTGCTCATGCTTTACATAAACAGAACTTTTGGGTAAAAGGTGTACAGCGACTTAAAACCAAAATTCAATGTCAAATGTGAAGGACATAGCAGATCTCTTTAAAAGTCAATTTTAGACTACAAATTATTCCCCATTGGTTTAATCTTGCTCATACTAAACTCAAAAAGCCCGTTGGTTTGGTCAATGAGCTTGACTTAAATTTCTATGCCAACCTGAATATTTCTACGTCATAGGTGAATGTCAAAGCAAAGTCATCTGAATTGCTTTTTACCTATTCTCCATTATTTAATCGAAGCCCTTTGAGATGGTCACAATCCTAAGGATACATGGTTTATTCTATTTTGGGTGGGTACAAATAGATAATAAACCCTCACATACACGACAGTTTATTTTCCTATACTTTTAAAATTTTTATTTTGAGGCATTCTTCTAAATAGCACTCGCACCTTGTATATGCAATATGTTCCAATATTTTCATACATTTTCATACATTCATACATTCAAATGTAAGGATAAAATAAGATTATACAAAACTAATTATTGCACGAGTATTGTACCGTGATAACAAAGTGCTCCTGTCCATCCGTCTTCACACGTACACCTGAATGATCCATCGTTGTTAATGCATTCTTCGCTGTTCTGACATGGAGTTTGCAAACATTCGTCAATATCTAAACGTGTTTGAATGTAAAAATAAATAAATGAATAAAGATAAGTTTTTAACTTTTTTAACAAATCGTTTCAAAGTACGTTAACCGTCATTCAATTAATTTTCATGTTAAAAGGAAAGTTATATATAACATTCTAGAAATAAATATATTGCCATTCACCAGGAGTTGAGATGAACAAGAAAATGGTGTCTCATTTAACTTAAATCAAGTGATATGCAACACACGAGATGATAGTCTACCTTGATCACAGACTTCCCCAGTCCATCCACTTTGGCATGCACAGGTGAATGATCGGTGTGTATTCGTGCATTCTGCATCGTTCTTGCAAGGATTTCCCAGGCATTCGTCAACATCTTTAATATGAATTTGTATCGTTTTCCATTGTGTACTATCGATATTGGTGTTTGATGGGTATATTTGTTTTAAACCGCATGCCAATTTGTTTGTTTAATCACCTTATAAAGAAACTTCTATTTCATTGATAATATACAATGGAAGTTTAACATTGAGGGAGTCTTGGGAAACTGCAATCTTGCTGACTTCCTGAATAGTATATTTGACTGATTTATTACGAACAATATATCAGAGATAAAATAATTCCCAATAAATTAACCAAAAAAAGTTCAAAATAATATAATTTTACCGGGAACTCACCATTTTTACTTTAACACCCGTTGTCGTTTGCTAATGTAAATTGGTTTCCATCATTGTTAATTGGTTTCAATTTTACAATTAATATTCATGATTTATTCGGAATATTTCTCGACGTAAGTAAATTACAACATGTTCTTAATAGTTGCGTCACAGTTCATCAAACTGACGCATCTTTCTTGTAGGGAATCCGTCTGTTTTGCATGGAATCAGTCGGTTTAAAGGTAATTTTTAGGAAATTAGCAAAGCATATTAATTTGTTGTTTTAAAGAGAATAATAAGTAGAGGTAAAAGAAAAAAAGAAAACAAAATGTACGTAAATCAAAGTTTTCATGCTGACCTTGTTCGCAGTGAATGCCCGTCAGTTCGCTTGGACATATGCACGCGTATGAATTATCACTGTTCTTGCAAGAACCTAGACCACAGGGTGATTTAGAGCATTCATCTATATCTGCAATGATATTGTATGCTATCAACAAACATAAACAAGTTATAAAGTGTGAACGCTACTTACATGTATACATAACAAAAGTCTATAGTACAACGACATCCGCGAATTCCCTTTGAAAGATATTAAAATGTTAATTGCCTAAATATAAATTTTTAAATATTTAAAACTGTTTACTGTACATCATAAACAAAACATGCAGGTTCTACTAACTATACATGTATATCATTTTTATTAGCCCCATTCTCAACTAACTTATAATGTGAAGATATCGATCGCATATTCCGTTTTTCAAGTAACTTATCACTGATATCATTGGTCGGCATATCATTTATGTTTCTTCAGCAGTAAAAACTTATTAAATAAAAACTTTTAGAGGTGATTCAAGATTACATGAAATTCATTAAAAATGCATCAAGAATTTGCCAAAGCAATAGCTTCTTTTGATTAATAAATATCCGAAAAACTCTTCAAAAGTCTATTAGTGCAGTCAATGGAACAACCTACTACAATAGCTGTACGTTTCCCGCACGCTTCTCCCACGATATAGGGTCTGTTCGATGAGATACAATACGCATCTACGTGAGAAAATTTTAATACGTTTTAGGTGCAGTAGTGCGTTTTAGAATAAACACAATATGATCATACTTACCCATACCACAATTTTAACCTTCCCAGCCGACAGGACACTTACAAACACATCCCTTGCAGATGGTACCACATGTAGCGCCATTTTGACAAGGATTGTGTTTTTTACAAATATTTTCTGAAGTTTAAAAAGTTACGAATAAATAGCTGAGTATGTAGCTCTTAATCTAAAAGTCATATTATTCAATATCAGAACGTAGAACAAAGCTTTATTAACCTCACAAATTTGCTTATTTTACTTAAATATGAATTTAATAAAGTGTGATTGGGGATGCAATGCCTATTTCATTTTAACTAGATGTACTGTGAACAAATTGTCACGCTCAACTGAGCTTCGTAAAAAACGTCCCTATTGATGTCTACACAACTTCCATCAATGTATCCGCTTTGAGATAGTTAAGCCCTTATGAACATAAGTACATAAAAAAAAATGAGAATCAAAAGAAAAAAAAGAATTCTAAATGTTCCCTATTTCGTCTTTATCTGCCAATATGCTGTTAAAATAGTATGACTCACTTTAACCTTTGTTATTTAACAGTTGTACGCTTACTGGTCTGGTTATAAATCATGTCCTAGCCGTATATATACAATTTGTCTTTGTATGTTACACAAATACATTTACAAGCAAGGACTTATATTTCTTGATCAGAGTACTAGTTACAAAATAATGTTGCATACAGATGCTTTAAGATTCAAATTCTTCAAATTAAATCAACGAATATCGCGGGTACAAGTAGCAAGTAATATTGCCCTGAATACATTATTTCGTCTGTTTTTGTAAATACGGATAAAACGTATATTTGTTCGGAAATGTTTTATGCAATGACAAAAAATAATAACAGAACGAAATCAATGATTTCTGTTTTCTGTGTGAAATTATCTCCTTTTTATTTCTAAAATAAAATTTAATTCCGTAATAATAATAAAAATATAAATGTGTATTTTAATGTGCGCATATATTACAAATTCATCACAAGGAGTCGAAACTTAAGATTGGCATCATAAAATCGTTTACTTGCTATTAGGACAAAAGAAGGTTTATTGTTCCCCTAGAACATAAATGAAAACTGCGAGTTCGATGAACCTTTAACTGCCCCAAAATTCATAAAGGTATTTTTGATATTAATTATACTGAAGAAAACTGTTTCTATCTATTACACAGCGCCTGCTATTCCTGGGGCTTTTTTAAGTTTGAAAACTAGCACAGCAATTTTAATCACACTAGAAAAATATCGAGATAGATTGCAAAGGAAATCGAATGCTGCTAGTGATTTTGACGATGGTTTAATTTTTGCTTATTTTGTGATCAATTTTACATCGCAAAATATTGAATATGCAGAAATTTCATCGGATATTATTTGCTATAAAAAATGTATTTTTCCCCCCCCCCCCCCCCCCTGGAATCACCGAATTTATTCGTCATGATGAAACTACTTCACAATTAACGTTGTTGTAATAACTGACACATGTTTCGTTATTTTGTAAAGACAACAATGCACGTGGGTTGTGTATATATATATATATATATATATATATATATATATATATATATATATATATATATATACACCAGGGTTGTTCGGAAATTATTGAGACAACCCAGATATTTTCCTTTCTAAGTTACGGATATCAGTAAAAATTGGCATAAACATTTAACAAACTGCAACAAACTGCAACAAATAATTTTACAAAGTCATATTAAAAAATATGAAGTATTTTTTTTTTACGGTACACAAACTAGTCGATGATCGGGGTACCCGGCACAGACATAAACTCGGCCATTAAAAAAACTTTAACTTCTACTTACAAAGTGTATGTAGACCTAA
>WFKH01003881.1:65211143-65221525 GCA_016163765.1 Magallana hongkongensis
CCTTTTAGTGCTGTTTGAAAGCAAAATGTTGCCTTAACTGTCCTGCGAGGGGTCCTTATGTTTCGGGCATTATTTTGAAGTTGTCTTTTAATAAAAAGCCATATATTCTCTATAACATTAAGATCTGGAGACTGGGCAAGACAAGTAAAACAACTAATATTATTGTCACACTTGTATTCTTCGATAATTTTTGCTCGATGCACAGGTGCATTGTCGTCCAAAAATCTATACATTCCAGAAAGAAATGACAAGCTAAAACCGGCCAAAGGTTGTTTACAAGAATTTCTTGATATTTTACGGCATTTATATTTGCAATAACTTTACATAAAGTTCCAACACCTTGCCACGATATGCAACCCCATATCATTGCTGTCGCTCGCTTCTGAAATGAAGGACACATGCATTCCAGACGGTAGTCTTCATTTGCTGAACGCCACACATACACGCGATTATTCTGTCCTTTCACAATATGTGATTCATCACTGAATATCACTTGCTTTCATTCGTTCTGAAATGATCATTTCCTCCAGACACCACGAAAGTCGCTTTCTTCTGTTCACCTTCCTGGCTACCATTTTCTCCCTTATATCTCGTTTTCTTCAAATAAACAAGAGAAACCTTGGCCTACAAATTTTTTTTTGCAATGCTCAATCGACAATTTATAAGAATACAAATAAACACAAAAAACATACATGTAGTACATATGAAAAAATAACCTCCCATACTTGTAATTTAAGCTAAATACCAGGTTTAGCTGCAGTATTACAACTGCTGTAGGTAGGTGGGTTTGCAAAAAATAGCTCAAACTTGCTTCTTATTCGCACTTGATAGCTCAATAAAATGACGCACTAAAATATGGCTCACTAGAGATAACATATGACGTAGCTGGCTTGCTGCCTAACAATAGAAAAATTACGCACAGAAAAAATATTTTCGTAAACGTCATTAATTTCTAATACATGAATTAACATCCTAAAAACCTAATTGTTGTACATTTTTCTTTGGACAGTCTTGTGATGGACATTTACTGCATATCCAGTGTTAAAATCTTGTGTTATGTCCCGTAATGATCTTCCACGATTTCCTCTAATTAAGCGCTTGTTTCCGCTCGTTTGGTAACTTTCGAAGGTCTCCCGTAAAGGGGGTAAATTTTCCACATTTCCCGTCTTTCAAAGCTTTTGCCACATAGATCTAATTGTTGACTCAGATATATTAAACAATCTCTCAATTTCACAGTTTCTGTGTCCGTCCCGTTTTAAATCAACAACCACTTGTTTAAGCTCAGAACTAATTTCTTTTGACTTACGCGCCATGTTGGAAAACACCTTTTGATAAAATAGCAGACGACAACAATGATACGTCATATGGTCTGGTGATTACCCACGTGATACCGTATAACGGGTATTTTTGAGGTTGTGTATTATCTGCGGTATTCTGCGGGTATGAAAAATCCGCAGAAATTAAAATCGCAAAATATTCTTACATTATTCACAAAATGCAATGATACCATATCTAACGAATTTTTTCTCAAATGAAGTCAGTACGCTACCTAGTAGACTATATTCGGTAGTTAACTGTGAACTCGTAATTTCATTAAAGTTAAATGTCATTTAGGTGGAACAGTTAGTAAAATTCGCACTTATATAGTTATATTCTAGTATATATATCTCCAGAGATACACACTCAAAAAGTAACAAACTCATCCGACGTGATTTATTTTTAGGTTACACGTATCGATCTGCATGTGCAGATAATGTATTCCAAGTCTTGTATAAAATTCATTCATCTATAATTAATATCGAAGGTTTAATGCAGTCAAACAAAAACGCTTAATTTGATTACAGGTCACAAGAAGTTAAAGAAAGATGGTAATTCCTCATAATTTGTGAACTTAAAACATAGGCGTGCTTTACCGGAAATTGATAGATAAACAACTACTATGCAACAATTACTACATTTAGAATCAACAGGTGGCTGATAACGTAATGAGAAATTAACACCCTCATTACACACGGTATCGGCGGCAATACCCCAAGCAGAGTCAAGAAAAATGCATAGAGACGGATTCAACATTTGATACAATGTATTGGGATAATACGTATTATGTTTAAATTTATTTTTAGCGGTCTAATTTAATCGCAGAAATTGGAAACGCAGAATATAATTTGATACCTTTTAGGGCCCAAACCGCAAAAATTTTAAGCCGCAGAAAATACCCGTTGTACGGTATATCTTATATATTAACAGTTGTTTAAGATCTTCTTGAGATCTGCAATGCTCAGTATTTGATATGACTATATAATCACCCTGTGACCAAAGGGGCTTAATGACAAACATAAAATAGAATATCCAGGAGAAAAAAATTGAACTTTTTTAATACAGAATATGTTTAACTACATTGTCCAGATATTTTGTATATTAACTCCTTAGAGCTGATTTTATTATGGCTATTATTGCTCAGGTGAGCTATGTGGCACATGGGCCTCTTGTTCTAATGGCAACTTTCTTTACTTATGTAGCAATATACCTTCATCACCTGCATATGGAGTTTTTGTCTCTCAGTTAATTTGACACGCAAGGGTATGCTCAACGTATGAACAGTTTCTAAGGCAAGGCAAATACTGACAAACAAGTTGATAAAAGTCTCGATTGATGTCATCTTTTCGTACGTTCTATGGTCGATACAACGATCTTGTCAGCAAATACAATCTTCCACTGGGTCGCATGCTGACTGACGTTTTTCATGCTTATTGTTAGATCATAATTACTCTCCTAATTGTCTACGGATTTTTTCCGTTTTCCCGATTACGACAAAAAGCACAAGGCGGGTGTGACCGGTCAGCAGAGGATGCTTACTCCTCCATGGCACCTGATCCTACCTCTAATATTTTTTAGAGGTCCGTGTTTGCTTAGCTCCTGTTTTTAATTTTGATTTTGAACACTGTTCGTTATCACCACATGTCATTTTTCTTCCATTTGCAGTTGAATTGAATAAGTGGATCTAATAATTTTCATAAATAAGAGAGCTAAGTTTGCCTGCTAAACTCTTAAGGACCCCTTAAATGTTTGTTTGCATGAAGTTTCCAGATAAATTACTGATTTTTACATTCCAATGAGGTAACTATTGCCCAAAAAGTCTTTCATCCTGCTCTGTTGATTGTTGGTGGACATTATAATAGGGTAAGCAGGTTTAATTTTTCTTTTAGCAACACCTTTTCTCAAAGATAAGAAAACTGCATAATGAGCTCCTGGTAACATATCCTGTCTGGCTTCAGGACATCCCACAATTGACAAAAAATGTCCCGAACTGTTTCTTCCTCTTAACGTCTATTTTGTTGACAACGGATTTTGTTATATTTCATCGATGTTTGAACATTACGAAGTCGTATTTTAAAAGCCTAAAATGTAATAAGAAAAGATGGTTTGGAAATCGTATGAATCTCTCAATCCTACCTCGGTGATCTACCCCTCAAAAGATAAGAAGGCATTTTGCTATTATATTTCACTGGTATCCAAATTATTATTAAAAATCTTCTACTTCTAACCATATCACCACTTCTAACTTTCAGTGGCCTTCGTGATAATAATATATATCTGAGAACTGCATTCTATAAAAATCTTCTTTTTTCCATGACGAGACAAACAGACAAACTAAGTGCATAAATTAAGCGCGTAGTTTCAATGAACAAGGAACCATTACCAAAACTGTGGGAGCCATGGTCCACCTCTCATAAGCGTTTGTTTTAAATTTTATCTGCTCAAGAATACGAAATATATGGTGCATGCATTAGGGTTATCTAGAGGATCTTACAAGCTGTGCTTAATACACTACGGTATTGGACTCTGACAAAACTTTTTTGTTAAAAACCATTCGTATTGTGCACACAAGTACTCTGAAATGGATATGAAATAGATGCTTGAGTTTCTGTTAGACAACATTTATGTAGTTTTTGGAAATCATGTCTACCAACAATCTGTTAGAATTCCCATGGCCATGGGTTCCAATTGCGCCCCATTGTTAGCAGACATATTTTTGTATTCATATGAAGCAAAATTTATTCAAAAACTTGTACATGAAAAAAATAAAACACTCGTTGTGGCCTTCAACTCAATATTCAGGTATATCGACGATGTATTATCAATTAACAATTGTTACTTCCATACATCAATAACAGAAGAAAAAAAACTGCCTCACACATTCATGCATTATCTTGCATATAAGAATGATAACATTTCATATAACATATTATTATATTCAAATTACAAAATAATATCATGCAACATGAACACTGTAATTGTCCATATACAGATTTTACAGTTTGCCTCTAGTCCTGGTACCGTTTTGGAAGGGTGTTACGCGAAAATCGGATTGGAAAGCACCTTTCTTGTGTGGGTGATGGCTGTTTGAATGGCACTCGCATGTCACACGACTCATCAGACACAAGACTTTCCTTATCATGGAATTGTTCGGTAGCGGCATTTTGAACAGTTGACGAAGTTGTAGGGTTTTTATCAGGCACTTATATGGGTGAAGGTGATGGTGATGCTGCAAAGACTAATGATCTTAGTTGGTCGGTATGTCCTCTGCATGTGGTCCCAGGCGCAATTTCCACTTCATATGACAGTAGTCCTGTTTTTAGCAGCTATGGTTCCAGGGATCCACTTCGTCCCTTGTTCTCTGTAATCACGGACTGCTACATGCGTGCCCTTGTCAAACTGACGAGCCGGTTCTGGAATCATTGCACATATTTTATCTTGCTGCAAATCCACGGTTTCTCGGACACTTGGTTTAAGCCGGGTTAATCTTGTACACAGTTCTCTCCCCATTAACAACTTGGCCGGAGTTTCGCCAGTGGTCAAAAGGAAATTTGCAAGCCTCTTGTTTAGTAATGTTTGAATTATTTTTAACGCTCGCAATGAGCGCTTGAGAGTCTGCACTGTCATGGGATAACATGTCCACAGAACTCTATTCTGGCCTTCAGGAATTCCCTTTTCTGCACATTTGCTCTCAAACTATATCGATCTAAACGTTTCAGTACTTGTTCAAGATTGTTTAGGTGTTCCTCTGTGGTTTTTAACGTTATTATCATATCATCCAAATTAAAATGGACTCTCTGAAGACATTGCAATGTTCATAGCCCTTTGCCAAATATCTGGAGTCGATGCCACGCCAAACACAAGCATATTGCACGTTGGGTGTTTTTGGTGAGGTATGGTCTATTCTCTTCTCTCACTGCCATTTGTAGGTACGCGTTTTTAAGATCCAGTTTCGTGAACTGTTGGCCGCCTGCTAAGCTTGCAAAGATATTTTCTATCTTCGAAGTGGATACTGATCCACACCAAGGACAGGGTTTTCGTTAATTTTAAAGTCCCCACAGATTTTCACTGACCCGTCCGTCTTTGGTATGGGAACAATGGGGGTAGCCCATACACTGTGCTCTACTTTACTAAGGATTCCAGCCTTTACTAAACGATTCAATTCCATGTCCGTCTTGGGCCGCAGTACGTAGGAAACTGCGCGAACTTTACATAATGTTGGTGTTGCTGCCTCTCTAACTTTGATCCTTGCATTGATCCGTTCCAGAGTGCCAAGTTCATCACTGAATATGTGTCTGTATGTGTCCAACAAGCCATAGACGCCTTTTTTCAAAGTATCTACAGCCCCTTGATTTCTGCTCAATTTAATTTAATGTCTCTTAACCGTTCTCGGCCAAATAATGGGGGTCCTCCCTTTTGCACAACATACAGGTTCAAGTTTTTGATCATTTAAGTCTAAGTCACACCCCCAGTGGTGCAATACTTTCATGTCACCTGAATAAGTTCTAAGTATAATGTCCAAGTCCTTCAGACTCAGATCTGAAAAATTCTCTCTTTTTGTTCACAACGGAAATAGCTGAACTTGTATCGAATTCCATGGGTAATATTTTTCCATTCTTTCCATTTATGTACCCTGATTGCAACACGAAACCCACCTACTGCATTTATTTTCAGTGAATAAATGTGTTCTTTTTCGACATCTAGCTCATGAATTTTGCTTTTCCTTGCTTTTTTGTCATGCATCGATGTCCATACTACAGGGTTGGTCTGACACGCCCGTTAGATATAATCTGGCCTTCCGCATGTACGACATTTTTTTTTAGCAGAAACCTACAGTAATCTGCCGGAATATTTCCATAACATCGGAACCGGAATGGGGGAGCGGATGAGGTCGTGGGTGGTCGTGGGAGGTTGTAGTTATTTTCTCTCTGCTTTGTCTGTCGAGTGTCTTGTTGACACCGGTCGATGGAAGATGCTACCTTCGATGTGGTCACTGCTACGTCAAAAACCTTCTTGTACTTGAAATCAGGCTCCGACAAGAGCTTCTTCTGAATTTGTTCGTGTCTGAGACCGCACACAAATTTGTCTCTCAAGGTATCGCTAAGTGCGTCTTTAAACTCACAAAAATCACTAAGCTTTCTCAAGGCTGCATTATACTCTCGGACCCTCTCCCCTCCTGTTGAACACGTTTGTGGAAACGAAAACGTTTCACAATAAGTAACGGTTTTGGTATTTTGGTTTTCTTTCAGAATCTTTGTGAGGTCCCAGTATCTGTTTTCTGCCGGTAATTTAGGGGCTCTCAAGTCTCTTAACAGTGCGTACGTTTTTGGACCCACGATGTTCAATAGCGCCGGAATTTTTTTTCTCATCTTTGATATCGTTTGCCAAGAAAATGGTGTCTAACCTTTCTTTATATGAGGTCCTAGTTTCAAGCGTTGGGTCTAAAACATCAATTCGTCTAATTCGGCCGGCCATCCTCGTCGCCAATATTATGTATCTTCCAAATACAAGTAGCATTCAACAAAATGAAAGTAAACCATTTAATAAACAAACCGGAAAATAAGTTTAACAATGTTTAAAACCCAAACATGGAACCAACATAAACCTGAAAACTACCGAAATCTATTCAGAGACTGTTTCGCACATGTAATGTTCAAAACCTAAACATGTAACCAACATAAATCCACAATACAATACTACTAATAGCTAATCAGAGACTATTTCCCAGTTACCGATTATTCGAAGCTGGCACCAACCATTTTACGCCTGGTCGATTTAAAAAAAATCTTTAGCTAAAAAGTTCTATTATTGCAAGCAAAACATAAATATCATTGAGTGTTCAAACTCACGCGAAATTTGTTTTTACGGTCACTTTTTATCTTTTAATAAATGTTCTCGGTCTGTTTTTTTCTTGTTATTGCTGTTGTGGAATAATTCATGGTTTCGACAAACAGGGAAGGTGTGTATTTATAAGAGAAATTAAAAAATGGAGGGTCAATTTATTTCTGATGCAGACGTGTCCTCACTGCAAAAACTCAAAGAGTCAAGAGGTCTAAATTGGAAGCCAACCTTAATTGCCATTAAAATAAGAGTAAATATTGTAAATAGTACATAAAAAACAGCAAACATTCAATCTGTCTTACTGTCAAAGGGACAACCAGTCTCATCAGTCAGAATATTTGTGTGGTGTATACTGGGGGGATATTAACAATATTGTCACTGTTGTTCACCATATAAATATGAAGGAGTTATTTGTATTATCATTGATTTATTGTGATACTTTAAGATGCGATCTTGTCTTATCATATATTTGATAACAACGTTTACGTCGTATAATTAAAAAATAATGCATGTGAAATATTATTTACACCCTCACTAAAATTTATTGAAAAGAAACCTGTTCTCGAAATGTGTGATAATTTGATAATAACTTATGATTATGTTCATGTTAGTTATTAATTAATGGCCATTAACTGATTGTCAAAATTCTTTAGATTTTTCTGTTCACAAGCTTAATGTTAGGGAATATTCTGTTTACTTTTTTTTTTTTTTTGCTTCATATATATTCATTTCTATTTCATGAATATTCATCCGATAGAGCTCATTTCAAAATACCGTCGATTTTCCCACTTGGTGACAGTCTTGTTTTCGTCAGCAGCTCGCTAAATCTAACCGCCCGTCGTATCGCCGGCATAAAAGACATGCCGCCAAAACTCCCACGCAGTACGACCGCATTGGAGCTGGCTGGGTCGCCTTGACGGTGTAACGAAGTATATTGTCCCGGGTTGAAAATTGACCCGGGGGTCATTTTTCAACGTTGAATATTGACCGGGGGGGGGGGGGTCATTTTTCAACGTTGAAAATTGAGACCAAAATCGTGAAATTTATACCCGGGGTCAGTTTTCAACGGTATTAGAAAGATTTTTCTAAACTCTGATGACTTTGGCACGTTGAATTGATCCTGTTGAAAGTTGACCCCAACTTCCGAGTTTTGATCTGAACTGTAACTTACTCTACACGGTTTAAATGTACAATCATGCACATATTTGAAAGTTTCAGTTTTTAAATTTTCATACTGTCCAATAAATATGCGGACGTGGCTGATTTATTTTAGGTTGATATTAATCATTTAATTTTGAGACTGAAATAGGATATCCATTTATTATTACAATACTATGTAAATAAAGCTTAGAGGATGTCTGTTTACTTTTAAATGGAACGGGCGAGTCAGGCTAGAATAATTTTTACATAGAATTGATTTTCATTCCCTCGTGTGACAGAATCTAAAGTTTAAACTTGTCATAATCTCTGATAAAAGAATCTAAACTTGAAACTTGTCATAATCTCTTATAAATATATCCAACTTATACTGACCGTTATCGTTACTTTTCAGGCAATTCAACAGAGCTTTATTCGCCAGGCACCTGACGTTGCATATTTTTCTAATAATTAAAAATATATAATCTCTGTACTGTTTTATTAGGTAAAGGGTATATTTATTTATATTAAGACAGAAACCTTGTATTTTGGAGAGGGTTTACATAGGCTTTGCCTGTTGCCCGATCCATTTGATTACTCAATAAAATATGTTTAAAATAAAAAAAAATAAACAAAAATATAGAACGTCAGGTACCTGTGTTTAATTTGAAGAAGTCAGAATATTCCCCTGACAAAATAATAAATGAATGGTTGTCATATTTTTGTCCAACAAGTTGTCAACAGTTTTTATTTATTTTATACGACTTAACAATAATTTTTCATAAACTTGCCAGATAAACTATCTTTGAAGCACCAGCAAACTTCTGCATGTGCATAGTCATAGTTCTTTTAAAAAAATACAATTCATCTCTATCATTTTGAGTTTTCAATTCCATTATTTACATGTAAATATGAAACACAGGCAACTGATGTTACATATTTTCTCATAATTAAAAACATATTCCCTCTACAGTAAAAATGTATATAATTCAAAAAAGTAGGCTTGCATCCACAGATATAGTCGGAGGATGGTTGATCTAATCATATCAATGGTATATATGAAAAGGCATGCAAAAAGTTGTATATATAAAGATTACTCAAAATTACTCAAGCGTACAATTGATATAGAAACACTTGTTAAAATTCGTCTTTTATCAGACCTATATTGGAATATGGTGATGTTGTGTGGGGCAATTGTATCAAGGAAAACTCCGAATTGCTTATACATGTACAAATTGAAGCAACCAGGACAGCAACAGGGATGAGAGTTGATTCTTCTAAAATCATTTTATATCGTGAATTTGGTTTGGTAACCTTACAATCTCGATGGGATAAACATAAACTAATTCTATTCTACAAGATTATAAATTGTTTAGCACCACGATACATGTTAGATCATATTTTCCAACTAAACATGCATATTTTTTTTTAGGTCGAATGACCTTTTTTACTGTCTACCACTATATCGGACTGTAGTGGCACGAGTGTGTAGTGGTACGAGTTATCTATTGATTTGTGATGATACAGAGTTATCGTTCTTGTGCGAAAGCGCGCACATGGCAAAGTTTGCAGCAAATGTGAATGAGCACCTTTTATGTCTTTAGAGTCAGTCAGGCACCTTGATGTAAGTGTTTTATGATTCATCATTGTCAAAGTATGTTTTTAATGTTTTTCATACAAATGCTAAGTAAGTTAAGCTGTGTTAAAGATCTAATTTCGGAATCATTTCGAATTTCCTCAGTCATGTTTTGGTATGTTTGTGTACGTTGTATTAAACTGTACTTCACATTATTGAATGAGTAATGTATGTAAACGAATGAGTGCTTATTAGTGTTATTTGTTCATTTTAGCTTTTACGGCGATCTTATGGCGATCTTATGGCGATCCTATGGCGATCTTATGCTAATAAAGTCCGTTAACTGACTGTCTGAGTTTGACTGGTCAATACGGGGGGCAGAACAGTAAAAGATCAAGACACTAACGACTGAATTCGAGATGCACAATCTCGAAGACTTCGAAGACCAGAGGTCAGGAAGCCCATCATTTGGGAAGAGGACGCGGGTCCTCACAGAAAAGGGACATGAAAC
>WFKH01003881.1:65225404-65245147 GCA_016163765.1 Magallana hongkongensis
AAAGCATTACACAGAAGAAAAACAAATTAAGAAAATTAAGAAAAAAAACCCATATTTAAGGTAATTGCACAACAAAAATATGAAGATGCTATAGTAACTTCTACTTATTTAAGATATTAAAGTTGAACACCACTCTTAAAAGGCAGTGTTTGCAATATTTCTCTTTCATTGCCACTATCCCTACAACCCCTATATAAGCCACAAACCTCGAGCTCTTAACAGTTCAAATTAATTTGCTGTAGAGGTCTTACCTGTGTGAACATACATCTTACATCACCATGTTACTCGGTTGCAATGAAAGAGTAAATTTTTTAAGCACTTTTTTCCAAGCCAGGAAAATAGTAACATCAAATATTAAGTCAATGCTGCGTTATTTACAAAATGAAATTACACATTAAACAAGAAGTAGAAGCACAAACAAAATCTGAGACTGCAAGACAAGGATTCACGAGTTTCATGCAGGCGTAACAAATTCGAAGGGTTTGTATTTCTATGTGACGGTGTCCATTTATGAGTGGTGTTCTGAGTGAGTTTTATTTCATAATTAAATCCTGTGTTGGCTCGTTTACACATTATTGAAGCACTTCTATATATGCACAAACCACTATACATGTAAGTGTATTTGTGCTCAATTTTTTTTTTACAATACTGATTCCTGCAAGCACATATATTTTTGATCATATATTTTTGGTTTTTTCAGTTGCAGGTAGCCCCATTCAACCTTTTGTTTGTGGGAGCTGATAAAGTCTTTATAATATTTAAGACTTACTTGTTGCTTGGCCCAGGTAAATATATGTTCAATTATTATTAAAAATGCTTTAAAACTGTTATATATACATTTGCAAAATAATATGATCCCTTATATGAACCTACATGTATAGAATAGCAAAAACGTTCAAATCTGTATGAACTTTTTTATGACGTCAAACTGATTATTGCACACACCTACCGTTTGACTGTTGCGATTTTGTTAACTCAAAAACATCGTTATATTGATGATTATGAACAAATTGCCATTCTCAAACGTAAATATAAGTAATAAACAGCAATGATAAAAAGTTCACCAGGATATGAACTTGGTTGGTAAGTGATCAAATTGTTCGAGAAGCATTCAGGCTTCACAGGATTTGATCATGTGACCAACCAAGTTCATATACCTGTGAACTTTTTAAATTACTGTTTATTTCTTAAATAATCAATATGCAAAATAAAGAGTTGATAAGTAATAAGACTTGTATAAAGTTAATCTGAGAAAAACAATGAACAGTTCAATGGGATTTCATAAAAAACAAAACAAAACATGAAGAAACTAAAACCTCATTTTGAATTGAAAATAATAAAAAAATAAAAAATAAATCTATTTAAATGTCAATAACTTGATTTTATTATTAGATACAGAAACAGCTATATCAGGGAAATGTTGATGAGAAGCTTATGAATGAACTACAGGGAAACATAACAGAATATCATCAGCTGATCTCAGAATATTTACCAAACTTTGCCAAAAAAGCCAAGACACATCTCTTGCTTCATATTGTAAGTTTTGAGCCATATTATATTTCTCAATAAGATAATTTTAATATTAGTAAGTTTTGAAAATGGAAACAGTTTTTGCAGCACCTGCAATGTTGACTGATGCAGATTAAAGATTTAAGTTGACAAGTGCATTTTTGTCTCTGATAATATAATATTATTTTTCAGCATGTTCCCTAATAATTTCAATTTGTAATGTTCATACAACAGATAGATGATATTAAGCGACATGGTCCTCCTACCTCATATGATGAGGATTCGTTTGAGAAGAATCACGGAAGAATTCGTGATCAGATTTTCATGCAGAACCAGAAAGCAAGAAGCAGAGACACAGCAGAAAGATACGCTCAACATATTCTCTGCTCTCATATTGTTACTGGTGGATTCTTCAAAGACAGTGAAATCTGGTATACTATTAGTAATTACTCATTCAGATGACATATTCATCAATATATTAGTCTGCTGATGCAAATTATGAAATAGATGCATTAGAAATACCAATTTGGAAGCTTTAAACATTACTCCATATGTATGCACACACCACTGCATTTTTAAGACAAAATAGTTCAATTCTGGTTGTAATGGGCTTGTGATAGCCTAAAAATTAAATGCTTAAAATTGATATGTTACAGGACGCAAGCTTCAGATAACATTTGCCAAGCTGGATGTGATCCCGCTGTGATGTCTTTCCTTGGCATCAAACATGGATCCCAGAAAACACCAGGGTAAATTTCAAAGCTTGAAAGACATCCAAATGGCCATGTGAAGAAAAATCCAATAATTGATGACTCGTTGCTAATGATGTCTGTAGGGCTTAGTGAAAATACATGTACCAGCTTTTCCAAGGGTCAATGTGTCACCAGTCAATCGTTGGACCTTATCAACAGTGGAGAGTGGGTAGACTACACAAACAACAGTGGTGTAAGTACTGCGGTCATAGAAAGTAAAAGACTAGTCTTCTGTCATAAAACATGCACATTTAATAACATTCACCAATTAAAAAAAATATTCTTCTAAAATGGTACAAGAAACTGCATAATATGATTATATTGTGTATCTTCAGATATGTACATTACTGTAATGTGTAACTTTTTTAAATTTGCGTCAGTCATTTTTTGCTATTTAAAGTCTTCCTTTAGCAATCAATACGGATAATATTTCTGTGTGTTGTATATTTTACGATCTAAAATTGATTTTGGGAAAAGTGAAATTTACCGGATATACGGTATTTGCCATTGATGTGATGTTAATGATGGGCATAGATAACATAATTATGAGGATGCATTCTCTTGTGTACATATCTATTACTACAATAAACTGTGTTTATTTTCTCTTTAGGAGTCGTGCTATGGTGTATTCAAGGGTGCAGTAGAAATTGATGAAGTGTTTACATTTGCAAGAATTCAGAAATCTCAAGACTTGAGAGAGGAAGAAAGTTATCTTGGGTGTCCATTGCATCTTCTGACCACTTCGTATGAATATATACCAACGAAAAATATTAAAACACCGTGTCCTTTTATTCATGATTGTTTCAAAGGGAGGTGCAGAGTCTCCTTCTCACTTACCAAACAAAGAGTGGAGCAGCAGAATGTGTCAAAGAGAAAATTAACCATCCTTCACAATGAACACCATAAGATTTATATGTTAAACAGATTTCATTTGTAATTCTTTATTATACTCGGTTCCAAGATATCCAGTTGATTCACATTTTGCTTAGTTACCGGTATGTACTGGATATTTATAAATAGCTCAGGGTTCAAACCATGTTCATTCAAAAGTACAAAAGATTTATCCTTCGAAATGCTACATCCAGATTATCAGGTTTCTTTATATGGCTAAAAAATGTGATGTCTACAGGAATCTGTATTGTAACAGACCCGAATGATAACATTGAAAAATTGTGTGAGGTATTTCGAGTGACTTTGAAATGGTAAAAAGATGTAAAAATCTCCCATTATAAATTTCCGAAAGAAATTTGTTTTTTTTCCTGTGAATTTTTTTTAGTGAAAAATGATAACACGTGAATTAAGTTATCTTGTAATTTTTTCCTTCTTTCTGTTTCAATTACCCTTCTATCACAGGTATGTTCATTTTCATTAAAAATGTCCAAATATGCTGCACAAACATCTTGGGACAGACTATAATTATTAAGACTTCATCCAAAATTTAGGACTTGCACATCTTGACCAATCTTCATTTAGATTATGACAGATGTTACTCAATCTGGACCCTGGGTCTATTGAGTGTGATTATTAGCATTGCATTGTCCAACAAGTAAAATTGGTTAAATTTCATCTATAATTAGAGTTATAGATATCTTGAGTATATTTATAATATTATATAATAAAGATATAATATAATAATTAAGGCCTTTATATAACATTGAATGTATAAGTGCAAGATTGTTAACCAGAGTGGGAACATGTGAGGAAAGGATGAAGAATATTAACACAAATGAGGAAAGAGGAGAAATGTTGATATTTTGTGTGCGACACGCATAAAAAATATGAAATGGAATTTTTTTCTATAATTGTTATTTTGAATGTGATCCAAAATTAAATGGTAGTAAAAGAGAACAAAAATCATCAGATTTTAGCTACTGTATAGCAGGAAATTAACTCGCGGAGTTAATTTCTGCTATATTCGCTGAAATAAAAATTCCGCAAATTTAACATCTAGTGAATAATTATTTCAATATGATAATGATGAAAAAAAAGATTTATTAAATCATCTACCTCATCATGAAAACGCACAACACAAAATATATTTCCGTTTTAATGGCATAGCAGCATAGTTGACCCGCTTAATATAATAGTTATTTAATCCGGAAAAGTAATGGTATTAAGCGGTCTATTATAATAACCGACCGTGGCTAATGCTAAATTAACTATTACTAGCTGGAAAAATTGCATGATCCACCAATAGACTTCCGATTAGCTGACAAGCTTTCATTTTGTTTTGTTTTTGTTTTTCCTCTATTTTCGGTTTAGACTAAATCTCACATTAAGGCATACATGAGACTATTCGTTTTTTTTAATAACTTCTTTAAATAGAGTAATCAAATAACTCACAAGAATATTGCAAATCCTTTCTTCATTAAGCATATTCCATTCTTCGTATTTCATAAACTTTTAAAAAGGAACTGCATTAATCAAACATGACACTTGACAGGTACCCAAGCCACGTGCGGTGATGCATGACTAATTCTGTCTGTCCAGTGCTTTCGGTAAATTTCAAAGTGATTTGGGGGCTTAGAGTGTTTATACAAGCTACTCATGAGTGTCTAGTACGTAAAATGGTATGTAACTCAATGGACAGAAGCAATCTTTATAGAAGTGGGTGCACTTACAATTTTTTGTTTTCCGCGAATTCAACATACGGCGATGCTGCAAAATGAAAAAAATCGCGATCTTTTCCGACCGCGATTTTAACCTGCTATACAGTAACTGTTTATTTATTGTACGATTGTTTATTAAACGTTTTATATAAGGAAAGGATCTCATCACTTGAACATCGTCCGGAAAAAAATTAACATAAACCACGTAGTTTCTCACTTTCTACAATCACGCCCCTTAACTTTCCTCTATCAATTGTTCTATGAGAGCCATGTTTTAAAGGTTGTAAGTGATGAATGTATATCAGATGCCTTCTATGTGCTGAGGTATGAACTTAAAAGGCATGGGCCATTAAAACATGCCCTTCATCATAACAAAATAAACTGAGGTTGCGGGAGACATAATATAAGTAAGTACACGAGAAATTTCAATAAGACTACTAGTATATTCTCATATGTTGTTATGTCTAAATAACTGATCTATCTATTTATTTATTATCTATCTATCCATCTATCTATCTATCTATCTATCTATCTATCTATCTATCTCTCTATCTATCTATCTATGTTTTTATCTTGTTTTTTAAATTTTATTTTTGGGCAACTTTTTAATTTCATTTTCTCTAGACTCTAGAGCATTGAGTTATTGATTTGATCATCAATTCACCGTTGGATAACAGATCAACGTCAATTCTAATATTTAGCAGCAGTACAGTGTAGAAATGAACAGGCCATGAACACCACTTTATACAATCTTTCTTATTGCTATGACAATGTCACACATGATCCCAAATTCCGGACGAATAAATATTCTTTTGACTTCCAATTCGAGTTTCCTACTGATGTGATTTTCAATATCATGAGTGCAGTCATTGCTGTTTTGGGTGTCATTGGAAATTTTGTTACCATTGTCATGATTTCTTACCAATCGAGATTTCACACCCCGACATTTGTCGCGATTAAATGCCTAGCAGTGTCAGATTTCTTTGGAACAATAGCAGCTGTGTTCGAATTTTTTACAAATGTTTTATTTCTTTTACAACACAATGCATTTTCTTACTTATACTTGTTTGACATTATTAATCTTACTGTTTATCTTTGTTCACTATGCCATGTGTTGTTACTGTGTGCTGTTAGATATTTGCTTGTAGTCCATCCCTTAGACAGCAGACAATATTTAACCGTCACAGTAGTTTCCCTTGGATCACTCACATCATGGGTTCTTTGTTTTGTATTTGTAGGGATTTATATTTATCTTGTTTCAACTTTCGAAAATAAAAAAATTGTTTTAGCTATAGATATGATGGAAGCAATATTTGAAATACTTTATCTTATTATAGCCGCCATTATCATAATATTGATGCATTTCAAAAAGGTGGTAGCCATTAAAAAATCTTCAACCCAAATACAAATTCAAACGAAATTGAATTTTATAGCTTCAGTTATGATATTTTTTATTTTTCTGTGTCGTATTATTGATACGGTTGTAGATGTATTGTTTGTATTAGAAAAAACGGAGCTTATTACCACTCGTGTGAGAAAATTATACATTTTTTTTAGTTTCTTCATCTATTCCTACAATCCATACATTCTATTTGTGTTTTCATGTCTTAAATCTTGCAAAAAGAAGGTACATAAGAAATTATCAATGACTGAGATGTCTTAATATGGAAACACCATATTTATAATTTATTGATATACTGTCGATATATTAATGTTAGGCAATATTCTGTTTGCTGAGCTATTTTTTTATTTTGCTTCATTTGTTATTAGTAATGTGTGACTAAGTTGAATATTTTTCAATGTTTTCTTTCATCATGAATCTCTTTGATAAAACGGGTTTTTTTTTTGTCTTTAAAAATGACAGTACCACTTTTGTACGTGCATGTACCTTAGCTTAATTGATATACAAGGCATTTTTAATTTCCATGTTATTGTGTAATCTGTAATACAGTATTTGAGACATAAAAAACCCCTCAAATTTGAATAATTTTGTACGAAAAGGAAGTTTTGTATGGTAAATACATATGACATGCTGTGTGTGAAAGTGTGTGTTTAAGGTTTTCAAAATTTCATGTTGACAAGAAAAAGGTTTCACATTTAAGTAAAAACAGCTTGCAAAGCATAAAATTGTTGTACAAAGTAATTATGTCTATTTATAGCTTTTTTCATGAAGCAGTATTTATTCAGATATTGTCTACAGTGTAATTAAGTCTTGATTATAATGAGCATTTAGAATTTATTTTTCCATGGCAATGTCGCAGTTACGTTTTTTTTAACCATAAGTATTATGTATAACTTAGTTCTAATAAATTGTCGATTCTTTCATCAGAAGGACGGACTTGGTTCATTTGCTTTCGCCTTTATTTCCAAGATCCATGCGTATACACATTCAGGTGTAGAACATGTTGTCAGACATACATACACCAGAAAATTCATTTACAATATTGTAAACGCATTACATTTTGCATGTACGATATTCGGCTGAAAACAGTTTTTTTTTCAACACGTTAGCATGGATTTCATTTGGCCTTTTCTGAATGTACCTATGTTTGACATTTGGTGACTCATGTAGTTTATTTAGCGATTTAGTGGAAGCCGCATTCCGCAAACAACGCTAGTAATCAGAATACACAGCCAAATATAATACGTTCACGGTAGTTTATTATGATCCCGTGAACTCCGATTGTTACGTAACTGTTGCTATTGGATTCTTTTATTCAACAGATAGGTGATAAGTTGAGTATGATCAACACTTCTATATGATATGTGATTCTGCTTCTTTAAGAGGGCTGGATGGTTGAGACCATTTTAAGACTATATGAATCCTCTTTAAAAGAAGAACTTTGTATAACGATATCGGAAAATATCCAATTTATAAAGCCTAAATATTAGGAATTTCTCTTTACTAATAAACAATAGTTATATCTTTAGACATTATATTTCGAAGTTTAGGAAAGATCGGATGGTAAATTTTTTGAATATCCAGGCTTCTTAAAGTTTTGCAAGATTGTTAATCAGAGTAGGAACACGTAAGAAAAAGATGAAGAATATTTACAAAAAAGGGAAAGAAAAGAAATGCTGGTATTGTATTTTTTGTGCGACATGCATAAGAAAAATATGATAAGGAATTTTTTATAATTGTCTGTAATTTTAAATGTGCATTTTAAAAAAATACTACTAAAAAGAAAAAATCGCCAGATTTTAGCTGTTTATTTGTTTGTCCTATATTAATCTTTGTTCAATTGTACGATTGTTTCTTATAAGTTTTATATAAGGGAAGGAGAAAATACTAGTTATCTTGAACAATGTTTCTATGTATCTCATGAATCATATGAATATCCTCCGGAAAATGTAAACGTATAAAATCCGCTCTCTCACTTTCTACAATCACACCCCTTAACTTTCCTCTATCAATTGTTTATGTGAACCATGTTTTAAAGTTTGTAAGTGATGCAGGTATATCAGATGCTTACTTTGTGCTGAGGAATGAACTTAAAAGAGTGAGCCATTAAAACATGCCCTTCATCATAACATAATTAAACTGAGGTTGCGGGAGACATTATATAAGTAAGTTCACGAGAAATTTCAATATGATTATATCCTCATTTGTCAGTATGTCTAAAATAATAATCTATCTGTCAGCCTGTCTATCTTTTATATCTATCTATCTATCTATCTAACTATCTATCTATCTATCTATCTATCTATCTATCTATCTATCTATCTATCATCTTTTTAAATATTATTTTCGAAACTTACTATGCTTAGCAAAACTATTTTCAGACTATTCAGACTCTTGAACATTGCAGTCTTTGATCCGGTCATCAAATCATTGTTGGATTGACAGTTCAAAATTATTTCCGATATAACGCAACAATACAGCGTAGAAATAGAAAGAGCCATAAACACCACTTTATACAATCATTCTTATGACTTTGACAACGTTACAAATGTTGACGCAAGAAAACCATTCCTGTCGGATGACAGTTCTAATGACTTCCACTTCCAGCTTCAGACTAAAGTGGATATTATTTCTAATGTAATTTGTGCAGTCCTTGTTGTTTTGGGAGGCATTGGAAATATCGTTACCATTGTCATCATGTCGTAGGAATCAAAACTTCATACACCGACATTTATCGTTATTAAATGCTTAGCAGTGTCAGATTTCTTTGGAATAATTACAGTTTCTTTCCATTATTTTACAAATGTTTTATCACTTTTACGTCGTCAAAATGCATCTATTTATACAAACCCATTTGCCATCACCGTTAACACTATTTATCTTAGTTCACCAAGCCATGTGTTGTTACTGTGTGCTGTTAGATATTTGCTTGTAGTCCATACCTTAGACAGCAGACAATATTTAACAGTCACAGTAGTTTCCCTTGGGTCGCTTACATCATGGATCTTAAAGGGGAAGGAAAGTCAAAAACATATTTTATTTGTATTAATAAAGTGGCGTAACTTATCACATGTGGTCATGCTGTTTTGAAAATAAACTACGTAATTAAGCTTAAATAAACGTTTGAAGTTGGAGAAATCGTATTTACTGGAGGCTGACATGATGTAGAACTCTTCTGTATTAAAAACCAAAAAAATTAATTATTTTGACGTCACACCATCTATTCCGGTTTGTGTTACATATACAATGTACACAGTGCTCTGAATAAAACGCTGGTTTACGCCTTTCTGCTACTCAAGTAATCGACTGAACAAAATTGATAATGTTTAGGTTCACACGTCAATCTAAAGAATAAATACATGTATGCATAAATATATGCATTTTTATAAATAAATGACAGCTGTTAATCTTCTATCATTTAAAGTTGAAAATGAACTCGAGTAAATTTTTATTCCAAGTCAAGTTCTTCGCTAACTGAATAAGTATGTTATAATTGTAATCGGGATGTTTAAAATACATTCTCTAAAGTCGGATTTACCATGTTGAAATAATGACAGCAGACATTTTCTACGATACTTGGCATCTGTTGACAATTTCCACAACTACGCAGAGATTTCTCCGACACTAACCTCCGCTTTTAGATTTCAACGAACATGCTCCATTTGACGTTAGTTTGTAATTAAGTGGAAAGTCAAAGGTAAAAGAACGGTCTCAAATCGATATTGTTTCAAATTTTCCAGAACTTGTCATTTAGAGCGAATATCATGATTTACTAATACTGATGCTTAATGTTGATAAGACAAACCGGAATAGATGGTGTGACGTCATAGATTAAAGTTCAATGGCAGCTCCCATAGCAGCGGGAAATTTAAAGTAAGCTATCGATTTTCTTGATTTATTCATCGTTCCGGGGTTTTTAATGAAAATAAATACGATTTACAATTATAGTAGATGATAATTAATTGATTTATTGTACAACATATTTTTAGTTTCCTTCCCCTTTAAGCTTTGTATTTGCGGTGATTTATGTTTCTCTCTATTCAACCTTTGGAGTCAAAGATCAAAACATTAATTTAGCTTCAGAGATGGCTTCAACAATCATTGTAATACTTTATCTTGTTATAGCCGTCATTATCATTATATCGATGCATTTCAAAAAGATGGCAGCCATTAAAAAATCTGCAACCAAAAGTCATGTTCAAACAAAAATGCATTTTATAGCTTTTTAGGTCACCTGAGTAAACTCAGGTGAACTATTGCTATCTGTTTTCGTCCGTCGTCGTGCGTCGTGCGTCAACAATTTACATTTTTAACTTCTTATTAAAAACTACAAGGCCAATTGTTTCCATTATTGGTGTGTAGCATCTCAATGGTAAGAGGAATGTAAATTGTGAAATTGGTGGCTCTACCACCCCTAGGGTGCCACAGGTGGGGCCAAATATGCAAAAAACAGCCAAATTTTCAAAAATTTTCTTCTCTACTCCCACACATGTGAGGAAAAAACTGATTGCATGGTTATGATGTCCATGAAGCCCTCTACCAAAATTGTGAAATTCATGGCCCCTGGGTCAGGGGTTCAGGCTCTAGGGTGGGGCCAATATGGCCATATAGTAAAAATGTATTAAATCTTAGAAAATCTTCTTCTCTACTCCCATAGATATTTGTTAAAAACTAAATACATGGTTATGATGTTCATGAAGCCCTCTACCAAAATTGTGAAATTTATGGTCTCTGGGTCAGGGGTTCAGGCTCAACGGTGGGGCCAAAATGGCCATATAGTAAAAATGTATTAAATTTTAGAAAATCTTCTTCTCTACTCCCATATATATTTTGAAAATCTAAATGCATGGATATGATGTCCATGAAGTCTTCTACCTAAATTGTGAAATTTATGACCCTTGGGACAGGTGTTTAGGTCCTAGGGTGGGGCCAATATAGCCATATAGTAAAAATGTATTAAATCTTAGAAAATCTTCTTCTATACTCCCGTATATATTTGTGAAAAAGTAAATGCATGGATATGATGTCCATGAAGTCTTCTACCTAAATTTTGAAATTCATGACCCCTAGGGTGGGGCCAATATAGCCATATAGTAAAAATGTAGTAAATCTTAAAAATCTTTACTCCCACACATGTGGGCAAAAAACTGAATGCATGGATATGAACTCCTCTACGTAAATTGTGAAATTCATGACCCCTAAGTCAGGGTTCAGGACCTAGCATTTGGAGAGCATTTGGAAAGAGTTGAAATGGGGGGGGGGGGTAAACAGTTAATGGAGTTATTTTCCCTTGCTTCTTCCTAATGGAGTTATCTTCCTTAGCTTGTTCATATTTAGTAATTAATCATTGAATATAGAAAAATGATGAAGCTGTCCATCAAAGTTATTGATAAGATATTGTGAAAGCATTTGAAAAATGTTCAGGGAAGAGGATTATAACAGGTAATGGAGTTATCTTCCCTTGCTTCTTCATAATGGAGTTATCTTCCTTGGCTTGTTCATATTTAGTAATAAATCATTAAATAGAATTTAATTAGGAAGTTGTATGATCAAAATAGTTATGCAAGTATTTTTATCATTTGAAACAAAAACAGTTTTTAAATTTTTTAAGATAAACTAATAGACTTGTTAATAGTAAAGTAATAAGTAGTATACAAGCCACTTTGTTTTAGTTTATCTATGAAAACATATAAACATAAAACCTATTTTGTAAGTTGACATATGAGGGAGAAATAAATTGAATGGAATCTGGGCACCTCTTCTATAGTATGTCATACACTCTGTTAAGAGCTTCAAGTCTTGTGCCAAACTATAGGGTAAAGAGTCCTTTCCAAAAGATTTCAGGCAGGGAGGTGGATGTCATTACATTATTTTAATCTTCTAATCCATTATGAAACTCAATTAAATGCATTTATGAGACTTCTCGACAATTTTGTGTATGGGCTATGGTACTCAGGTGACCGTTAAGGCCACTTGGCCTCTTGTTTATGTTATTTTGTATTGTACTGTGTCGTCCCCCTGATATTGTCGTACATGTATTGTTATTTGTAAAAAAAAAAAAAAATTTAAAAAAATGGAGCTTTTCACAATTCATTTGAAAAATTGTTTTTTGTACTGAATTGTTTCACCTATTCGTACAATCCATACATGTTTTTTGTGTTTTCATTTTTGAAATCTTGCAGAAAAAAATGAATTGAGAAAATATCAATGCTAAAAATTTCTCAGTATTGAAACCTATCTTCTGCCCCGTTTTACTACTTCGAAGATAATTTTTTTCTTGTCTTATTTAATTGAGATTATTGAAAAGGTTAGTATTGTACATTTCATATTATTTTCGGAATATGTTGTCTATGCATATCGTCAGGAGCTTTGTCCTATTCTGCAATGGATACATGCCGAAAACATTTATTCATACAAAAGTGTCTGATATTTTTTCATACAGAAGTGTTTGAGGCATATATCGTACTTAAAACACTGCCATTGAATTTCATTGTTGATTTACCTGAGACAGTTCGATTTTGAAGGATATCAGTACTGTAACCACTGGTAACGGTTTGATATTAAGAAGCTCACTAATATCGAACTGTCACAGATAAAATTTTAGACTGCTGGAGCAAAGGAATGACATCACAGCAGTGTTTTAGGAATTGATATTATTGTTCGCATAAAAATGTTTAAGATATAACACAAACAGATGTTTAACATGTTTTTTTTTTTCAAATTCTGTCAGTAAACATTACATACTGAAATGTATGCGTTTTGCTCGTGTTAGCGGACAACATTGAAAATGCCAATGGAGGAATAGTATCGAGTTCATAACGCCATTTCCCTAAAAATGTCAATCAATCATTCTTTCAAAAATTATTTTTCTCTTTTTTTAATTTACTTAAAATTGTTTTTGTTATATCCATTATACCTTCCAAAAGAGTGTGCTGTACATTTGATATTTCATAATTTGTATACTTTAATTACAATTATTCTGGTGTCAATTTTCAGCAATCACCTTTTTAACCCCCCCCCCCCCCCCCCGAATGCTCGTTACCATTTTGATGGTTGTAAAAATCCCCAAAATACACAGTTATAGTGGACTTTATTTGCTAGCTCGTATTTTCGCAAGTTAAAGATATATTAAAGAGAATTTAAGCTGTCAACTCTTCAAAGTGACGACATGTTTTCCAAACCGCTCAAATATTATATCAATATTAGCATTTATTTTATAATCTTCTATTTGCAGTTTAATTGAGTAAGTGGATCTAGTAATTTATTAAATACGTGAGCTAATTTTGTCTGCTAGACTCTTTTGGACCCTTCATATGTTTGTTTGCATGAAGTTTCCAGATAATTTCCTGCTTTTTACATTCCAGTGAGATAACTTTTGCCCAAAAAGTCTTTCATCCTGCTCTGTTGATTGTTGATGGACATTATTATAGGATAAGCAGGTTTAATTTTTCTTTTAGCAACATCATTTCTCAAATATAAGAAAACTGCATAATGTGCTACTGGTAACATACCCTGTCTGGCTTCAGCACATCCCAAAATTGACAAACAAATGTCACTTACTGTTTCTTCTTCTTAACGTCTATTTTGTTGACAACGGATTTTGTTATATTTCAACGAAATTTGGACACCACCAATTCGTTTTTTAAAGCCTAAAATATAATAAAAGAGATGGTTTGGAAATCCTATGAATCCCTCAATCCTACCTCGGTGATCCCTTCAAAATATAAGAAGGCGTTTTGCACTGGCATCAAAATTATTAGTCAAAAAATCTTCTACTTCTGGCCAAATCACCACTTCCAACTCTCAGGGGCCTTCATAATAATATATGATATCAGAGAACTTCAGTCTCTAAAAATCTTTTTTTTTATCCTTGACGAGACAAACAGACAAACTTAGTGCATAAACTAAGTGCGTAGTTTCAATGAACAAAGAACCGTTTCCAAAATTGTGGGAGCCATGGTCCATCTTTCAAAGACAGTTGTTTTAAATTTTCAAGAATACAGAATATAAGGTGCATGCATTAGGATTCTCTAAAAGATCTTACAAGCTGTGCTTTATTCACTACCGGACTGGGCACTGGTGACAGAATAAAAACGTTTGTTCATTAAATAAAGGTACATTGCATGTAACTCTATGACTTTTTAATCCTAGACACAGACAAGACAAACTTAAATAATGATGGCAAATATAAGTACCTCTCTATCTAAATAATTTAATTCGTGATTTCTGCAAAAAAGTCAACTTTGAGTGAAAATTCATTTTTTAAAGACTATTTTTTACATTTATAAACTATTTGTATTCTTCTGATGAGCAAATGAGCTAAGTAAGTATTCATGATGTCTTTACAGATTTTGTTAAAGGTCATAGGAGACAATATCTGGAATAAATTTTGTTATGACTAAAATATTTTTTTTTTATTATTCAAAATTATTATCCATGCATTTTAATCAAACTCGCAAGGTAGCTAGAACTACAGCCCATCGAAAGTTGGCTTCGGGCAAAAGACTCAAACAAATATCATGACCTATCTCCCTTCGTTGATGACGTCATTAGAAACCACTTTGACGCAATATAGTGGATTGTTTATCCTCACGATCGAAGCGTTACAAATCATTATTTTATCTAGTTTTTTTAAATATATGCATCAAAATAGTTCAGTGTGTGTCTTACAACTGCACTGCAATGTTTGATGTCAGAGGGGTGTATCGTAGTACTTATTCCCAAAGGATCCAACATTCAGGAAAATTTGGTGCGAAATTGTTATGTATCTTCCGAATACAATACGCACAAAACAATGTGGATGTAAACCATTTAATAAAAAGACCGGAAATAACATTTAATGTTTAAAGCCCAAACATGTAACCACATAAATTCGGAATACTACACCCCTTCCCTTTTAAATATGACGGACATCAGACATGCATATTACTATGAATGTTCATCATCAATCCACAAGTCTCTAGGGAGGAAGACTACTCAAATTGACTAGATTAAAATTGAATAGTAAGAACTGTAAGAATCAATAAAAAAAGGGACCTGCCTCACACTTAATTCATTATCTTGCATATACTAATAATTTAATGATAACATTTCATGCAACATGAACACTACGTGGGTAGGTTAAAGAAGCATATGGGCAATTTAGCGTCTTATTTTGACTGTTATAAACAAAATCTTAAGATTAAATAACTGTTTTGAATCAGAAACAAACACTTAGTATTATCCTTTGAAATAGATATAAATGCAATAAATTCGGGTAGTACATTACTGACACATCGATGCATTATCACGTGATAACTATAAATAGCTTAAGGTATCTGATCCATAAAAGCACCAGATTCAAAGAATCTGGATGCATATCAGATGTGTATGGGTTTAATATTTTGTATACTTGGACGTAATTTTCATATTTAAGTATCAATATGGAAGAGAGGAATGTGTCCTAATAAATGATCTTTTCCTTTTCTTGAAGAGTTGTCGCACTTTGTTTTTAATTAAAAAAAATTAATTCTAAAAAAATTGTATTCAGTATAAAATTTATTTTCAATAGTTTTTGTATTCCTTATGATTAAATACATCTTTTCACCAAAGCATTTATTGATATTCTTTGTATTAATTTTTTTATTCTAAAAAATGTGCTTGTCCCCATAGTCCTTAATGCAATCTTCATTGATTAATTACTGCTTAGTTAACGATTTTTCTGAAAATTTCTCTCGGTTAATCTTTTTCTACCCTAAAATGCTTTGAATTAATATCAGAGTATTTAATTCATGATGGATATTCAAGGTTAGAAAAATTAGGTCCTAATATGGGTCGGATACCTTAAGTATCTTCCTTAAGGTGGCTTTATACACCACTTTTTGATGACGCAGTACGCATAAAAGTAAATCTGAAAGCATGTATTTCCGGTACTGGCTGATTTAAACTTGAGCTAAGTGTATGGGAACCGCTATTTTGAAAATTTTGTTAAAGAGGTATAGCGCACTTAATATACGATTTCGCCTAAAGTATAGCACTTTTGCAAATATCAGATATTTTCAGTATTATTCAATATTTAGTGTTCGTACTGAAAATTAGAGAAATATTTCAATTAGTGACTTTTCTTATACAATCATGTATATAGCGATATATATTTAAAAGACATGCATTGAGAGTGTTAGATGCGTGGCCTAGTGGTAAGGCGGAGGTCTTTTTGATTTTGTGGTCGCTGGATCGATTCCACCAGGTAGTAACTATTTTTTCACTTAATTGAAGCATAATAAGAATAGTTTAAATTACATGTTGTATCTAATCGGCTGGAATATTTTTTTTTTTTTAAATTATCTTGTTTAATTCAGATTGAGTATGACTGAGCACACCCAATATAAACAGATCTCTTCAATAACACTATACATGTATTCTATATACAGCTGTAAACTTAGATTCATTGCATTTTGCTGGAAATTATCACGGTTCAGAATACCAACTGACATTAAACACAGCGTTCTATATATTCATTTCTCGATGCAGGTAACACGAATTTATGACAAATCAGTTGTTACAGACACCATTGCAAAAGCAGTATCTATGTTTCAAAAATCATATTGCGACAGGTACCTGAAGCTATATTTAGTAACAGGTATTTTCCGTCCAGACACAGGTGTAGGCGAAATAATAGGAAAAGGCGCTATACCTCTTTGAATAGAGTTAATTTAGTAATTGGAAAATTCATTATTCAAAGTACGATGTTTTTAAATACAATAACACTTGTAAATACCGTATTCTTTTTAAAGATATAATGTTTATATCATTCATGTAGATATATTTCTCTCAGGTTGGGATACATAAATTCTATAAATTAATTTTCCCTTTATTTATTTAACTTAGTTTTGCATTAAAGTGAATATATATACTTATATAGGCATCTAATGAAATGTGTATGTATTTATCATTCCAAAACAATATTTAGGAAATTTTCTTCAACTAAGAAATTGAAAAGTCCCCAAGGTGTTTGAGCATTGGGACTTAGGAAAGATAACTCCTACCTGAGAAACTTTCATACCAAATAAAATTTTAAATTTTTTTTGTGTTAATTTATAATGATTTTCATTCAATTTTTTTATGTCACGTTTATTAAAATACATTTTCTTATAACATCAAGCAGCTTTTTCAGATGATTTGTCAACAGAGTAAGAAGATGTGAAAATTATATGTTTTGGGGAAATACTCAAAAATTTGCATTTAAAATATTTTTGAATGTTATGTAGTGTTATATTTTTTGTGTGTCTGAAGGAAATATCCATCATTTGACAAACAATTTTCTTTCAATTTGTTAATATTTATCTTTTTAAAAATTATTTTACAAAAACACGAAAAACATTTTAAAAAATTCTTTAAAAATACCTATAGTATCACTATCATCATTTTAATATTTGATAAGTATATGTTTTGTGGTCTTCTATTAAAATTGGAATAATCTGTGGGTGTATAGAGCCACCTTAATATAAAATGAGATACAACAACGCTACCCCGCGGTTTCCAACAACACTACCCCGCGGTTTCCACAAAACAATAAACATATCAAGAGAAGGCAAAACATCTCAGTTTAATCAAAATCGTTTCTAGAATCCTAAATTTTCCTCGATTAAATAGTTATTCATCCGGTTCTCATAAAACCATCGTAACTTTTATATAATTTGCACGGAAAGCGGTATGTTGCATCAATGCAACACAAAACAAGGGATTCTTGCAGCACTTTTCAAGTTAAGCATTTATCACACTATTGATACATGTTAAATTTGAAGTTCAATATATACGGGGTAGTGTTGTTCTAGTCGGATATTTAGAGCTCGTTTCAAAATGCCGTCGATTTTCCCACTCGGTGACAGCCAATGTTTACGTCAGCCGCTCGCTAGACTCAGTCGGCCGGTAACTTCGCCGGCATTAAAAGCATGCCGCCGCCACAACAACGCATGCGGTTAAAACAGTGCAATTGCACTAGAGAGAGAGTACACTGCAGGTCGGAAAACAATTATTTTGTTTATCTATTCTAATATTCGGTATTATTTATATGGATTTTTGGAATGACTTTTTAAAAATGTACCTAAAGTAAACAAACGCATACACAGAGATAGATAGATAGATAGATAGATAGATAGATAGATAGATAGATAGATAGATAGATAGAGAGAGAGGAGCAACTGCATTAAAAATAGTGTTCTGCAGATCGAAAAACAACTAATGGTGTTTATATAGATACTAACATTTTAAATTGTTCTTATTATTCAAATATGTTGAGAGAGAGAGAGAGAGAGAGAGAGAGAGAGAGAGAGAGAGAGAGAAACTTAGCTTGCTAAGCGAAATAGGGCTTCATCAGGCCCCGCCATCAAAAACTTTTCTAAAGTCAATACTCAGCCTCTAGTCAGAGTATTGATCTTAAATTTATGCATTTTTAAAAAAAGGATTTGAGTTTGGGAATGAGTTGAGTGATTTTAAGATTTTGGTGACAGTGGAGCCAGATTTTCAAAAAAATTCTTATTTTTATAAATTTTTAAATATTAATTCTCTTATTTTTCTTCTATTAATACCATACTGAGTATTTTATGTTGTTAATTATAGTTGTGCTATTTAGAATGCACTATTAAGTATCGACATCTTTCTGGGTTTACCCCTGAACCCCGTATAGGTCAGTGAACTACGTACTTGTGTGTAAGCTATGCTGTAACATCTTCGCTGATGAAAAATGTTGACTGACCTTTGTCCAATTAGACCGTAGTAGGCGGAGTTAAGACATCTACCGCTCGTGACTTGAATGAGAGGGAGAAGAGAGAGAGAATAAGGAGGTGAATGTATCGATACAATTCAAACATGTAAATAATCTGTGACCTTTGGTGTTCAGGAAATCAAAATATAAAAAAACAGCAGAACTTTACTGAAAAATCAAGAATAGCTTTCTTAAAAATAATTGGGGGGTTTTTTGTTGATAAACTTTGTTTAATTTTTTTCTGATTCTCGGTTAATTGCTTTCACATTTTGTGTAGCCTCGGTAACTGCTCTCTACTCGTTTTCGTGTTTGTCAAGGTCTCCACACATCTGTGGACATTCACAGAGACCATAGTCGCAGTGCCGTTTCCTGCTTGTGTTGGTTTGAAAAGGAGCCGTTCCGAAAGCATTGTCACGAATATTCAAAAGAAGTGGGATTGTCTTATGTAACAATTGACGTTCAACACAAAGTTTAGAACATTCAATTCAAACGAAAACTTTTACTACTTCAAAGCGCTTCATTGTATGCATGCATGCATTATATATATCTGTGTGAATGAATACTAAACAGTCCTTCTTTTAAAAGTCATATAGAATTATAGTTTCTTTGATGCCGGCTAAGCGACCCAGCCAGCTCTAATGCGGTCGTACAGCGTGGGAGTTTCGGTGGCATGTCTTTCACAGGATTAATGACCATCTTTAACTTCTCCTCAAAGATAGCTTAAAGGTG
>WFKH01003881.1:65247481-65275289 GCA_016163765.1 Magallana hongkongensis
CGGCAGATATAATAGAAAGTAATGGGAATTTTCTGGGGCGTGGTATAAAAACTGATATTTTAAAAATTCTGCAATAGATTTCTTACTCTAATTAAATTGTTATATTAAGAAGTCAATTAGCTTACCGATGAACAGAAAAAAAATGTAGGTCATCGACCTAAATTTTTTGAGGGGTTGTGTCAAAGTTCACGGCATGGTTCATTTTTCTTCAGAAATATCATTGAAAAAAGGACATAATTATTTATTGCCTGACGTTACATTAACTGCTGTATATATAAATATTGTTCAGTTAATGTATAAATTCAATATCTACCAGAATATAAGACTATAAACTGCCTTTCGGCGTTGTATGATTTATAAACTGTGGAAATATAACGGACATGTCGCAAACAGAGGAAATTCGGACTAATTTTTTTTTTCTTAATTTTTCTCCACTTAAAATATTTTGGCATCACAAATTATGTTTAGTATAATGAAAATTTTATTCTTTTCTCTTATTCTGATGTACGTTATTACGACAGTCATATCTATAGCATATGCGCGGTTTCTGCGCATAGGTGCGAAATCTTGAATTGGGTCCGTCGTCCTTAAATATGAAACTGTTCAGCTTGATCAAAGTTGACTTAAAGCGAACTTAAAGACGGTGTAAAGATAACTTAAAGGGAGCTTAAATGTCACTTAAAGATGCTTAAAGGTAGCTTAAAGATGGCTTAAAGGTGGCTTAAAGAAGTCTGGACATTAAGGACCTATAAGCTCTTGCTTAAAGGTGACTTAAAGGTGGCTTAAAGATCGTATATCCTTTAAGTCACCTTTACGCCACCTTTAAGCCACCTTTAAGGACTTTCTTAAAAATGGTTTTTTTCAAAGTGGGTTAACTTGGTCCCAAATTTAACGCACTTTGAAAAAAATTTTCAAAGTGCGTTAATTTGGTCCCAAATTTAACGCACTTTGAAAAAAATTTTCAAAGTGCGTAATTTTTTCAAAGTGCGTTGCCATAATGGTTTTTCGCCCTGTGTTTGATGCCGGCGAAGCGACTGGTGTCTAGATTAAGCGAGCTGCTGAAGAATACAAGACTGTCCCCAAGTGGGAAAATTGACGCTATTTTGAAACGAGCTCTATATCGTAAACAACGACAGAGGAAAGTCTGGCCGAGAAATAAAAGCAAAATTACATACCTTTTAGCGAATGATTGATAAAATTAACATCTCTTCCAATATTCTTTTAGAGTTCTTAGATTACTTACATTTTGAATCTGTTTACAATGATTTCCGATCAAATTTACACGACGTTCAACTTTTAGCCATGACGTCATCAATGTGTAAAACTACGTAATACAATCTAATTTGTGGGAAAAAAGATTGTCTACAGTATTTCTTATTTGTTTTTGGTCTACATTTCATTCTTTAAATATTTGAATAGGTAAATGATAAGTAAGATTTGTGATTTCACGGAATCACATGTAACTTAGATTTCATATGCTTCCTAAACACCCCTGCATATAATTGTCTATATACAGTTTTCCCGGTTGCCCCTAGTCCTGGTACCGTTTTGGAAGGGATTGAAATTCGGATTGGAAAGCGCCTTTCTTGTATGGGTGATGGCTGTATGAATGACACTCGCATGTCACTCGACTCATCAGATACAAGACTATCCTTATCATGGAATTGTTCGGAAACGGCATTTTGAACGATTGACGAAATTGCAGGGTTTTCGTCAGGCGCTTATATGGGTGGAGGTGATGGTGATGCTGCAAATACTTATGATCTTAGTTGGTCGGTATGTCCTCTCCATGTGGTCCAAGGCGCAATTTCCACTTCATATGACAGCGGTCCTGTTTTTGCAGCTATGGTTCCAGGGATCCACTTCTTCCCTAGTTCTCTGTAATCACGGACTGCCACATGCGTACCCTTGTCAAACTGACGAGCCGGTTCTGGAATCATTGCACGCAATTTGTCTTGCTGCAATTCCACAGTTTCTTTTAAAAACTTGGTTTAAGACGGGTTAGTCTTGTACACAATTTCCTCCCCATTAATAACTTGGCCGGAGTTTTGCCAGTGGTCAAAAGGAAATTCGAAAGCTTCTTGGTCAGTGAGGTTTGATCCATTTTTAAAGCTCGCAACGACTGCTTGAGAGTATGCACTAGTCTTTCTGCTAACCTATTTGTTCGAGGGTCGTATGGTACCGAAGTTGTATGTCTAATCTCATTGTACTGCATGAACTGACGGAAGCATTCAGAGACAAACTGTGGGCCATTATCTAGAACTAGCGGGTCTGGCAAACCATTTTGAGAAAACATTCTCCTGAGCACATCTACTTTTTTCTCTGTTGTTCTTGACGACATTTGCACTCTCTCAAGCCATATAGAAAATGCATCCACTACTACCAAGAACATGCTGCTTTGGAAAGGTCCAGCGTAATCAACATGAAGGCATTGCCATGTACACTGGGGCCATTTCCTAGGGTGAATGAGTGCTTCGGAGGGCATCAGTTTATTTTCCTGACATCCCTGGCAATTCTTGACAAGTGTCTCAGAGGCTTTTTCAATACCAGACCATCAAACACAGCTGCGGTATAATGACTTCAACTTCACTATTCCTATGTGTCCTTCATTGAGTTCATTCAATACTCTTGATAGAAGGGGATGGGGTATAAACACTCGAAGTCCCCACACCAAACATCCTCGATGCATGGGAATTTCGTTTCTCCTTGAGAAATCTATTTATACAAAGTAGTTATAATTTTATTTATAGCTTTTTTCATGAAGCAGTATTTATTAAGATATTGTCCACAGTGTAATTAAGTCTAATTTATAGTCATTATTAAGAATTTATTTTCCGATGTCATTTTCTCGGTTACTTTCTTTTTACCATGATTAATTATTATGTATAACTTACTTCAAATAAATTATCGATTCTTTCATCAGAAGGACATACTTAGTTCGTTTGCTTTCGCCTTTATTTCCAAGATACATGAGTATACACATTCAGGTGTAGAACATGTTGTCAGACATACATACAAAAGAAAATTTATTTAGAATACTTTAAACGCATTATATTTGGCGTGCACGATATTTTGCGGAAAAACATCTTTTAAAAAATCTTTAAACAGGTAGCATGTAGCATGTATTTGATTTGGCGCATATCTGAATGTACCTATGTTTGACATTTTGCGATGTACCAGTACTTGATTTAGCGGAAGCACATTCCGCAAAACACGCAAATATAAATACACAGCCAAATGTAGTACGTTTATATACGAGTCAAAATATCTAACGTCCCAGGCAAGTTTTTGTAGTACTTATTTTTAATCATTTTGACTGTTACTGTTTTTATGTGTAAAAAATAAAGACAAAGTAAACGTTTTTTTGAAATTCAATCAAACTTTACTTAAGGGTTTTCTCACAAAATCAAGTAACGTATAGGTACCCTTATATGTAAAAATCACAGCACTAATACCGCGTGTGTCCACCATTCGCATACATAACGACAAGATACCTGCTGTTGTTTATTGAATTAATATAATTAAACAAAAACCTTTGAGGAAGGTTATTCCAAGTGTGTATAAGGTCTCTCTCAAGTTCCCCTAAATTTTGTGGCTGGCGAAGCTGTCTGACTCTCCTGTCTATTTCGTCCCATACATGCTTTATAGGGTTGAGGTCAGGACTGCATGGGTCAAGTAAGTCACAGTCAAGTAAGCGAATGTTATGTCCCTGCAGCATCTGCTGTGTTGTTCTGGAAATGTGGGGAGTGGCATTATCTTGCAACAGAACCATTCCACGATTTGCTCTAATGTGCGGAATCGCCACTGGTTGAAGAATTTGGTTTTCATACCTTGCAGCATTTTGATTTTGGTGAATAGGGACCATCGGAGTTTTTGTGTGTAATGATATTTCCGCCCATATCATTACTGAGTCACCACCAAATTGCCTCCTTTCTCTCACACATGCGTCATTATAACGTTCCCCCTTCTGCGATACACACGGTTCCGTCCATCAGATCGCCGCAAATTGAACCTGGACTCATCGATAAAGAGAACTCGACCCCAATCTGCACTTGTATACCTCTTATGACTTCTTGCCCAAACAAGACGAAGTTGTCTGTGTCTGGCTGACGACACCAAGCCTACACAAGCTCGCCTTGCAGGCAATCCTCCCTCCCTCAGCCTGTTCCGCACAGTTTGGTAACTTGGGCCTTCCATGCGTTCCCAAAGTGTGCCGTGCTGTTGCGCATGCTGTCAGGTTCCTATCCCGAAGGTAAGTTACACTAGTGTATAGGTCCTGTTGACGAGTCGTCACAAGACGTTTTGGCCTGTGAGTTAATTCGTCAACACTTCCGGTTACATTAAACTTCCGGACAAGCCTTTAAATGGTTTTGTTGTCCCTGTTAAAATTTCTAGCGACCGTTAATGAATATTATGAATTTAGATTACCCCTTAGTGTGTAACAACAAAATTTGAAAAAGTTAGAATTATCAGAAGTACCTATTCTGCCTTAGTACTTTAGATAATCTTTAATTCCTGTTTAATTTGCCATTTTTGTATGGGAACTTTTAAAAAGTCAAAAACAAGTAAGGGGTGATTTTTTGATTTTCATTTAATAAAATCACCCTTGTTATCAATGTTTTCATAGAAATAAGAAAACAGGACTATACCTGGCAAGATCGATATATATGAAGTGTTACGAAAAACTGTCCTACAATACTGAATTGAATTTTCTATTTGTTGAAACATAATATTTCTACACCATGTTGCAGAAAAAGGCAGAATATAGCTCAGATCATCATTCAGAGAACGGCTGTATACAATGTCCCATTTCACACTTTCTAGAATTTCTATACTTATGATTTTGAAAGACCATGCATATTTCCAGCAAAGAAATCAACTTCTGGTTGTAAAAAAAATATTGCATTTGCTAACAAATTGTTTACATTGTATAACCTTGCGATGAAAACAATTATACTTTCTCAAAAAGAATAAAATTTTATATCTTGTGTAATTTTAAAAACTTTTTTCTTATTTATATATTTATTTATGTCTTTCACAACTTTGTTACATACTACATTTCTTTTGAAATCTCTACATTTTTTTTACCTACAATATGCATGCAAGTAGAGACATATGATAATTCACTATGTTGTGAAAGTTTTTTTTGTAAGTGAGAGTGAGAAAGGACAGAACACATTGAGTGAAATAATATGCATATATACAAAAACAAAAGAAGAAAAGCAGAAAAAAATATAACATGCACACTAACTTATAATTGATAGCTCTAATTTTAGAGCTTTTCCAACATGTGATTCCAGTACTATACAAAAGCAACAGCATGGCCATAATATTTAACATGTACATGTATATTTTTATTTATGAGAGAGAAGAAGGAGGGAAAGAAAAAAAGCTGATGGGGCAATTGTTGATAGCGTTATTGCTGTTTATTAGGGTTTTGCTTATCTAAAAGATTAATTATATTAAAGAACATCGTACATTTTGTTAACAAGTAGTCGGGGATATAATAGAAACCTGCTAAATTATTTCAATGATATCCTCCCAGTGTCTCTTGAATTTTTCAAATTAACAATTCTTTAAAAGTAAATGTTTTTCCACAAGAAGCCTGTTTTCAATTTTCCTTTTAAGTTCAAACACATTTAAAGTTGGGAATGTTTTAAGTCTACAAGTGAAAACATGTTTTGCATTATAGCTTAGCAGGTTTTGTACTCTATACATATTGTAGTTTTTATATTTACCAAAAAGTATGCTTTGCTTATCAAACATTAGAGACACCCTGTAGTTTCTTCAAAATAAATCTTCAATGTCACTTCATAGTTCTTTTACAAATGGACATTCTACAAAAAGATGACTGATTGTTTCAGAATATTGTTTACAAAAAGAGCATTTAGGAGAGTCAAAGTTTAAGTTTATGTAAATAATAATTTGTTGGTAGTATTCTGTGTAAAAATTGGAACTGTAACCGATGGAATTTTGATTCTTTAGTTGTCTTAAAAGGTAGTTCAAATATTTCATACCAATCATTCTCATTGAATATTGTGTCATTCTCTTCCCATTTAAGTACTGCTTTATTTTGAACTCTTTTTCCCTCATCTTAAAATGGTGATTTATTTTTTTTTATAAACGTTGGATACCATCGACTAAAATACGTGGAAACATAAACTGCGTTTTTCAAATTGATTTAAAAAAATAAAAATTGATAGCAAAGACAAAAACAAAAGACTTTTTATTATAACAATGACTTTTATCTATCTCCTACGACTGTGAAAGTACAAAACATATTATTCAATTTTTAAATCATTTGTTATTTTATTTTCATGGATTCCATTTGCTTGAAACAGGAGAATGAAAATGGAGGATGTTTATACGAAAGCCGAGAAGGATCATTCGAGATTCGAGATTCAAAATACGAGATTTGAAATACGAGATTCAAGATTCGAAATTCGAGATTCAATATCCAAATTAACCAATAAAATCAAGGATCTGAAAATATGTATCCTAGCGACATCAAACTGTTTTAAATAAAGATCATCCATACATGCTCTTATATACAAATAAATGCTATGTTCACTTCTCCCTACCTAACTAAATAATTATTTGTATTTACTTTTACACAGAATATCTAAGTAGACTAGAAATAATGCAGTGTGCTTCGCGGATCTAAGTGATTTTGTTTGTCCTGGTGCATTTCCACCTGATGCGTTTGAACCCTGGGGTATTTCACCACCAGTAATAGTTTAAACCCCGGGTTTATTCACCCCTTTTGTGTAAGAATGCGGTTATGGTAGAGAACTTCATAAGCGTAGCTAATTTTTTCTGTAGGGGGGTCCTAGGCCAATTTTAAATAATTTTACTATGTAAATTTAATAAGCTCCAATTTTCCGAGGAGGGGGTCCAAATCCCCTGACCCCCTCCTTTCTAGATCCGCGCATGAAGATTAGTACATGTATCTAAATAATCTAAATATAAATAATCAGTCCGGTTTCACCAATAAATATAAGCATTACTTATCGTTTTTATGTATGCATACAGTCATATACTAGTACTATGATTATAAACAAATCATTGAGGTATTATCACATCATACGGAATTATTATTTAATACAATTTCTTTTTCCTTTTCCTTAGTAAACAACTTATTATGAGTCTTACTTTTGGAATTGTTTTCAATACTCTCTACAATTAAAGGTAGGAATGATAGGGTGCCAATTTGTTCACATTGCCGATTTCTTGTGCAGAGAACAGTAAGACTTTTTAAAAATTTGATTGTGCATGAATATTTCAAAATTAATAGTTGTATTTTGTTATAATTCATTCATTGATATATCAACAAGAAAGAATAAAAGGTATAGACAAGCATATGTATCACAGCCAAGTTAAGTTTCTCTGTAGTTTCCTAACCCCCCCCCCCTTTCCCCCACGCACCAAAATTGACAATAATTACATATAAATCATACAAATGTTTACTTTGTATGTAAGTAAATCTCTAAAGATGTAAATAAGCACTGCAAACAAAGATGTGTGTATTTAATATACTACTACATTACACTTAGCCAGATAAAATGTAATCAGGGTGAAGCTACAAGGGGCGAGTGGTGCAAATTTACAAATTTGTCGCCATACACACAGAACACCAAATAAAGAAACTGTGAGTGGTGTGTGGAATGCATAAAAGATGGCGGCAAATTATCTAAAAAAATCAGTGAAAAAACCAACAAATAGGCTGTTATTTATTACCTATCCTGCAAAAACATCGATAAAAAATGTTATCGTCACATAATATAGCCGATTAAGTTAATGTGTACATATGGTCAACGTACATGTAATTCTAATATACAAGAAGGCGGACGTATCAGGCGGGGATCCAGAAAAAATAAATTTCAAAAATGATCGGTTGAATTACAGTCATGCTTTGAAAATTGTTTTAAACTATCGCACGGGTCAAAATAAATGATAGAAGCTATGTACAGTGTAATTGGAAACTTTCATTTTATATCAATATGTAGTATTATCTATTATAACAAATGAGAGTATAGCACAACTGCCACAAGCAATACATGTCCTTTACCGGCACCACCCCCCTCCCCATAAAAAATGTGTGTTGTTCAAGATTTTTCTAAAGGACATTCCCGATTAGAATTGAAAAATGAGTCGTACGTTTAAAACTAATTTTGTCAAAGTTTTTAGATTCATTTGGTTATATTTTGGTCCATTTGGGTAAATAGATGCACCAGCGCAGCTCTAATTTATATATAATCAGGCCATAAATTCAAAATATTTGCAAAAATTAATAGCTTTAAATCCACTAAAAAAAGGAAAGCAAGTCGAACTCGATGAGCGCTAATACCTGTAATGAATGAATGGTACAGTAGGATATGCGCAAGAAAGCCCCGTCTATTCTTTCCTACCCTATATTTATTGGAATATTAAATCCGATTATAAGAGTCAAATTAAAAATCAAGTACGGATATGTACCTGTTTATCAAAAGTAAAACTACTCATAATTTATCTACAGTGCATCGTTATGGAGCTACACATGCAGAAAGTTTTATATTAATATGCCGAGCCAAATAAAAAAAAGCCTGGAAAACGAAGAGAAAACAAAGTGGGGACAGAATAACTGACAATTAAATTAATTAGGACTATATAGCCCCCCCCCCCCCCTTGAAATGTATATACTGAAAACAGATTATTGAGTACAACATCCGCACACAATTTAAAGAAAATTTCATGTTTTTTTTATCATTTTCGCTAGCTAATGTAAGACATCACAAATACCCCAAACCCACTCACGGAAAAGGAAATACTAGGTGATGAGAGAGAGAGAGAGAGAGAGAGAGAGAGAGAGAGAAAGAGAGAGAATCGATGTAAATCACAGTGCGCTAACACCGTAAAAATAAAACTTGCTAGTTGATCTGCCCTACCCTAGCTACCGCCTCTCTTTTCTCCTTTTAGAAGCCTAATTATTGTCTATATATGCTTGTATCAAATCAAATCAATTTCAAATTCTAAATCAAAATTGAATTTGACACTACAAAACTCTCTCTCTCTCTCTCTCTCTCTCTCTCTCTCTCTCTCTCTCTCTCTCATATCGACAATGGCATTGCCATACCCTACAATACACTATTCCTATCTGGATTGTTGTCGTTGAGGTTGTAAATCATTATATCTTCTATGGTTTAATGTCGATTATTTCATTGAATTTCGTTTCATATATATAGCTAAAACCACACTCAGTTTTAATTATGTAGATTAAACAGATCTTTCTTCGCGAGCCGATTTTTACACAGTTGGGGCGAATACACTTCGGGTTAAAATTGTTCGGGGGGCGGGGGGGGGGGGGACATACAGGGCAAACAAAACCACTTAGATTCGCAAAGCCAACAGTGTTATCACTAATTTAATTGTTTATACTGTGTGGGGTTAATTCATCAATGTTAATTTAACCATTTTATAACCACTATATAAGAGCTATTAAGACATTTATTTGTAGGAAAGAGCATGTACGAATGATCTTTATTTAGAACAGTTTGATGTTGCCAGGATACAGGTTTCAGATCCATGATTTGATTGGTTAATTTAGATATTGAATCTCGAATTTCGAATCTTGAATCTCGTATATCGAATCTCGTATTTTGAATCTCGAATCTCGAATGATCCTTCTCGGCTTTCGTATGTTTAAAGGTAGAGTACAATGAATTTTCCTCAGTGAAAGAATAGACAATCGTTTGAATGAATATTAATGGCAAATTTGTTTAATCAAAACAATGGAAATATAAATAAAGTAAAATAGTTTTATTTGCATGTGGATAAACATTAGTTTAAACGAAGAATTCAAAGCAATGGGAGTAAAAATAATTTAGAGGGTTTTTTGCATGCGCATCTGCCAAGAGGAAGAACAGAAAAATTTGTTTTCAGGAAAATATGTTTTATTTTCATTACGGAGGGAAATCAATGATACTAAATAAGCGAAAGTATTTTTTATAAAGAATCTGACCATAAAATGAACAATTTAACATTATCACAACAGGAAACAAGTATTCCTTTCAAAGGAATGATCAGCATGTAATGTCATTGGTCACAGCTCTGTTGATGTAATGCGAAAGCATTATGTTACATGCAATAAACATTATAAATAACATATATCGCAGCGTTTTGTTGATTTCCGAAATAGCAAGCCATGAATAAGCTTTGCTTTTAGTAGACGTATTGTATTTCCGATTAATATTCGTACGCATATGTAAAAAAACGTAATTTGAATCATTATGTATCTAACTGTATAAATGTTTTACTCTCAAAGCAAACGCATTAGAATAACGGTTTTAGTTATCTACACGTAATTAAAGATTTACATGAGCCGGCATTGCATAGTAAATAAAGTAGTGCAAGGCGCAATGCGTGCGCAAATAGTAAAATTTGCCGGATGCCTCATATGGACACAACTGTGATCGGCCGAAGCCGATCAAAAGAAGGAGTTAAATTTTCCATACCATGATGCATAAAATGTTTTTCTAAAAATCGAAATTTGGGATTTTATTCCCGAAACCCGGACATTTGAGTGTAATAAATGCGTATACATTGCATGCTTCAGAAAAGATGAATCAGAGATGATTTTTATATCTTCTGATTAGCTTTTGAACACCGTAACATGTGTATCTCGCGAGTGATTTTTTTGTTATGTTAAGCGACGCCATTACCAACGATATGGGAGTTGAAGTTAAAAGTTATTTCTAGAAATGCGTGTATTTTTTTTAGTTCAGTGCTTGAATTTAATTTATAAAGATCAGAAATTTTTAAAGAGTGTATAACATGCAGTATACATGTACTGTAAACAGGGGCGGATCCAGAATTTGAAGTTAGAGGGGGCGCCAGTTTCAGGCAAGGGGTCTGGTGGGAGCCCATTGGACGATTTTTAATTTTTAAACGTTTGTAAATATAAAACCTGCAAAATCCCAGCAAAACCCTCTGCAATGCAGGAATATAAGAAACATTTTTTTCCCCTTTTTTCTTACGAATGGCTGTAAATTAATCAGTTTAAAAAAATCAAGTTCAATGGGACGATGTTTATGAAGTTGAAAAAAAGATTGCAATGCAGGAATATAAGAAACATTTCTTTTTTTTTCCTTTTTTCTTACGAATGGCTGTAAATTAATCAGTTTAAAAAAATCAAGTTCAATGGGACGATGTTTATGAAGTTGAAAAAAAGATAACTATGCCAGCTTGTATTGTATATTTACATCTACCGAGTATGATTCCCTCTATTTCTTACGGAAACGTATAGTTAATTCATAGCTCTATATTTACATTCAGTGTATATTTCCCCTTATATTTGCATTGGAAATCTGCGACGTTCAATTTCCTATGAATACACCATACTAATTCATGCGCCATGAGCACAGATATAAACGTCACCACGTGTTTAGAGTATATTTATTTCTGTAGGATTAAATAAAACGTTCAACCCTACGTAACCAATTTAATATGTACTTTTGAAAAATAATCATTAAATATATCTACTCCTTAATTAAAATGATTTTTCTCTACAAAGTTTCTAGCACTATATTTTTAGCTGCGGAAGCGTACTAAATAACATGTTAATATGGCTGTTCCATGTATGTTTTATATCCCTGACTGAGAGCGTATATAATGGCTTTACAGCGACGATACACATATATTTCATACAAAAAAACATCTGTATGAATATAAATATAAGCATTGAATGCTTATTTTTGGATGTCGTCGGTCCTATGACACACCAATGCGGTGAAGACAAATTATCAGCATTCAATGCTTAAATAGAAACCGCCAGACTGACATCTACACGCCCCGTTTATCGATTGGTCGAAACCTACAGCGACTGAAACTGACAGGAAACTGACAGGACTGAAATATACACGCCCCCTTTTATCGATTTGTCGAAACCTACAGCGACCTAAGGAAAATCACGGACTACACGAAATAATCATGATGATGTCAGACTCAAATTCCCATAGGTAACGATTTGGCTGTTTCTTTTAGCTAACGTACTGATGTACATTAACAGTAATTTAGTAAATTTTACTTACTTTTTTCAATCAATTTATTAATTTGTTAAAAGAAAGATGTAAATATAAACAATGAAATGCTTTCTTTGATGATTCATGCGGGTTATGAAGGTAGCGATCATAGGGTTATGTATTTTTTCTGCAATGTCGCCACCTTCATATCCCGCATGAATCACCAAAGAAAGCATTTTATTGTTTAAATAAACATGGAAGAGTCGTTTTAAACACTACCTAGTACATGTATAACCAATTACTTACTAGAGCAATATGAGCTGCAATTTTCATGTTGAATTTTTTTTTTACGAAAATGTTATTTTCTACTAAAATGACCAAAAATATCATGGTTTTTGAATTTCTGTTAGCTATATTTTTGTGGAAAAGGCCTGTACAAAAATTGATCTGCTATATATTTTTTAGAAGAGAAATCTTTCCTCTGACAAAGATTAATGATTTTTTCAAATCTTATCTATCATAAAAGTTTAAGTTACATGTAGACTTATCATACTTGCAGGTTTTTGCAGCAAAATAAAATTCTAAAAAAAACAGCTCATATTGCCTTAAAGTCGAGTGACTGGTCACATTTGACCCCAAGGAGAGGGTAATTAAAATGGGCTTTCTATGAACATTACACACGAATTTTTTTTTCATACTACACCGTTGAAATCAGTTTAATGTAGAGAAATCCAATGAGTTTCCAAAAACTTAATAATTAAGACTCGCAATTTGTTTATTTATTTTTTTTTGCCCGAAGGAGTATGATTTAACTTTTTTTGACAATTTTAGAGGGGGCGCGCGCCGGGTGCGCCCCCCTCTGAATCCGCCACTGGTAAAGGTGGTTATTTACGCTGGTGTTTAAGTACGCGTTTTCTATGGTCAAACAATACGCGTGGGTATTGAATACGCGGATGCGTGATTTAACACTCTTAAGTTTTGATTTTTTTTCCATACGCGCGGGGGTATTTTACTCGGTTTTCAGCTTACCGCGTAACTAGTGTAAATTTCCCCCACGCGTTAATAACCACTTTTACAGTATCTAAATCAGTATTATTTATCATTTGGGAGATACTTTTGTTTTTTTATTCATTGCTACAGTATTAGCTGAAGTACAAATCATTCGTGTCACTGGTAGACTGAAATGATCTGCTTTAATAGAAGAGTTCTAAATCAGGACATATGAAAATACTCAAATTTGAACTAAAAACTATATGGATTTTTTATGCTAAATAATAGTTTATAGCTACAAAAATCATCTCTTAAACTTTTAGGTAGATCTGATGTTGACTACCCAGTCTCCTTAAACTGTCGTATATCTTGCCAATTTTTTACAGGAACAATTATATATTTTAAAAAAGTAAGTTACATATTGTAGTGCAATTGGATGTGAATTATCATATACAGATAAACAAGTAAATAAAGGAAAGGTGTCTTTATTTCTATTGTTTTTTGTTTTTTTTTTTTGGTTTTTTTAAAGGCATACGCCATTATGAATATGCATTGCAAGAATTTAAAAGTATATGTGTGATCTTTAAGAAACAATTCTTTTAAAATTCTGAGAAATTTTTACACTATGCGAGTAGTGTAAAATTACCCTTTCTGGCGCATATACTTTGTATGTAGCTCCTCAGAGCTCCTCTGAGGAGCCATTGACGTCATTCATATCCATGGCAACACTAATGACTTCACCCATAACCAAGGAAACAAACACCCCATCCTGTCTTCTATTGTTTACCCGTATCTTTATTCTATTGTTTATCCCCCCATTATGGTTCCTATTGTTTACCCCCCTTTTGTTCTAATGTTCAACATCCCCATTTATTGTCACAATTATATAAACACACAACAAAGGGACGCTATCAAGAAAGGCATTAAAAATGCTTCGTCACTAAAAACTAAATTATTGTAAATAATACAATCGATTGCAACACATAAAAGGGCTTTGACTAGCCCCTGATGGGTATAAGCTCATGTTTACAAAAGAAGATCCTATTGTAAGAAAGGGTGACGGTCCCTTACGAAAGTTTTTCATGACGTAAATAGTAGAACCCTTTTCCTTTCATTAATAAAAAGAGTTTACAAAAAGAGATCTTACTTAATAGAGAGTGACTCAACCGAAATATGACAAGCAGAAACAAGTCTTAATGTATCCACACATGGAAACAAACACCCTACCCTGTGTTGTTTACCCCCCCCCCCCCCCATGATGGTTCCTATTGTTTACCCCCTTTTGTTCTATCGTTCAACACTCCCCTCCCTTTTATTCTCACAATTGTATAAACTCACAACAAAGGGACGTCATCAAGAAAGGCATTAAAAATGCACTGTTATTGAAAACTAAACAATTGAAAATGCCCCTATTGGGTATACGCTCAAGTTAACATAAGGAGCCCCTATTGTAAGAAGGGGTTTCAGTCCCTAATGGGAGTTGTCCATGACGTAAACAGTGGAACCCTTTTCCTTTTATAATAAACAGAGTTTACAAAAGGAGATCTCACTGAATAGAGAATCACTCGATCGAAATACGCCAAGCAGAAACAAGTCTAAATGTATCCACACGCCGTGACCGAAACGTTACAGCTAGAAACATGTCTCAATGAACTAAACGCCTTATGTATTCACACACCGTAAATACAAATTCTGCATACTGTGGTGATCTTGATAATAGTTTCTAATCGTTATATACAATGTTGTCAGCAATAGCGCATATATTCTTTCTTTCTCAAAATTTTATTTTGTTTTCCATTGCCAAACATATTAATACAGCTATTGATGTAAATATGCCCTAATCCACAGTTAACTAAAACTAGCATGCATAGTATCTAAATACAATAAAACAAAAATAAGGAAACAGGTATAAAATTCTAATCTGAAATTAAAACTTATCATTAAAGATTTCATATTTATATCCGACCCTTGTTTCTCAATATTTCTTTCGTACCGGAACGACTTTACAAATGTATATAAAAGATCATTGTCAAATATGTATCGACAGAATTAAAATTCTACAAATAAATCTTTTGGGATTTCCAATTGGAAATTTAGTCAGATGATGACGAGTAAATGACGTAATATTAAAGTAACCAATCATATGAATTGTTATTCAAGAATCACCATTGATATTTATACAGGTATAGATTGAGGAACGGTGTGCTTTCAAGTTATAGCTGTAAAATCTACAGAAGATGTAACATCACAAAGTGGAGTTGTGCCTTATAATTCAGTTATATGGTTTGAAAAAGAATTTCTTTAACCGGTATAGGCATTATTTAACAACCATTCAGTAAAAAAAATTAGATGAAAACCGTAAATTCTTATCTATTTAAATTACAACAATAGAGTGTAATTGTAATAACTAAAAGAAACAAGGTAAAAAGAACAATATGATACAGTAACTACTCCTACAGTTGTTCATTGTTTGGGTTTTCCAAATGAATAATTTCACGGTTTTTCTATTTCAATACCAGAATTAGGGTCTCAGTCCAATGAGGTTAATAATGAAATTTAAAGGTACCGATTTCACGATCTAGTAAACAATTTTACTACCTTTGTCATGTAAATAACAAACTAGGGTTGGTTTATGCATCATAAAATAATGAATAATATTCATTCGATTAAAAGTTATTAATATTTTTTTGAGACCGAGTCAAATTACAAATGTTCATTTATTTTTTAGAGAAATCAAAATGCCCGCGGAAAAGTTTTTCTGTGAAGAATGTGGAAAGGTTTCTGCCCGACTATCACATTTACATCGACACCAGCGATCTACACATAAATCAGACTCCTTTCGTTGTCAGACATGTAGAAGATGCTTTAATAGACGAGATAATTATTACGTCACACGAGAAACCACCCCGAATTTTCAGATACAGAACTCTGCTCGTCTGAAAATGTTGCAAATTTAAAGAACTCTAACAGTGCTGACAAAGAAAATGAGTATCCTATTCAATCGGGCAGTGGAAGTCGCCAAATGATATCAAAGGTAAAAAGATAAGTATTTGATTCTTCTATTATTTATAAAACTTTACATAAAGAATAAAAGACATGATTTATTTCTCCATTGATTTTTTCATGGAATACCAAAGAGAAGGTAACAACTGGGTACGGGACAAGGTCCTCGGAGTGACCATTCATATTGTGCAATACGATCCTATAAAAGGTTCCAGTTATATACCGTTACCAGCAAAACTTGCCAGCAAAAAGGCATTTGTCAACGTCCAGAATACCGATTAAAATACTTTATGTGGTCGGTATTAGCTGCTCTCTACCCAGTGTCGAAGGATCCACAAAGAGTTATGAAATATATGCAACACATATACTAGCTCGACTTTTTTACAGGCATTCCATTACCTGTACGGGTCGGGGACATTCCTAAATTCAAAAAGAAAAACGACATATCTATTAATGTCTTTGGCTACGAAAAGGGAGATATATACCCTCTACATGTAACCAGAGAAAGAGTATTAAAACACGTGGATCTCCTCGTCCTAAAAAGGGGTGATAAATTGCATTACTGTTGGATAAAAAAACTTTAACAGATCAATGAAAGCTGGACAAAAAGGAAATCAATTATTTCATTGCCATTATTTTCTGCATGGATTTACTAAAAAGTAGCTTTTAGAAAGACATCTGCCTTACTGTGAAGTACACGGTGCACAGCGGACCGAAATGCCAACCGAGGAAGACAAATGGCTTGATGTTTTTAAGCAGCTCAGGGTTCCATTTGTGGTGTATGCCGACTTTGAAAGCATTCTCGAGAGGCATTACGATTGTCAACCGGATCCTAGCAAGTCATTTACCATTAGGCTAGCAAAATACACACCCTCCGGGTTTACTTACAAAGTTGTTGGACTTTCGTCTTACACTACAATAAATCACGTGAAATATTGTGGTCCTGATGCTGTTGAACAGTTTATTGACCATCTACTCAAACTTGAAGACGAGCTTGTGAGGGTCTTACGAGATTCAAAACCCATGGCTTTATCTGACGAAGATAACGAAGCATTCCAGGAAGCGACTGTATGTCACATCTGTAACAAAGACTTGGGGAATGATGCCGTTCGTGATCATTGTCAATTGATCATTGAAAAATTTCGAGGGGCAGCTCAAAGTAATTGTAATCTAAATCTGCGGCTCAAAGAGAGGATACCAGTATTTTTTCATAATCTCAAAGGGTACGACGCCCACCACATTATGAATGTCATCGGTAAATTTAAGCAAAAAAAGATCAACTGCATCTCCCAGAACCATGAAAAATACATTTCGTTTTCGTTGGGGAGATTAGATTTTGTCGATACATTCCAATTTCTGTCAACGTCTTTCGAGAAACTATCCACCAATATAGCCAAAGAGGGTATCCACAAATTTTCTCATCTCCAAGCTTATATCGCTTCCACTCATCCCGGAAACGATCAGACAAAACAGCAGTTGCTGACCAGATAAGGAGTGCATCCATCCCGCTATATGAATTCCCTCAAGCGGTTTCGGGAGACTACACTGCCGTCACAAAGGGCTTTCTACAACGATCTAGATGGCAAAACTGTGTCCGACCAGGACTATTTGCATGCGCAATGGGTTTGGGACGTTTTTAACATTCAAAACTTGGGACAGTATCACGACTTGTTCATGGAAACCGATGTGCAAATTTTAGCCGACTTGTTAGAAAATTTTCGTAATTTCTGCTTGGACATGTATGATCTCAATGCGGCTCATTTTTACACGACCCCGGAATTAGCTTGGCAGGCCGCTCTCAATTTGAACTATGGATATGCATCTGATTGTAGAAAAGGGGCTCAGAGGAGGCATTGTTATGATTTCTAAAAGATATGCAAAGGCTAACAATCCCTATAATGGTGACTACGATCCCCGTCAACCCTCAAACTATCTGATGTATTTGGATGCCTACAATCTGTACAATCTGTACGGGTGGGCCATGAGTCAGTCTCTGCCGACCCACGATTTTTGTTGGCTTACCACCGACGAAATGAAAACTATCGACGTTCATTCCATCCCGTTTGAAGGTGAAACTGTTTTCATCTTTGAAGTCGATCTAATATATCCTCTGGAATTGCATGAGTACCACAATGACTATCCTTTGGCTCTTGAATCCTTTTAATTCAAACCTGAGATGCTATCCGCTTATGAAAAAGAGCTCTTGACCAAGCTTGGGATGACAGAAGGCACTTGTACCAAACTAGTTCCCGATTTTTTTTTTGATAAAAGAAACTACGTAGTCCACTTAAGATTTTGCAACTCTACCTAGCATTGGGGTTGAGACTGACCAAAGTTCATCGGGTATTGTCTTTTAAGCAGAGCCCTTGGCTTAAAGCCTACATCGATTTTAATACGAGCAGGCGGAAGAACGCCAGCAACGAGTTTGAAAAAGATTTTTACAAACTCATGAATAACTATCTTTGGGAAGACGATGGAAAATTTACGCAAGTGAGTGAATATTCAACTCGTTCACCACAAGAAGAGACTTTTAAAGCTCTCGGCCAAACCTGGGTTTAAATCTTTCAGAATTTTTAACGAAGATCTAGCCTCGGTGGAATTAACCAAATCAAAATTAGTTCTAAATCGACCCATCTATGTAGGATTTTCCATTATAGAGCTGTCAAAGCTCTTGATGTATGATTTTCATTTCAACTACATCAAGATAAAGTATGGTGATCGTGCTGTTCTCTGTTTTACAGACACAGATTCATTGTGTTACAACATCCACCGAGGATGTGTATGTAGACATGAAGAAGGATCACCATCACTTTGACTTCAGTGATTATCCCGAAATCCATTTCCTTCACAACAATCTAAATAAGAAAGTTCTTGGGAAATGAAGGACAAAGGTCAGGGCAATATCATGCGAGAATTTATTGGCCTAAAACCCAAATTGTACAGTTTAGTCCATGAAAAGAAAATAACTCAAAAGGAGATCAAATTCATCTGTATGGAAGAAAAGAAGAGAGCAAAAGGTGTAAGTAATGTAGTCGTGCAATCGAATACAAAACGAGAACTATAAAAGTTGCCTTTTTAATAGAGAGTTTCAGATGGACTAGATGGTAACTTTGTATCGTTTAACCATCAAATATACAAAATAAGTTTAAACAAAACAAGGCTGAGCCCCTTTGACGACAAAAAATATATTTTGGATGCTGACATCCACACCTTAGCGCACGTTCATTGTAAGACATAAATGTTTTGCTATGATTTCCCTATTTTAGTCTTGTATATGTGATGTACAACAACAACAACAACAACAAGACTTTGTTTTTCGACATCCATTTACTGCCAATGTGTAAGGACCAGCTTGTTCGGGAAAGACGTATTTGTAAAAATAATGTTCCTGCAACACTGGAAGATCAAGGTTTCCCCTCCTGCAGAGAGAATCCTATAGCTTTTTAAGCGATGGCAACCTCTATATGACATAGTCAGCAGAAAGACTCCCCCTCCAATGGCTGGGACGATGCCCCGAGGTTTGCTCCCGCTTAAAATGTTTGCAAACAATGTCACTATTTATATCAAAATTCATTTCTATCAATTTCTAATGAACTATTTAAAAAAAAAAATATTTGGTCTAATATAATGTAAGCGAAAATATCTTATTTGAAACCTTTCCAAGTCCAACGATTTCAGGAAAAACGTACCTTAGTTTATGTGTAATCTGGTGTTTCTAGATCACTATTTAAAACTATTTGTTGCAGACTTCGTTTTTGTGGAAATTGATAAAATGCTTGTATCTTTTTATTTTTTTATTATAAACTACAAAACCCCGCGAAATAAAAAACTGAAATCAATGATTATGTCATATAAATTTTGACGTCATATCTGAAATAAAGGGAAGTGGTGTAACGTCACAATGAAAATATGTGAGTTAGCTCCCTGTAACCGCAAACCTTACTTAATAACCCTGTGGACAGACAGCAAATCATGACTTTAGCACGACATATATATCCCGAGAATCCCCAGCATTTGTTGAGACATTTTAAAGAAGCCATTTCAAAACCTTACGGATATCTACTTATCGACCTGAAGCCGACCACACCCGAACATCTTCGCCTGCGCATATACGTGTTAACTCCTATAAAATCAAACAAGACAGGTGATATCTATCATTATCTAAAGGACGCGCCTAGCAGTCAAACGCATCTCAAACCTTCCACCGATCAACTTTCGAAATTTTCAGAACAAACAGAAGCCAGCATTTCTTCCAGAGACTCGCTTAACAGCCATCTTAAATCTTCTTTCACCAATCAACTTCGGACATTATCAGCACAGACAAAAGCTAGCATTTTTTGTGGAAAAATGTCTTTCTGTGATGATTGTGGCCTTATTTTTGAAAACATGCACGACTTACAGAGACATTTAAAACGACCTTGTATGAAAATGATGGAGACCAACCCCCTTCTAAAACGATCTTGATCGCACATGAGGAAAAGGAAGAAAAAAAAGAAAACCAGGAACAGGAAGTCTTCAACCATCTCATGAAAAGGGTAAAAGAAGTCAATGAAAATGAAAACAAACATACAAAAAATATATCAAAGAAGGTCTATTCAGAGAAAAAGCTTAAGTTTAAACGGAGGACAAAATGAAATCAAAAGACCTCAAAATATTCTACGAAAATATGGACTACGAGGGTCAATCAAAACATACGAAGACTTTCGCCGTAGCTTTTTTACTTAACGTCATATTATCACAAAACTTGCTGGACATAATGTAACAATAATTTCCATCAATTTGAACTCAAAAAATTAAATATATCCCTTAATATCTAAGTTTAATTCAAAATTTAAAATTGCAAAAATGAGGTCACGGCGCACGGTCAAATATTGTGTTATGCAAACAATAAATCATATGATATCGTTAGTCATATTTCTAATAATTGGGCCTAAAACCAAATAATATTTGAACATCAAATTGGGTATTGTGATAATATTCTATGTACCAAATTATAATTGGATACATTGTTTACTTAAAAAGAAATTGTTTATTAAAGACAGGTAGTCATCATTAAAATTGACTCAAAAAAGTGACGTCGCCGGACGTCACGGAGCAGCGAAAAGTGATAAAAGTGCGAGTCCAACTCTGAAAAACACCGATGCAAGCTGTGAGAATGCACGTTGATGCAATCAATATGCCAAAAATTATTTCTGCATTTGTGTTTTAATGTTACACAATTTTTTTGGTGGTGGAAACTGATTTGGACATCACAGGAGCCCGAAAGAAATTAGATTATCAGTAGATATTTGGTCGATTATTTAATAACGTCATCTTACGTGTAAGATTTTCCCCTATAGTGAACGAAGAAACACACAGTTACAAAAATAAAAACATCAGAGTAATAACTTTTAATCCTCGATCAATTGTGAGCAAATAAGATACCAAGTCGTATAGAGTCGTTTCAAAATGCAGTAAAATTGTAGGACAGTACGACACAAAATATTAAGTATGAATAAAGATTGGGTAATTTTATAAACTGAACATACTTCGTCACGACGAACGTCAATGTTTACCCGAAGCCGTGCTCCGTGGTGATAAATCATGCTGCTTTTAAAATCAGATCACAAAAATACCTTTTCAACATATATAATGAAACTTCACATATCAATGAAATAAATGTTTGTGCATAAATTTATGGGTAAGTTGTGACTTTCATTAAAACAATATGACAGGCAGCGACATTGTCTTCGTATTTTTTGATTTGTTCATACTTCGGTTACAAAATGGACCCATTCACTCGAAAATCATGAGATTGTCATAAAAATTCTCTATGATGGCTATAACGATCAAACATCCATCAATTTAAAATGGCCTTAAACAAAAACCGCTTTTTTTGAGGATGGGTGGAACGAAAAAGACAGTTACCCTGAAGAGGAAAATACCGACTTTGTAGAAGAGGAAGATAGCCAGGAATCTAGTGATGAAGAAAGTTCCCAGACTGTTAATTATATACTCTCCTTTCCTTTCAAACAGTGTGTGTACAAATAAAGAATTTTGTTCACAATAACGGATAAAATTGATAAAACAAGAATTTCAACAGTCTCATTTGAGTCATATTTTTGAAAGTTTATGGTCGATACAACGACCTTTTCAGCAAATACAAAATTCCACTGGGTCGCATGCTGACTGACGTTTTTCATACTAATTGTTAGACCATAATTTATCACCTAATTGTCTACGGATTTTTCCGTTTTTTCCCGATTACGACAAAGAGCACACGGCGGGTGTGACCGGTCAGCAGAGGCTGCCCACTCCTCCTAGGCACCTGATCCCACCTCTTTCTTTTTGAAGGTCCGTGTTGCTCTGCTTTGAATTTGTATTTCGTTTTATGGATTTTTGAGATGGTTGACGGTTTGTTATTGTCATTTTTTCATTGGATGAAAATGTCTTTTTTATCGTAGCATATATCACGTGATCGACTTATTGTATAAAAAGGAAAAAAAACCATGTGCTACCTCACTGTATTGTTGAGTTTTGAAAAGTCAACATGATCTGGGTAGATTATTTAGCAAATATATACTATAAACCTGTCAATGCTCGAAGTTTCTCGGGACCTGAGAAATTGTATGGATATTTAAACCAGGAGCGAAAATACGTCTTTAGCAAATACAAGATAAGAAAATGGTTGCAGAGACAAGTATCCAGAGAGGTGTTCGGAGACGTTTCAAGAAAAACAAAGTAGTCACCCTTGGAATTGATGACCAGTGGGATGTTGATTTGATGGATATGTCAAATTAGAAAAAGAAAAACGACGGTGTTACGTTTGTACTTGTTGTTATCGATATATTTTCTAAATTCTTATGGATGCAACCTCTTCAGGACAAGAAAGATCAAAGTGTCAGTGCAGTGTTTAAACATGTTCTTCGAGAAGGCCGTCCTCCTACCAGATTTCATTCAGATAAAGGCCAGGAATTCTGATCCCAAGCCTTCAATGCTTTATGGAATGAGCAAAACATCGATCATTTGTATGCCTAGAATACCGATGTCAAAGCCAATTATGCCGAGCAAATGATTAATTAAAACAATCAAGACTAAACTGTATCGAATACATAAACAATCGTATCGTTACGTTGACAAGCTTCAAGACTTTGCCAGAAAATACAACGCAACATACGATAGAACAATTGGCATGCTTCCGGTTAAAGTGACCATTGTTAAGGAGAGAGGCATTTGGTTTAGAGATTAATTGGCCCAAAAAGAAAACACCCATCACGCCGAAAACAAAACGAGTGCGCAAAACACTATAAATTCAAAGTTGGGAATCATGTGCGCATCAGCCATTTATTTTGTAGTATCGGAGAGACGGTTAAAAGGAGGATTGCCCATATACAAACTCAAAGACTATCTAAACGAAGAGATAAGAGAGTCATTTTACAAAAGGTGGACGTACGTCAAGATGAGGAATTTAAATTTGAAAAAAAAAATTAAAATCTATAGATCGAGGACGAAACAAAGAGTTTCATGAAATGGTTACATTGACCCTCAAAATTTAATTCATGGGTTAATGCTGATGATGTGAAAGCTTATTTATGATTCTCAATGTGTATTATATTATCATATATATATTATATTATTATAATTTTGTAAACAATGTGAATTGAAAAATATGAAAGTGTTAAAACAAAAAAATATCATATTGAAATTTAAGGAAATGGTAACGTTCTCTTTTAAAGATTCATATGTAGGATCTACTGACAGTTTAATATGTTTAAAGTTATTGTTTGGTATTATGTTAATAAACTTTTACAATTTCACAGGATAAACTCTGATGATATATGAATTCATAAAATCAAATACTTCTGCGGATTTCGTAATTGCAATTCACACATGTCCAATCACTAGGGATTGCTAAATTATTACTAAGCAAATTTGTTACAATCGATTAAAATAAACGGAGTGAATAAATAAGACATTCAAAAGTTCCGGTTCATTGAGACATGTTTCTACCTAAACGTTTCGGTCACGGTGTGTGGATACATTTGGACTTGTTTCTGCTTGTCGTATTTCGTCGAGTGATTCTCTTTTTAGTGGGATCTCCTTTTGTAAACTCTTTTTATCATAAAAGGAAAATGGTTCTATTGTTTACGTCATGAAAAACGCCCATAAGGGACTGAAAACCCTTCTTACAATAGGGTCTCATTGTGTTAACTTGATCGTATACCCATCAGGGGCTTTCAAACCCCTTTATGTGTTGAAATGACGAAGAATTTTTAATACACGGAAAACTCCCATTAGGGACTATTAAGGTAGCCCTATACTCGGCACTAAATGGGGTCAATCATTGACAGCTTAGCTTTAAATGATAGATATACATTCTAGCAATACATATACAAAGGAAAATATGAATGTTTACATGCTAGTTTGTTTGTTATCACCTCTCAGGGTTTACCCCCTTGCGAAAATTATTGAAAATGATGAAATTTGCCATACGTCCGTTTTTCCTAAAAATAATTACCAATTTTGGGAAATTAGAACGAAACAAATAGAGTATTCACATTTATTTAAGTCATATCTCATCAATACTTTTACGCAAAATGTTGTAAGTAAGTATGCTTTATGGACCTGATGTATCAAAATTAAATACCAAAAAATGCGATACATGTATCATGTTTGGTATTTTTTTTTTTACTTTTTCATGGACTCAAACTTAAATTCATGGTATTTTTTCTATAGAATGACATCTAAAAAAAAAATTTGGTGAAATAAATTATATGTTGACGGATTACTTTTCACGCTATAAGCTCTAAAATAAGTAGACCCCGACGAAAAAATCCGTAAAAATCACATTTTGCTACAGTTTTCTGCTTAGATCGGTCAACAATGTTAGATATCACTTAAACATTAATTAAATGACGATTTATTTAATTAACTAGCTTATGTATCTAAATTTTTACTGGTTTTAGTAAAAGAAAAAGGAAAAATCGCGGGGGGGGGGGGGGGGTCAAAACAACGAAGACATAAGCATATCTGAGATCCTGGTTAACATTAATCATTTCTATTTCTCATAAAGTACATATATTACCGTTCTAATTGCTTATTATTGCCATTGTTTACAACAATGATGTAGAGCAAAATCAATACCTGGTATCTAAATCGCTACGTAAAATTCAAACCGATATTGTAACATCCGTATTTTGACGTAGTGCGATACTCGGACTACTTTAAAACCCCTTTATTCAATCGATTCTATTTTTCACAAGTGTTTAGTTTTCAATAACAAAGCATTTTTAATGCATTTCTTGATAACGTCCCTTTGTTGTGTGTTTTTATAATTTTGATAATAAAAGGGGATGTTGAACAAAAGAACAAAAGGTGAGTAAACAGTAGGAACTATAATTCGGAATAAACAATACAATAAAGATAGGGGTAAACAATAGAAGACAGGGTGGGGTGTTTGTTATTATGTGTGGATACATTTATACTTTTTTTCTGCTTGTCATATTTCGGTCGAACGACTTTCTATTCAGTGGGATTTTCTTTTGTAAACTCTTTTTATTAATGAAAGGAAAAGGGTTCCACTGTTTTCGTCATGGAAATCTCCCGTAGGGACCGACACCCCTTCTTACAATAGAATTTCTTTTTGTAAACTTGAGTTTATACCCATCAGGGGGCTATTCAAAGCCCTTTTATGTGTTGTATCGATTGTATTATTTACAATAATTTAGTTTTAAATGACGAGGCATTTTAATGCCTTTAATTTCTTGATATCGTCTCTATGTTGTGTGTTTATTAAATTGTGAGAATAAATAGGGGTGTTGAACAATAAAACAAAAGGGGAGTAAACAGTATAAACCATAATGGGGGATAAACAATGGTGGGGTGTTTGCTTCCATGGTTATGGATGACATCATTAGTGTTGCTATGGATATGAATGACGTCAATGGCTCCTCAGAGGAACTACATACAAAGTATATGCGCAAGAAAGGGTACTTTTACACTACTTATGCAGATTGTATTTTCTGTTTGCTAACGTATAATTTTAAAAATAGTATATTTCCAAATCGCGTTGCAAATTGAAAAGCAAACAAAACGTAAACTTACATAAAGTGAATAATAAAGAAGGTTGGATAAAGCTCCATTTCACATTTTATAGACTTTCTTTTCGTGATTTTGACTAACAAAGGGTATTTCTAACAAAGAAACCAACCAATCGTTACGCCATGTATTGTTAATATGTACGCCGACCCTCGTTTTCGACCTTAATGCCGGACACGTGAATGCATGCTTGCAATAATAATTTATAATCATAAAATTGTGTTTGGGAAAAAAAGTTACGTTCAGAATATGATTTTATTACAAATTAGCTGCTATTAGAAACATATCAATGCTCTTATATATATTTTTAAGTTATTTAAACATGGAACGAAATGAAATGAAAGGCAACAAACCAAATTTTAAACATTGATATCATAATGCATATATTAACCCCCATGTAACTTAGTATTTTAGGTTGCTGTCATAATCATGCTACGTAATTTCATTCCAAATTTGACAAAAATGTACTTATTTGTTCAAAACTGCTCAAGAGCAGCGATGCGTTAACTATCAATGCACAGGGTTGAGATACATACATATACAATCTACCTAAACATCGAACTATTTTGCGGCCTAAACACCTTGGGGCCTAAACTTCGTGGGACCTAAAAAGTTTGTAATTCGATAAAAGAACAGGAAGAAATAACCTTTAGGTATTGCGCTTCTTTCTCTATTTATTGAGTTAAGATTTTTTTGACAAGCTTTTTTATCCTTCATTTTATGTTTTTTCGGTAACAAATATTTCTGCACGGCAAAGAAGACGAAAGAAAAATCATGGTGGATCATGTAGGTACTGTATGTTATTCGTACGAAATGGCGATGTGTTTATAATTGCGAAAGAATTGGGTCAAACTTCAAAGTACAAACTCCAGTTAAAAACTTTATTAAATTTCAATATCACTACATATAGGAAAATGCTTTATATGATGAAAAAAAAAGCAAAATCGACCATCTAGTATGACATCTAGAAAATGACAAAGCAATGCATGTTATTATGCAAGTGGCTTCATATTGAAAACTAACACTCTCCCTTTTATTCAGATCACGCTCGCCTTCGGTTACAAAAATAGCTGATTGCCGCCTGTCTAGATTTGATAACTGCTTTATATCCCCATTGAATAATCTTATATCATGGAGGAGCATTTTACAATCCTGATGTCATTCATAATATATATCTATTTTTCACTGATATTTGTTTCTAGATCTTGAAAGTGAGTGGGTTTGGAAGCCATCAAATTTTGTAATTTACTGGGAATTGTAGGTTTAATTCTTATGACAGAAAATTTAAGGTAAAAGGAAGCACTACCTCGAATTTTCTTTTGGGCTGTGGCTAGAGCTCGCAGTGCTTGTCGGCGCTTCGCTTCAATGAACTGTAGTCGTTTTCATGTTAAATGGTACTATTCTACAGTGCAGGTTGGAAGAAATCACCCATATGAGTCATAATAGCCGGCTAGGGAAATAATAGCAAGCGCAAAATGACGGTCAATTTAAATGGAGAAAAAAACTTTTAATCGACATAAAATTATATTTTTATTCCTTTGCGGATGCTCAAGGTTATGAGGATTTTCACATGATCATTGAAGTTTCTATAACACACACACACACACACACACACACACACACACACACACACACACACACACACACACACACACACACACACACATATATATATATATATATATATATATATATATATATATATATATATATATATATATATATATATATATATATATAAT
>WFKH01003881.1:65275389-65289893 GCA_016163765.1 Magallana hongkongensis
TATATATATAATTATCGATCGTTAATTTGCTCGTTTAACCAACGATATTTTTAATATTTGTATTGGAGTAAATGAGCTCAAATTTGCTACATTGCAACTCTTTGGGATGTATTCTTACTAAGGTGGGGACCTGTCCTGAGACACAATTAGATAATTTTAAGAGCATGTCTACGAGAAAACCAATGGCAGCAAAATGTGGTAGGAGCAAGGTTCTCTGATCAACTTCATATTTTGTTTGCAAGAGTGTGCATCTATATGAATTAGTTTGCCAGAAATATTTTTTTGGTGTGGTCAATCTTAACTAAGTTCTACATCTCTTTTACTAATTATAGCTATTTTGTACCATTTAAGAATAAAATTTTGCGTAATTAACCAAATTTTTGTTAAAAATGCTGAGTTAGGTTTAACTATAAATTAAAAAAGTCATTTAGAGTTGGTAGTAACAAGATTCACTAGTTTAAGTCATTTTGTAATGATTCCCAAATATTTTTTTCTGTTAAGTGCAGATAGGTCACGAACCTGGCATGTTTCCACTGATTATACAATTGTGAAAATATTCATTAAAAGGCTTAAAAGTCAAAACATTATAAATCCTACAACGCCCAAAGGCAGTTTATGGTCATATTCTGGTAGATATTGAAATCATACATTAATCTAACAATGTTTATATAAATAGCAGTTAATGTAACGTCAGGCAATAAATAATTATGTCCTTTTTTCAATTATATTTCTGAAAAAATATGAACCATGCAGTGAACTTTGACACAACCCCTCAAAAAATTTAGGTCGATGACCTACATTTGTTTCTGTTCATCGGTAAGTTAATCGACTTCTTTATTTTACAATTTAATCAGAGTAAAAAATCTATTGCAGAATTTTTAAAATATCAGTTTTTATACCACGCCCCAGAAAAATCCCATTACTTTCTATTATATTTGTGGATTTTGGTACCCAAATTTTGAAATGCCCCTAGTAAAAAAGGGAAGTCGATGATCATTTAATTTTTTCATTGATTTTCACTTACCATTAGCTGTTTAACATTTTAACATTATATAAAAAATTGAATAAAAAATCTATTGTAGAAATGAATTGGGTCCGCCGTCCTTAAATTACAAGTAACGTGCCAACGAAAGATATTAATATAAGTTGTAGAATTTGTTTATCAATCCTTGTAAAATAAATAAAGTTGAAGTTCAGAGTAACATTGGAAAAAAAGAAAATTGGAATTAAGATAAAAACTAAAGTGGAATAAACATAATTTTTTTTTTTTAAAATCTTATATATCCCACTATTAATGAAAAAACACCGCGCACCCCTATTACTTGACAATGCTACACATAATGAATAGCAGACATTAGGACACAAATAATCATCAAATCCAAATATCCAGCATACATGCCTTTAATAACAACAACATTCTAATAATGGAATAAAAATTTCCTGATAAAATGCATATCTACACGTTGTGACCTAAATACAATGTTTTTGTTGACAAACGACACGCACACTTCTGATACACGAACGACCACGCACGGTACACGAACGATTACGCAGGATGCACGGACAATCACTAGCTTTATGAATTTTAACGATACACGAATGATAACGATAAAACACACAAACGAACGATTCTACACCATTAAACACGCAAAACCAAACATAATTCTTAAGATTAGAATTCAGAAATCGTTTCGGTTAATTTTTATTACATTGATTATGGGTTTTTTTTAAAGCGGCATGTACAGTCCCCATGCACTGTTTTACTTTTAGGAGATAAACGATAGGATAGGATCCAAACACCAATTAAATTGTTTTGTCTTCACAACGATAATTAAGTTCTATCATAAGTTAAAGGGGCATGGTCACAATTTTGGTCAAATTCTATTTTTCTTTTTTTTATTTTTTACAACGCTTTAAGAATGTATTTCTAATGTTCAAATAAAATTTGAGAGCCATTCGTTCAATCATAAGCAAGATACAGTGCTCACAATTCTTTGTCATGTAAACAAGGCTCATGCCCTGTTTTTGTTTACATAAGTTCAAAATACCACTAAAATCGTTTTCAAACTAATTTGTCTATCTTCTTTTTCATTAAAAGCATAAATAAACAGTTCCTTACGTTTCACACATTCAATTTAGGTCTAAAATTCGAATTTTCATTTCAACATTCAAAATGTAAACAAATGCTTTGTTTATATATCCAAGAATTGTAAGCTCTTTAACTCGCTTATAACTTAACAAAGTACACTCAAATTTTTATTGTTGATTATAGATGCCTTACTGAAGCAATTCAAACATTAAAATCGGGAAAATAATTTTTGATAAAAATCGTTACGTGATACATGAATGTAAAAAATTGTCAATATTCTTCCATAAAAATTTAAAGTCACATTGCTGCGTTGTTTCAAAAACTACTTGTCGTTGTTTTAGAATAAATCCTGGCATTCCGTAAAAAAGTTACAAAACGCAAAAAAAAAACCCACATGACAACGCACAATCACGTACGGTAAAAAACGCAAACCAATTTTTCTGATAAACGCAGGATCCCGCACGTTACACGAACGATCATCCACAGTACACGAACTATTTAACACGATTGGCTTTTTAACAATAACGTTGTTCTAGTTGTACCTACAAAGTTGTAAAAAAAATTCTGTGCAGCTGGTTTTTTAAGAGGAGTTGCGCTTATGAACTGTTTACTTCTATATTTCATATACATGTACAGGTTCGACCAAATTTAAGTCCAGAAGGGCATACTTGTCCAGAAAATAATGGAAGCAGAATTTCCTGATATTATGCTTATATATATATATATATACATTGTTTCCTAAATACCTACAAATTACGAAATTCTGTACAGCAGTTTAAGATGAGTTGCACTTACAGATAAAACAGGACTGACTGACTGACTGACTGACTGACTGACAGACGGACGGACTGACGGACTGACGGACGGACGAGACAAAAACATGACCTTTGCAACTTTATGCATGGAGTATACAAGTGATTAAAGTTTGTTTTTACTAGTGTCGTAGTGAATTTCAAAATACATGTTCACATAAATCAGTAAATTATTGACACAAAATCTCTATCTCTCTATCTCTCTCTTTCTCTTTCTCTCTCTCTCTCTCTCTCTCTATATATATATATATATATATCTATCTTACTTTCTTTCTCTCTCTCTCTTTCTCTCTCTCTCTCTTTGCCGATTCGAATCTATGAACATTAAAATAACAGTTCATCATCGAAAAAGGTATATATTTAACATTGAAATTGAAGTTTTCCAATTAAATACTATCTTTTGATACAGTGCTTGATTTTTTTTTGTTTTAACCTCTTATTTTCCTTGTCCAAACGATTCACGTCATAGGTTGTTAGCGTATATGGTACACCTTTACTTTAAATGAATAAAAAAATAATATTTAATAAATGTATTATTTTGTAACACAAGACTCGAAATTGAAAAGATATAAATACCGATTTTGGGTCTAGCCTGGACATTTTTTTGTTTGGCTTTATTTTTTTCGAGGTGGACCTTTTAGCGCAAAGGTAGACCCTAAATTTTAATATTTATACAGGTCCATTTTACGGGCTGAACCTTTTATGAAACGAAACGACACCGGGCGGGTAACATTTTCTGATGATGATGGTATTCCTGAGCTGTTTAGACTAAAGACAAGTCTTTTTCAAACCCAAATATGTTATATACTGTGTCCAATAAATAACACTCTTAGGATGGGACAATTTTTGTGCAATTGAAATTATTCAATGACATAATATATATTTAAACACTCAGAGCATTTCTCAATTTTCTGCTTGAACTTGAACTTCTATGTCAACTTTGTGACAAGTTTATCTTTTTTACAAAAAAGCGCAACAGGGGAGATAATTAAATCCATAGTAATGAAATCAAATGTAATGAATAGGAGTTTTACAGGAAAAAGTGATATTAACTAGTATTTTTTTTATTAAATGCATAATAAGTATATTTTTTCACTTTTATTTACATATATTGACTTCAGTGGATTAAAATCGCTTGTGAAATAGAATTTTAAAACCCACACAATTATTTTCATTTCATTTTAAATTTGGATGATTTTGTCCATCCATTTCTTTTTAGTCCTTGAGAGCCAAAGATGGGTTTTAAATGTTAGTAAGAAAACATTAGAGAGTTTCTTATTAACACAAAATTACAGAAAATAAAGTGCCACTTTCTAAGGAATTCTTTCTTAAAAATTGACAAAAATGAATAACTATCATTTTTGGCATCCTGTCAACATTTGCGCCCTTGGGTCAAATTGTGGATATAGAAATATGAAATACAATATGCAACAGTTAAATTGTTGGAACTTCTTCTTAAAGAATATAGTCTTCTTTTCTTCAATTGTTGTTTATGCATTTTATAATTAGTTTATAATTAGTTTATGAGTTTGACAATTTTCCCTTAAATTTCTGTATTTTAGAGGCATATTAACCAGAATGCAATACTGGCTGTTACTATAAATAGAAACATCCAGTGTAAAAACAAACATCATATATCTGACTCAAAGTAGGTTTCCTTGAAAGCTATGATAAAAATCTGTTTATTCTTGAGACTTCCTACCACGGCTTTTTTCCCCATATTTGCATGGTTTTCTCGTAGACATGCTCTTGGCTAGTTAAGATTTTATCGTGATTACCTGATCACTAGTAAGGTCAGTGTATAGTCATCCTTTGTCAGCCTTGATTTGTTTTTGTCATTGTTGTTCAATACCTTTATCTTACAAATTTGTAATTATCATAATCCATATTTAAGGTTTTCATTGCAAGGGTTGGACCATTCCCACCCAACTTTAACAAAATAAAACCCCCATATTGTTATGAATTGTTCAATGCTCTCATTATCATAAAGTGTTTTAATTGCCATTCCTTTTATTTATCACAAGGTACATTGCAGTATACATGTAATACTGAGATGACTGCTCAAATGAACATGGTCATCATTTGTAAACAAAATATTTAAGGAAGGAGTCTTTTCTGGTTTTCGAAATGTCAAACGTACATTTGTTAATTGTACATTAAATCAAGATGAAAAGAAATTAAAATAGTATACTTTTCTTTCTTTTTTTCCTATCATACAACTTGGCATAGAAATAGTAATCAATGTTAAGATTTTTAACAAGGACTATATTTATTAGCGTAGGAAAATATCACATGTTTCGCAATTTAGAATTGCTGTAGATTGAGTCTGTTTTAGCATTTTTAAAACAATTATATTAATGTTGGATTTTTTAATTAATGTGAACTAATGATATGATACTTGGGTTTCAGAATATGTTTTTAAAATTGATTTGCCTATCAAATTACATTTTTATAAGCTTTTTAAAGCGCCCATTCTATACATTGATTTGTGTGGAAAAAATCACTTAAATCAGTTTATCTCTCTTACTAAATGGTCAATATATTAGCTTTTCTGTCAATTTATATCCTTATATAATTATAAAGTCTTTTATAAGTAAAAATCAGAAATATTCTAATATTGGAAGCATAAAAAAATAATAAAAATATCTTCAAAATTTAAAAAGTTAGAGGTAATGGGGGCTAAGCAATATCAATTTTAGTTTAAATATTTATTCCAATTCAGTAGTATAAGCTGATAGACATTCTAATATTCTATCATTAATTGACGTATAAAATATTCATGTCTTAAACAGATGTCTACATAACTGCAAAGAACTACATTTATTTTTATCATTCTTTAAGTTGACCTTTTTTTTTCAAAATCAAGGAGGTCAAATTTGGTTAAACTGATATAATCATTTGGTTATTTGATCTGTTTGACTGTGTCAAAATTTTATCAATTTCTAATTATAAGAAGTATGTTTGATAACGAGAAGACTCCTTCCTTAACTCGGGTATGTTAAGGCTTCCCAGAGCGATGTATAGAGAATCACTTGTCTGTACTTCTTACAATATGACGTCATAATAAACTTTGACGTCGTGATCTGCATTCCATTCAAAAGGTCTCAGGGAATGAGTGGTAACGTTAATAAATTTTTATAATATTAATTGAATTATAATAAAACAGTCATAAAACTTCTTGTTTCCTTTACATAAATGCTGCTTATTATTGCTAGACTGTAGAATGTATTCATATTAATAATCAGTATCAAATAATAGATAGATTTAAAGCTTCGCTTGAAGTAAAAGACTATTTATTAATTAGTGGTTTGGAGACTCTCCCTGCTACGTGTAAACAACTGAATGAAGAAATTTTAATGCATGTAAAAACAGTTTGGCGCAGGTGAAAGATCAAGACAATTTAGGATTATTTTACGTTAAATTGATTGAGAATATAAGTAACAATGTGAATCATGCTTGGGAAACCAACGGATTTACCCCAATTTTATGTAAATTGGTTTCAATTAGTAAAAATGTGCTTTATTTTGATGATTTGGCGATGTATTTTCACAAGATCTTTAATAAACGAGATATTTATTTCAATCCCAAGCAAGAACTTCAAAGTATATGACATGACAAAGGATTTTTTATGATTTAATGTCATTTATCACCTGCGCCGATGCATTTTATAATGAAAATTTTCAATGTCAGGATACGCACGTCACGTGACAAAGAAGTACAGATGACGTTTAAAAAATGCATCCAAAATAATGTTTAACATTGTTGTAAATATATGTAATTAAGATTTAAAGGAGTACTCCCGGTCAAAGTAAATTTTTGTTGATTTAAAAAGTATCGTTTTTCAGCCGTATTTTAGCTTCGGGACACCTTAACATTGCTGCGAATGTCATTAGTCAAGTTTAAAGCAAAATACAGAACTAACAATTTTTGTCATGTAAACAAGAAGTATCTAGTGGGAATAAATTGTTCCTATTCAAATTTACATGGATAAATTTTACCTTATAACCATTCTTCCTCAAGATGCTAATCAATGGCTACTGATTGAGTACTTTGAAACTGTGACAGGCTTATCCCCACTTGAACGAGTTCAATTCTCCACACTCGACCAGGGCGCCCAGAAATGAGTATTACAGTAAACCTTACCGAGAGAACAGTTACACCCCTAGCGGGGACGTTGATATCTAGGAGTCTGAATTTGTAAGGCATTTGCTTATAAATATACCCACAATCACATGTTTGTCACATGATAGGCTTATGTGAATAATTGTTTTAGCTTTGTGGTACATCAGACTCACTGCTTTGAGCTAAAACTGAAAGCATGATGTATTTTGTTTTAACCAGTTTAAACGTTGAAGTGATTCCATGTATTTTTTGATGGACAGCTTTTTGGGAAAAGAATTTTTCACAGTGTAAATGCCTTTAAGTTAAGTTTAACCCCGTCATGATGTGCTGATGTTTCATTGTGTGAATGGTTATTGATTTAATGGTTATATTCTGTCATATATCATGTGTGATCAGAAGCCAAAGAACATGTACAGTAATTAATTTTCCACGCTCTTCGCATTCAAATGGAACAGAATTAATGCAGCCACTTTTTGAATTGCTATTGTTTTATAATACAAGATATTGTCACATTTTTAATCACAATTACATATTTAAACCTAGCCTGTGACTGTTCTTATGTTCCCAACATTCTTTGATTTAATAGTTGCAAATATCGGTTTAAATCTACATTAATCACCCCTTCCCCTTTTCCAGCTCTCAAATTAACTTTTATGTTACACTTTCCTCATAAAACATGATTGATATATATTTCAAAGTTCAGATCTGTAGAATTTTTTCCCAGTTCAAAAGATTAGTATAGATCTGATTCAAAGTCAAATATATACCTGTCACGGAATTGCTTAAGACCTTCAGATGTTGAAGAAAGGGGTCTAGCTATAAAAGAGTAAGGGGAATTAAATTCACTTTGAATTAAATTATACATACAGTATGAACCTAAGATGTCAAAATCAAATTCCAAGAGAGTACGACAGCCATCAATCAAAAACAGCTCCAGCTCAGAGGAAGACACTCTGAAAGAAAACGATGATTACAAGATGGAGAGAGAGAAACACAAGTACAACTAAATAAAATAAATAAGTAATAAGACTTATTTGTAGTTGTTCAAAACGCGTAATTGTTGTATTTTTTAAGCGTAATTGTTTTAATAACAGTCCAAAATAACAATGCAAAGAACATATTCTGTATTTATAAACTGTTCATATATGGAAATCAATTTCCCTTAAATTCTTCAATATATTTTCTTGGTTTGAAAAAGATGTATTGAGAAAACTTTCTTTGGTGTTTATTTAAAGAAAAAAACATTTATTTAAACTTATGTATCATACTGTCTCACATCATCTTCATAAGGCACTTTAAGGTCAAGATCTAGTAAATGATTGCAGAGTGTCTTTTTGGTGCTAGAACCATTATGACGTCATAATTGATTTGATAAATCGTTTTCCCGTATTTTACGGATTTAAAGGAATTATGTAGAAAATAATATAAATTATAGACATTCAATATTAAATTATGGGAAAAGCAATCCCGATACCTATATTCAGTTTGACATCATTTTAAAATGGAGGTTAAGACCTTGTTAAATACCGCTTTTGGAGAGACTGTAGGCATTCTAGATATATTTCATTAGTCAAAACTGGACAAAACTCTGAGACTTGTTATTGATTCCTTCATGTTTCATTGTAAAAGACAGTGGAAATTTTTTTTTTATTTTGTTTACCAAAAACTTTAGCCTCGATACACCATATCAAACAAAGCTATTATTATGCCGCATCATTAAAAAAATTCATATCTTCAATTTCATAAATCTGTAGGCACCTTTTATTTACTAGATCTTGACCTTAAGCTGTCAAGCAAAGAAAAAAAAAGAACGTGGCACTCAAACAAATGGAATGACTGAGTCAATAAGATAACAAAAGGTTTTTTCTTTCAGGAAGAATAAGGAAATGGACAATTTTATTTCGATTCTTGACAAAACATTGAAAATGAGCAAAGACGATGACAAGTCTGAGGAGGATGAGAAGATCAGAGAGGTTAAAAGTCATCGTCGCGTCCGTCAGCCGACCAAGCTGTCAGATGCTGATATGCACCGGAGTTCCTCACTGCCTAGTAAGTGTATAGGAGTGTAATACTGCCATTTAAAGGTATAGGAGTGTAACACTGTCTAGTAAGTGAGTAGGACTTCTTCACTGCTAAGTAAGTATGTTATAATTCAAAAGCCAATGCTATAAAGCAAATCGATATACAATAGAGAAAATTTTGCAAGAGTCTTCATCATGCATGAATATTATTTGGAAATAAACATTTCATTATATACTTTTATTACTCATATTTATAACATATTAAAGCTCATGATTTTTTTTTTCAAATTAACGTGTTATGTTTTACGGTGCTACTGTAGGGGCGAGCGCAGCAAGAATTAAACATGTCTTGCATAATTGTCAACTTTGTGATATTTTTAAAATTATAAACTGAGAGTGTATGAGAGAGAGAGAGAGAGAGAGAGAGAGAGAGATTTGATTTATAAAATCTTACAAAATACATAAAATAAAGCTTTCCCTATATCGTTCTTTACTTTTAGAGAAAATTGATCAGTCAGTAAAATGTGATTTGTGTTCAATCTGATCAAATGTATAAGCGATTTTTTGTACATCGTTGTTATCCAACTTTTTTTAGCTGGTAAATATCTTTTGGGTTTTTTATTTGTTTATTTTTGCATGCTAAAAACAAACGCTTTTCATTGAATTCGGACACATTTTCTAGGTGTGTAATTTCCCAATTTAGTTTAAACTATTTGACAATATGTAATATTTAAATAGATTTTTAAACTGTGTATTTTTTTTGTTCTCTTTTTTAATTAGTTTACAATGACGAGGTTGTATCTTTAATAGCAATTTTGTCAATATATTTTTTTCCCTTTATTTTACATAACGGTTTGCAAAATTAGCTTGAAATTAGATCGATTTTCCTGTGATGAATTGTTTTTATATATATATATATATATATATATATTCTATCTACCCCCCCCCCCGCCTAAAATTAAAAACTAATCATCTTAGGCAGTTATCCCAGTTTCTACTGAACTAGCGAGAACACGCATTACATATGTTTGATCCATCTGTAAATTTATCGCGGGAAATATAGCGCGAGATCTCTGTGACGTCATTTGTTAAAATCTAAATTTGTTTACGTATCTCGACTCAATGCGAAGGAATGGAATTTTGTAAACAATTACTCTGGTCTCACCAAAGCTTGTGCGATACTCAGAATGTGTCTTCAAACCTCAAGGAACCATAAATAGCATTATGGGAGAAAGCATTAGAGAGCATTATGGGATGTTGCCAAAAAAAAAATCTTGATGAAGCTTTTGGTTTGGCTTGTTGTTTTTCACGCACTGGTTCTAAGAGTTCGCCCTGCTGGCCGGCGCTGCGCTCCGGCAAGCTGCGCCCCCTATTATATAAAAGATAAGATACCTTATTTAGACTCTGAGAAACAAGAACCATGTGGTAAATATTGTATAAATTAAAAGGAAATTTAACTTTTATTCTTATTCTTATACTATTAAACAATTCTTAAATTTTTTTCAGGTGTGGAAAAATCAAATAATCCTGACAGGCTGACAACCAGAATACAAACTCTTCATATGTATGTATTGTAGTAAATATTCCTTTTCCTTTTCAATATAGTTATTGAACGTTTGAGAAGTAAAAGTATGACATCATTGATCAGAAAAATTCCCCTGTGTTTGGTTTTAAAATAAAACTTTAAGATGATCACGAGTTACATGACAGTAAAAGCGATTCTTTTGAGTCTATAAGAGGCATACGCTCAGTAAACGGTGTTCAGTTCCCGGATAGCTGCGAAGAAGAAAGGAGCTCTATGGGTAAGAAGTATAAGTCTAATTAGCGGTGTCTCAAATTAATGCAGACCGTCCATTTGATTAGTATATTTTTGGGTACTGTACAAGTATTACACAGCCAAGAGGGTGTTTTTAAATAATAGGTTTTAGACTGCGGTCTGGGTGGATTTGGTTAAACAAATATGATGGAAAGTAAGAGTTTCGGACACATTAGGTCTCAAGCACAGAAGATAAAAAAATATAAGTATATCATTTAATCATATCTATAATCAGAGTGAGGTGATTTATGTTGATTATAAAAATCAAATCAAAAGTAAAGTAACGTTAAGGAAAATTAATATTATTTGTCGTTAGAACCTACAAAAACATTACAGTAATTAACTAAATTTCAACACTTCGCAGACAAAATACAAATTTTATGCCGATGTTACTTGGATAATGAGCTTTGCTTGACCAAAAAATGACATTAATTATAGTCAGGTTAAAGCAGCAAGTACAATGCCATTTAAATGTACTTTTAGCTCATCCTGGACATAACTCATATCAGTTCATGGCTGAAATCTAACATTTATTTTTTCTTTCATCATTTAGCTGAAATTTGTTCTATTGACTAAAACAATGATCTATTGAAGTTCTTAAAAATTTGAATTATGGAAAAAATCATGTTTATGAATTAAAAAAAAAAGCTGCAAAAAACCAACAAACATCCAAAGAAGACCTTGAATTTTCGTTCGAGTTTGATGATAGTTGAAGAGATTGGAATGTTAACTTAATTTGAACTTCTTTTTTACTTAAATTCAGATGAGCAATATAACAAAAAAAAACCAAATTCATCTTTTTAACTCCTTCTAAAAACAGTCCCGATTAGTCCTTCACAGCTAATTTTGTACATGTAAGATCGTGTGGTGGGGTTAATTTATCCCAATGCAAATATCAGAAATAAAGATTTGGATTCTTTTTTCAGGGACTGTATTCGGGGAATGGGGTTTAAAGTCCTACACAAAGCCTTTGAAATCCTCTTAAACGTTGAAGATGATGAGTTAGAAGTAAGATTTCAGTTCTTTATCTACTATCTCTGTCCTTTTAGTGTTGAGACATTTATAACAGCCATACACGTTTTTTATTGTGTATTATTCAGAGATGGAATGTAAACTGTTACATTATTTTCAACCTTATCTATTGGCTTATCTCTTTCTTTTGAACAAATTGTCAGAAAGCAGGTTACACGTTATTAAAATTTGATTTAGACTTTAAATTACCCGAGTGTTTAAATATCAAACACAAAAAGTATTATGCAAAGATAGTCAATTGATAGTAGAAATAAACTTGTCATTGAAAAATTTGCTCTTAATGTTAAAAATGTCTTAAATCATTTAATTGATGCTTTACAGAAAATTGATATACTATATAAATTAAAAAGTTAAACGACATTTGAAAAAATGCGATTTTGAAGAATAAAAATTAAGATAAAGATAAATTATTAAAATAAGATAAAAGGACGTCACTTCTAGTTTTAGAAAATGAAAAAGAGATGTTTTGTTTGAAGAACAAGGGACGTTATTGGGTTAATTTGGTCGAATCTTGAAAAACAATGAGGTTTATACATGCCATAGTTGAGAATTTTATCTTTCTGATAATACACAACTTATATATATCCGATCATGTCTTACAATCCGGATTAAGTGCTTAAAAGCGTTGTTAAAAAATTATATCGTCAGTTTTGACGTTTATTCTATACGACACGACGTCATTTACGCACACACGAGAGCTGACCTAAAAGTTCGTGGACATCGCGTTTTTGTCATTTTAAATGGGCTTATATATACATATTGAATACTGAAATGTTTTTCATAAAATTTTAAATCAAATTGAAGTGGTTTTGAATAATTTTTCCTAAAAGTAAACTAAAATTTTGCTGTATTAAAGGGTCGCGGAAAGTACGCACGGTCCAGTGTAAAAATTGTCCAAACGTCATCATGTTCTTAAAAGAGTTTTTAGCTATGAATATTTACAGTTTATTAAAAACATCATACAATCTTCGATGGTGATGTAGTTGGTATTGTGTACGACATTTTCATAAGATATTTGAACCCTTTTTTAAACAAGCAAAGAAGTTTTAAAGTTATTACGGCAAGAACATGTCTTTAAAAATGCCAGAAAAAGCGACGTCGGCTGATCGCACGGAACATTGCACCTAATAAAATCCTGTGTTGACTTGGATAATACATCGATAGAAACTGTACAATTGATTTAGAAAATTAGAAAACATCGAAATATTTCAAGAACATTTTTCACAAGTGTCACAAGCGATATTTTGATGGAGTGTGCCATTGTTCCATCTAACCTAACAGTGAATGCGCCATATTACTATCCGAAGTAAAACCAAGAACTTCATGTACGACGTTATAAAAAAAGTCTACATTGCTATGACTTTTATGCACATACATTATTAAAGTCTATAAAAATATTATTAAAATAATACTTTTCTAAAAATAGCGTCGTTATTTAGAATGAAATAACATGTGTCCACAAACTTTGTTTGGGTAACCCTTGTATCACATTTCCATTATATAACAGTATTTCATCCATTAATCAATGACAAATGATGATGCGTAAAAATATTACATGAGCTTAATCTATCGCTATGTAGAATAATTTATCAAGATGACCAGGAAGAAAAAAAGGAGAAGACCGACTTATTGTACCTGTAGACTGCACCATAAAACGCTCGTATTTAAGTACCAAAAACTCTCTCTCTTTTTCTCTCTCTCTCTCTCTCTCTCTCTCTCTCTCTCTCTCTCTCTCTCTCTCGCTCATGGTATACTAGTTTATCCTATATTCCAGTCAGAATATTTCGTCGAAAAATATATGTTTATCTTTTACTGTAGAGACGGATTCATTATATTGACATCAGGCGATTTCGAAACCACTAGCATTTTCAGTTAGTTTGATAGAGTTTCTGAACTATATCTATATGTTTATTTTCCATTATTAGCATAACAAAACATATGAAGTAAGGAAAAGCAGAAAATATTTAATGACAATAGCATTGGAAAACTTAAAATCAAATCACGTTTAGCAACATAACAGGATTCACACTGATTTTACTAACAACAATTCTAAAGTGCATTCAACATTTGTTCCTCTGTCGGACTCTCTGCTCCGCTGTCCGATTCATCAACAACACGCGCTGCATCGTCCAGGTGGTCCGCCCAGTTGCGTACACCTTTCACCGATGTGGACTGGTGCCTTGCAAATGCAAGGTACCAAAGTACATTTGTAATATGCGCGCAGCACCCGACTACACGCGATCCAGCCTTGCATTTGCAGTACCAGGATACAATAGCTCCTTCATAGTGGCGTATCCAACACAGATATTTCTTGGCCGACACATGGCGACTTAAAATGTCGTAGGCGCCATCTTCCTGTAAATGTTCGTGCGAGTACGCCTTAGCCATCTTTTCCTGGTAAGTTCCCAATGAAATGTTGCGAATTTCGTCATCAGTAAGAATCGGAAAATCCGTTGCAACATCAGCAGCATCCATCGCTTTCCACAGAGAATATCTTCTGTCCCATCCCTCATTTTCCACAAATTCTCGTAGCTTATTTCCTTTTTGCGATAGATAAAGCATTTTGGATGCGAACGCCTGGTCATCTTCAGCTGCTCCAGAACTTAGCGGAG
>WFKH01003881.1:65294628-65306758 GCA_016163765.1 Magallana hongkongensis
GGATGCGAACGCCTGGTCATCTTCAGCTGCTCCAGAACTTAGCGGAGGGCAGTATTTGTTAGAAATAGCGGCAACGATGCGTACATAATCCCCTATGAATGGAATCTGTGTATTAGACACAGTCCTGTCCAAGTACTTCCACCGCTTAATTCTGCCGTTTGATCTCAACCACCCAGCGCACCGGTTAAAGAAAAATTATAAAGATACTTAATTTTTACATGCAATATTTATATACACAGGAAATACAACACATATAACTCAATGATGGACTTCCACAAAATTACTTTCACATGCTTATGTTTTAAATCAATTGAAATAAATACCTTGGTTATCAACCTGGAACTGTTCGATTCCTTGGTTGTGTGTTGCTTTGTACCTCTAAGGAAACATGGCATCTCCATCCGAATGCCAATATCGGATAAAAATCAGCACTGTCCCTGAAGCCACGATCAACAATGAAGGTGTCACCATCGTTTAACCAGTTCCGCATATCTTCTGCATTTTTCTTAATCATGTGGTTGAGAAAACCTGCGTCGTTGTTTTTGGATTAGGACAGATATGGACCTAGGACGGATACAGTATATCCAGATGTCGTGACAACCATAATGGGTTTTACAAGCGGCCTGTGCATATGTAGGCTAAAGGAACGTCTGGAAAAGCTGAAATTGGTGGACTTTTGGATGTATATGTACGTCCGTCTAACACAAGCAACGCTGGGATGGACTCCGCCAGACCTTATGAAAACAGCTCCTGTGCTAATGGCCTTGTATGCTTGGCTATGACATCGTCGCGAGAAATATGTCCGAAACCCGAATTGTGTGCTACAAAGTCCTTCAACAGGGAGCGTCTGGCTTAAAAAACGGCTCTGCGTATCTAAAAAACCTTAAGAAATATATATATCAAACGCTGTCTTTTTCATTAAGGGACTATATAAATGTATATGAATTATACTTATACACTGTATATATATAAATACCCCCCACCCTCGAATCCACTTATGATCAATAAGACAACAAGAACATTACTAGTACTTATTTACGCACCTGCCATTTTTTCATATCGAAAAGGGTAGCCAGCAGGTTGTTGTCTAAGGCACATCTCAATTTCATCAGCAAAATCGCAACACAGGTGCGGATGCTTCTAGATTTTGAAGTTTTTATTTCCCCAACATTATTCAAGAGATCATCAAACTGGGCCCGCGTCAATCCTCTAAGATTGTTATAATCTTCAGACGAAAGTGACGCACAACATTTAATGATTAAATTAAATTTCATTTGAATTTGCGAGTTATATTTGTTCTGAGTATGGCAATTTGGCAATGTTAGGCATAGAAGTAAGTTACATGTAATATCATTTTAAAAGACAGTGCATTCCTAGTACAATATAGAATTCTCTTTGTTCAGAATAAAATTCTTAATTTTGCTTTTGAAAAAAATAATAAGGCAAGATTGGCAAGAAGTATCTTGTGCTGAATTTTTAGCGTTTACCGTAGTTTTATCTTCCTTTATGTTTATGTAGTCACTCTATCGTGTTGTTGAAGAATAAATATGTGTGCACCTGTGGTGATAATTAATCCGTTTCAACCTTGATAAATGTAATAAGGAGGATTGATAAATGTAATAAGGAGGATTCATGAATGTAATAAGGAGGATTGATAAATGTAACAAGGAGGATGAACAGCTTCATGCGTAGATCCAGAATTGTTTATCACGGATCCGAGTGTTTCTAGTGTCTCCTGGGGATGGGGGCGAAACCTTTGTTGGTTATTTGTTAATTTAATTAATTTGAATATCTTAAGGGGTGGGGAGGCCAAGGTCCTCGACCACTTTCTAGTTCCGCGCATGAGCCTCACCTTTATAGTTATTGATAACTTAATGATTTATGTTATTTGTCTACTGGCTATATTAATCTAAAATGCATGTTCGCTTTATTGTGTGAAATAAGCATTAACTCGCGTGCAGTAGATACTAATATATACATTTATTAATCACTTGTGTGGTGCTTTCATAATTATTCGCTTATATAAACACGCAGTACGTTTACATATACCGCGTAGTTCCATGGGGACTGTGTAACGTGCAATATGTAAGACTGATCACTGGTTCATTTATACACTGAAATACAAATTATACACTAATCACAAATGAAAAGTAATTCTGGTATTCTACAAATTCTATCTTATTATCTTACCTTAATCCCAGAATTGAGTATCACCATCTATAAATGTTGTGAGCGTTCACATCCACAGCTGTTTCAGCAAACGTTTCCAAAGTAAATATTGTGTAAAATCTTGAATAATAACGTTGCGTTACTAATTCCGGATTAATTTATTATTGAAATTCAAGTAAGATCACACGGATTAACCGCCACGAAATTAATTGTGGAGAGATATTCTAATCTGATGAAATTACATTCAAATATGAAAGCGGTTATTGCATGTGAAAATGGTAGGTTTAATCAAAATAACTCGATATTACGTTACATATAAACGAATTTCGCTGAGCAGCCGGTTTTTTTTGGCGTTGTTTTGTGACGTCACGATTACTGTTTACGCCATTTTTCGCAAAATCTATATTAACTTTGATCCTAGTACTTGCATATGATCGAATACTTTGATAAAATACCAAAGTTGAAAATTCGTAAAATTTGTCGGCCGATTTCGGCCAATAACGTCCCTTGTTCTTTGCCTGAAGCAAAGCCGTTTACCTAAAACATCCTACCCAGCCAACATGACTGATTATAAATATTTTGTATTACAAAATAGTAAATGTTTAATATTCAAAACAATCTATATTTAAACTGGGTTGCTGAAAGGATTTTAGTAAATAAGTTTCATCAATTTGTATATATTTTTGTATTTCTTTCTTCACATGTGATTGTCATGCTTTTATAAGCAACACATAACTATCATTAAGTGATGATATTTATTCAACATTGGGTGGTTAAGATTACTCATTCTTTTAATAGAATGTCTTTTATTATCATTTAATACCAGATATTGTAATCTTTTTGACACCCATATTTAAAGGTCCGTTGTTTTAAGTCTGTGTTTTATGGAAATATAAAAATGGAACCAATGGACTATTTCATGTCTGATTCAGACCTGATTGACCTCACTGCAAGAATTTTATGGTCATGAGATCTAAATCTGAAACCAACATTAATTCTCATCTTAACATGAGTGAAATAATCTAAAGAGGACAATAAACAGCAAACATGCAGTATGTCTTGCTGTCAACATGTTACTCACTATTATAAAATGTTCTTGATGATGCTGAGTGACAGCAAAGGTCATAGGTCAACAAATTATTGTAACCAATCTGAGCAGTCAGAATATTTGTTTGGTGTATATTGATGGGGATATGAACAAAAATGTCAGATTGCATTGGGAAAAATTGTCTTTTCCTTAATACTTCAGATAATTCAGCATTTTATGCTAACATAGTTGGCATCTCCATTGATAGATTTAATGATTTCTATTCACAAATGACTACAGATCAAATCAGTTTTATCCGTTGGTCTGCAGTGTGCATTCGCTTTGAAGCAAAAGAAAAATAGTGCAATTTGACACACACGCTCTTGACTGCCATTATCTAGTAGTAAATAGCCTGTGCGCATCTTTATAAAATATTGCATTTTCAAAACAAAGCTTTCACGTCACTCAAGTTCTTGAAAAAGAAAAGCATTTAAAAAAACAGTAATGTACTAATTGCAATTAATAGCAAGGTGTACATATACCTTAGTACACATCCCTGTAAGATCTCTTACTCCGGATCATTTATGATTTATATTAATTTACAATTCCTGTTATTTATGATGTGTAATTTTCATTTCTTTCCTTTCTCAAACAGCCACCACTGGTACATCTCATGGGAAAAGAAAAATTTGACCAATATGCGGGGAAGATTTGGCAGCTGAAATTTTAATTTGTTACGAGTGTTTCGAGTAATTTTTTGAATCGGAGTCTAACATAATCAAGCAAAGGACATGTTCTGTATTTATAGACTGTTCATATATGACTATTAATTTCACTCAAACTCTTATAAATCTTTTCTTGGTTTATAAAAGATATTAAGGTGTTCCATATGAAAAAAAAAATTATGTGGTGTTTATTTTAAGAAAGGATTAAATTTTATTTAAACTTATGTCTCATACGTCTTACATCAACTTCATAAGGCACTCTAAACTGTCACCAAAACTTGGCACTCAAAAAAAGGAGTGACTGAGTCAATGAGATAAACACAAGTTTTATCCTTTCAGGAAGAATATGGAAATGAACAATTTTATTTCGCCTTTTGACAAAACATTGAAAATGAGCAAAGAAGATGACAAGAATGAGGAGGATGAGGAGGTCAGAGAGGTCAAAGGTCATCGCCGCGTAAGTCAGCCTTCCAAGCCGCTTGACACTGAACCTAAAATGTTGAAATCAAATTCCAAGAGAGTACGACAGCCATCAATCAAAAACAGCTCCAGCTTGGACAAAGACACGCTAAAAGAAAACGAGGATTTCAAGACGGAGAGACAGAAACACAGGTATACATTTGTTTGTACAAATAAATATATTTAAAAAGTTGTAGAAGAATTACTTGTAGATATTCAAAAAGTGTAATTATTTTAATCACAGTCCAAAATAATCAAGCAAAGAACATATTCTGTATTCATTAACTGTTCATATATGCAAATCAATTCTTCAAAATATTATCTTGGTTTGTAAAATATGTAAAGATGTTACATTTGAGAAAATTTTCTATGATGTTTATTTAAAAAGAAAAAAATAAACTTTATTTAAACGTATGTCTCATAGTGTCTCACATCAACTTCATTAGGCACTTTCAGCTGTCAACAGAAAAAACATTGGCACTCAAACAAATGGAATGACTGAGTCAATGTGATAAATATAAGGTTTTTTTTCATTTCAGGAAGAATAAGGAAATGTTCAATTTTATTTTGATTCTTGACAAACCATCGAAAATGAACAAAGATGATGACAAGTCTGAGGAGGATGAGGAGGTCAGAGAGGTCAAAAGTCATCGCCGTGTCAGTCAGCCGACCAAACCGCCAGACGCTGACATGCACAGGATAACCTCACTGCCTAGTAAGTGTATAGGAGTGCTTAACTGCCTAGTAAGTGTATAGGAGTGCTTAACTGCCTCGTAAGTGTATAAGAGTGCTAACTGCTAGGTAAGTTTGTTATAATTCAAAAGGCAATGCTATAAAACGAATGTGTTGTATATGGGAGAAAAGTTTGTAAGATTTCTCACTCTACATGTAGATAATTTGAGAATATTGATTGAACATTTCTTATTCTGTGTCACTTATATGTTTTACGGTGCTACCGTTGTGGCGAGCGCAGCAAGAATTACACATACCTTGCATCATTGTCGTCTTTGTTATTTAGTTATCAACGAGCGTTAAATAATTTTTTGAGAGAGAGAGACAAAAAAGAGAGAGAGAGATTATTATATAATATTTCTAAGTTTAAATAAATTCTTACAAAATACATAAACTTGCTTCCCTAAAACCGTTCTTTACTTTTGGAGAGAATTGATCCGTCTGTAAAATATAATTTTTGTTTAATTTGTTCGAAAGTGTTAACGATAAATACAGTATTTTTTTTTGTTCCTTTTTTTTTCCTGTTCATAATTTTTTTTAAAAATTCGTTTATTTTTGCATTCTAATTACATACGTTATCCGTGCCCCCGGTCCCTGTTTGTAGGTGTGTAATTTCCCATTTTCTAATTTAATGCTTTGACTATATGCAATATCTGCATAAATTTTTTAACTGTTTATTTTTTCTCTTTATTTTTTTTTTAGTTCAAAATGTCCTATTTTTTTTATTTCCTTTCTACTCATACTTACTGTACATGCATGCAAAATTAGCTTAAAATTGGATCGATATGACAGTAAAGTGTGGCTCTTGCTAGTATGTATATAATCTCTCTATCAAAAAAAAAAATTAAAAACAAATCATATGTCAATGAGGCAGGTATCGCAGTCTATACTGAAATAGCTAGTGCAAGCGTTACATATGTTTGATCCACCTCTAAATTTATCGCGGGAAATATAGCGCGAGATCACTGTGACGTCATACGTTAAATTCCATAATCATTTGTTTACGTATCTCAACTCAATACGATGGAATGGAAGCATGTAAAAAATCTCTTGGGTCTCACCAAAGCTTGTGTGGTACTCAAAACGTGTCTTCAAACCTCAAGGCACCGTAAATTACGAGTTAAATGTCAGCCATTTTTGGCATAGCACCACGGGTGAAAATATTAGACAGCATTATGGGACCGAGACAAAAAATGTTGTTTGATGAATCTGTAGGTTTAGCTCGTTCTTTTTCCCGCGCACACTGGTTCTTAGAGCTCGCTACGCGAGCGGCGCTCGCTATAAAGCCAATGGTACTTTTATTAATAAAGTTATGAAAACTTTATCAGTATCTTATTTAAACTCTGAAATGGAAGAATTATGTTTAAATTTTGTATTACTTTCAAAAATATAACTGTCATCCTTATTAACAAATTCGTACATTACTTTCTAGATGTGGAAACATTATGTAATGCTGACAAGCTGACAACCAGAATACAAATTCTTCATACGTATGTACTTTAACAAATTTTTACATTTTGCAGACAAAATACAATTTCTTTGTTAATGTTACTTGGATTATGAGTTTTGCTTGACCATAAGATAACACTATATGGTCAGGTATAATGTTGCAGTACCAAGTACAATGTCATTTAAATGTACGTTTTAGCTCATCCTGAATATAACTCATCAGTTCATGGCTGAAATCTAACATTTATTTTTTCTTTCACCATTTAGCTGAAATTTGTTCTCTTGACTAATATAAACTATAGGAGTTTTTTTTTAAATGTGAATTATGGAAAAATTCATGCATAATCAATAAAACAAAAACTGCAAAAAAACCCCAAAATTTAAGTTTGAGTTTGCTAATAGTGAAATGTTTTTTTGTGAAATCAGGTCAGCAGTATAACAAAAAACCACAAGGTTATCTTGCATTTATAAGGTATAATTGGACTTTACCATGCTGGATTTGACTCCTCTTACAAACAGTCTCGATCAGTTAATCCTAGAAAGCTAATTTTGTACATGTATGATCGTGTGGTGGGGTTAATTTACCCCCATGCAAATGTCAGAAATAAAGATTTTGGATTCTTTTTCTCCAGAGACTGTGTTCGGGGAGTGGGGTTTGATGTCCTACACAAAGCCTTTGAAATCCATTCCAACATTGAAGATGATGAGTTAGAGGTAAACAATTTTAGTTCTTTATTTATTATTTATGTCCTTTAAGTGTTGAGACATATCCGATAGCCATACAAGTTTTTTATTATTTTGTTTTAAATCAGACATAGAATGTAAAGTGTTAAATAATTTTCAATCTTATATGTTGGTTTATCTCTTTTTTTTTAAACGAATTGTCAGAAACAGATTTTTAAAAATTTGATTTGAACTTCTAATTGCCAGAAGGATTATATAACAAAAACAAAAAAAGTTCAATAATATTAGTCAATTGAAAGTAAAAATATATTTGTCACTGGACATATGCCGTTTATTGTAAAAAATGTCTTACAGTATTTTATTTATGTTTTACAGAATGTTGATATACTATCAAAATTATAAAATAAAACAATATTTGATAAAATACTATTAAGAAATTTATAAAATTAAGATAAAGATGAGTGAAATAAAGATTAAAGGATGCCACTTCTAGTAAAAGAAAATGAAAAAGGGATGTTCTGTTTGAATTTGCTTGAAGAGGCGACACCGATTACTAAAAACATAATACCCAGAAAACCTGATTGATTTAAAAATAATTTATATTTTAAAATGGTAAATGTTTCATATTCAAACACAATCTGCATTTGAACATCTAGGTTGAAGAAAAACTTTTGGTAAATACGAGTTTAGTTGTATCATTTTGTAAATATTTGTTGTATTTTTTTCTCCACCTGTAACTGTCATGCTTTTGTCTGATTTAGACATGCCATCAGTGCAAGAATTCAATTGTCATGAGGTCTAAATCTGAAACCAACATTAATTGTCATTTTAATATGAGTTAAATAATCTGAAGAGAAATAAAACAGTAAACATTTATTTTGTTGCTCTGAACATGTTTCTTATCGAATCTACAACATATGTATAAATTAGGTTACTTGGTAGGTCGAAGGTAAACAGCTTAACTAATCTTATCAGTCAGAATATTTGCTTGGTGTATATGGATGGGATAAAAACAGTTGCATCGTATTGCATTAGGCAGAATTGTCTTTTTCGAAACTTCAGAAAATGCAGCATTTATGCCAACATGGTAGGCATCTATCAAAAAAAACGACTAAAATTAATAACAGTGTATCCATTGGTCTGCAGTGTGCATTTGCTGTGAAGCAAAAGAAAAATAGCGCAATTTAGCACACAAACTCTTGACTAACATTTGAAATATTGCATTTTCAAAACAAATTTTTCAAGTCACTCATATATTTGAAATAGAGAAGCATTTAAATAAATCGCCATATACTGATTGTAATTTATAGCAAGGTGTGCATGTACCTTAGTACACATCCCTGGAAGATCTCTCCCTCACTGTATCATTTAAACTTATATTAATTTACAATTCCTGTTCTTTATGATGTCTAATTTTAATTTTTTCTTTCCTTTCTCAAACAGCCACAACTACTGAATCTAATGGGCAAGGACAAATTTGACCAATATGCGGGGAAGATTTGGCAGCTGAAATTTTGTAACGAGTGTTTCGAGCAACTTCCGCACTTAAGAAACTAACGGACGGTTTATTAAGGCTACACGCAGCCCACTCAAAAAAACTTACATGGTCTAGCTCCTTATGAAATGTATCCAAATTGTTGTTCATGAAATTGTTACAAAGTTCGAGTGAGATGAGCTTATTCACAAAAATATCAGGAAGATTGGTAATAATATTAACCTTGTAGAATAAACAAGCACAGTTACAAAAGTCTCTGTACAGTCCAATGTCACTGCTGTTCATCATTTTAAAAAAGAGAGTAATTTGTAATATCATGAAGTAATTGAATACTTGTGTTACTTTAAGATGAGACGTGTAAATTAAACATGTAATGTTTGGAAAATATGTTTACTTGCAATCTTAATGAAATGCAATACTTTGCTTCCTGATCCATTTCTATTAATTATTCATAAGTCCATAGATATTCATTTAATATCATGAATATTCATATGGGTTTTTTTTTGTTTTTTTTTTTCAATGTTCATATTCATAATGAATGTCTTTAATATCTTTTTTTTGTCTTTGAAAATGGCAGTACCACTTTTATACATGTATATTAGCTTGATTGAAAACTTGATTAATACACAAGGTATTACCAATTTGCATGTTCTGGTGTAAAATAAAATATTGACGCCTTAAACTGAATGTCATAATTGAATAATTTTACAAAAAGGAAGTTTTATGTGGTTTGTGTGGTTGCTACATATTACATACTATGTGTGCAAGGGTTTGATAAGGTTTTAAAACTTTCTGCCTGTTAAAAAACGAACGGTAGTATGTTTTTTTTATAAAGACACACACAACACAAAATGGTTGAACAACGTAATGGGGTTTTTTTTAGTTTTTTTAATGAGGCAGTATTTATTCAGATATTTTCTACAGTGTAATTAAGTCTTATTTATAATGATTATTGAGAAATTATTTTTCCTTGGCATTGTTTTGGGTTTCTTTTTCCTGTTTACCATTAGTATTATAATTATTAAGTATAAATAACATAGTTCAAATAGATTATTGATTCTCTCATCAGAAGGACTGACTTTTTTCATTTACTTTCCTTCATTTCCAAGATTCATGCGTATACACATTCAGCTGTTGAACATGTTTTCAGACATACATACACCTAAAAGATTCACTTAGAATACTGTAAACGTGTGATATTTGGCGTGTATGATATTTGACGGAAAAGATATTTAAACAGGTTAGCATGGATTTGATTTGGCGTATATTTGAATGTATCTTTGTTTGACATTTGGCAATGTACTCGATTTAGCGGAAGCAGCGTTCCGCAACAACAACAAAAAAACGCTAATAAGAATACACAGCCAAATGTAAAAGTTGATTACGATCCCATGAACTCTGATTATACTGTCGCTATACGATTCATTTGTTCTTCACTGATAGGTGATAGGTCTAGTATAATCAACACTTCTAAATGAAATAAGATGAATTTTGCTTCTTTAAGAGGGTTGGATGGATGAAACCATTTTAGACTATATTAATCTTATACAAGTAGTATTGAAAAGAGGAGCTTTGTATAAAGATTTAAGGAAAATATTCAAATGACTATATATGATATGGGCCTAATATGGCCTCCTAAAATGAACATCATAAATTTACTGCAATTCTTTGCTTCCTTTGTACGGATATACATGTGAAGTGTTTTCATTATCTTCATTTTGATCCAAATGCCCACAATTTTTAAATATGACATCAAAACGTTAACCTATTCCCGCCATTGTCGCATTTTTAGCATAAAAACGGCTTGTTTTCAAGCAGTTTCTCTTTCAGAACAGATTGAACGATTGCTTGAACAAACAAATTAGTTTCATCAAAGATGTAACTATCCAAGACCTATAAGTGACAAAAAGTTTGTTCTTGTCCAAAGCGTCAGTCTATATTTCTCATTCAAAAAAGATAAGAAAAAATGTCAATTGTTTTTATCTTTTCTACTTTATCATATACTATAGTCTGTCCCAAGATATCCTGAATTAAGATTTTGCTTAATTGCTTGATATTTATAAATACCTCAGGGTTCAAACGATGTTCATTCAAAAGTATGAAAAATTTCCAAGATTTCTCAGTCGAAACGCCCCTGTTAGCTTATCAGGTTTCACTACAATGCTAAAAAATGTGATGTCTACGGGGATTTAGTATTGCAGCAAGCCCGGATGATAACGTTGAAAAATTGCGCGATGTATTCCGAGTGTATTCCGAATGGAGAAAAGATGTAAACATTCCCCATTGTAAATCTCCTTAAGGAATCAGTTTTTGTTCCTGTGATTTTTCTGAGTGAAAGATGATAATGTGTCAATGAAATTATCTTGGAAATTATCCCTTTCAACTATTTTAATTGCACTTCTTTCACAGGTACGTGTATTTTTATTAAAAACCGTCCAAATGTGCTGCATAAATATCTTGGGACAGACTATACATCAACTATTGTAAAAAATAACAGAACAATTTAATGTAAACAATTTATAAAATCGCGAATTATGGGGGCCAAATTGACTCATATGATATATGGTTCTTTACAGCTAAAATACTAGGAATCTCTTTATACTTAATAAAAAGTAGTTTATAGCTTAAAACATTATATCTTAAAGTTTAGGAAGATCCGAAGGTTAATTTGTTGACCACCCAGCCTCCCTGAATTAAAGTTTTGCAGATATTTAATTAGAGTGGCAACATTTGAGGAAAGGATGAAGAATATTAACACAAATAAGGATAGAGAAGAAATGTTGATATTTTTTTGTGCGACATGCATAAAAGAAAAAAAAAATGGAAATTTTTAAAATTATCTAATATTTTGAATGTGAAGCAAAAATAAATGCTAGTAAAAAATTAAAAATCACAAGATTTTAGCTAACTGTTAATTTGTTTGCCGTTTTAAATCTTTCTTCAATTGTTTATAATAGTTTTATATAAGGAAGGTCGAAAATGCTAGTTAATTTAAACAATGTTTTTATGTATCTCATCACTAGAACATCGTTTGTAAACATTTAAAACCCGCTCTTTCACTTTCTACAATAACACACCCTTGACGTTCTTCTATCAATTGTTCTATGTGAACCATGTTTTAAAGGTTGTAAGTGATGCATGCGTGTATATCAGATGCCTTCTTTGTGCTGAGGAATAAACTTAAAAGGAGCGAGCCATCAAAACATGCTCTTCATTATAATATAATTAAACTGAGGTTGCGGGAGACATTATTTAAGTAAGAACACGAGAAATTTCAATAAGGCTATATTCTCATCTGTCGGTATGTCTAAACTACTGATCTATCTGCCCGTCCGTCTGTCTTTATCTATCTATCTATCTATCTATCTATCTATCTATCTATCTATCTAT
>WFKH01003881.1:65321617-65340995 GCA_016163765.1 Magallana hongkongensis
GAGAGAGAGAGAGAGAGAGAGAGAGAGAGAGAGAGAGAGAGAGAGAGTACATGGAGTTTTATAACCTTACACCATTTTACGTTCTATTAGCATTAGAATAGTTTATAAATCTATATGTGCACAAGAAGAATTTTCATGTATGGGCAATATTATCCACTGGTTAAAATGACCATGCTAGTGCTTAAATACATGTCTATTGTCACAGTTATAGGTTATTGGGGTTTTTTCCCCATACTGTACAGAATATGCGATATGATAATCAAAATAGATCTACATTTGTTTCAAATTAGAAATACCGGTAACTGAAATCTATGAATGCTCATTAACCATGCAAATATGTTTTGATAGGGCGACTTAAATGATTAATTAAATGAATAAAAGTGAACATGATTATTTACTTTAAAAACCATTTAATTTTACGACCGACTCCTATTTCATTTTGAAAGAATATTTTAAATGTTAACGGCTTTTTTTATTTTGAATTATAGATTATGTATAGCATGTGGCCCCTCGCTTGTCGTATATTAAACTAGTATACAGTATACATATTATAGGTACATAATACATACTGTGTTTTCCCTTAACTTAATACCATTTATTAAAGATGCTGTTTAATTAAATGAGAAAGTCTGACCATATGCAATTGCATCAGTAAAACAAATTTATACCAATGCATTGTTACACATGTTTATATTCATATTTAAGAATACGCCAATCATTAAATAATTAAAGATTTCATTTAATTTTTCGTATTAAATGCCGACCTCAGGGTCTCTCAGGGTTTTCTCAGTACCCTCAGTGCAGACCTCAGGGTCTCTCAGGGCTTACTCAGTACCCTCAGTGCCGACCTCAGGGTCTCTCAGGGCTTCCTCAGTACCCTCAGTGCAAACCTCAGGGCCACTCAGGGTTTCCTCAGTACCCTCAGTGCCGACCTCAGGGTCTCTCAGGGTTTAATCAGTACTCTCAGTGCCGACCTCAGGGTCTCTCAGGGTTTTCTCAGTGCCACTCAGGGTTTTCTCAGGGTTTTTTGATAGTCTCAGGGTTTTTTCAATACAGTAGTGTAAATGGAGACCTGCTTTAAACTGTAGTTTGTTTTAGACTTATCACCTGTAAGTATCAATATAACACATTTTATACGAGGGTTGTTCGAAAATTATTCATAAAACATATATTTCCTGTTTCAATTGTTAAATTACAAATTTTAGTGAAATATTGATATTTTTGTTTAAATAAATTTAAATTTTAAGTAAATATACAAGTCGATAGTCATAACCCACCCGACGCAGACATATACTTGGGGAATAGAAACCTTAGTCTGTTACTTGGAAAATGTTAGTAAACCTACAGATAGTCATAAAAAAAATCAAGTTAAATATTCAATTTTTGGTTTTTTTATTAAAACTAACTTTTGTGAAAGTGTTATTTGTTTTCGAGTTAAAATATGAAGAGTGTATACTTCTACCAAGCCTTAACTTAAAAATCTGACACACTAGTACACACTTCAGTTGCTTGTGATAGCTGTAGTTATCTGGCATAGAAAACCCCTCCAGTATATTCAATTAATTGTGGCTAGGATAGTAACGGGCCTTTAAAATTAGTTATATGTATTTCTTAACACGATGTGTATATTTAATTATATCAATGATTTATTGTGATACTTTAAGATGAGATCTTTTCTTATCTTAAATTGAAAACCAACATTGTATTTATAAAATAATGTTTGTGAAATATTAATTACATTCTGCCTAAGATTTATCAAAAAAAAATTACCAGGCTTTTGATCTAGAAATGTGTTATTGTTTGAGAGTCATTATAATTTTTTCCATATGTTATTTTTTACTGAATGGCCATTAATTGATTGTCAAAATTACTTCAAAATTTTCTGTTCTCAGTCTAAATTTAAGGTAATATTCTGGTTGCTGAGCTATTTTTTATTTTGCTTCATAAATATTCATTTTTTTCATGAATATTCATTTGTTATTAGTAATGTATGACTAAGTTGAAAATTGTTCAATGTTTACTTTCATTATAAATCTCTTTGATAATACGTTTTTTGTCTTTAAAATTACAGTACCACTTTTGTATGCGAACATTAGCTTAACTGATATTCAAGGCATTACCAATTTCCATGTTATTGTGTAAAATGTAATACTGTATACAGGGTTATTTTTGTCCTTTGTATATTTTACCCATCTACACTTGCAAACAGTTTCGCCCCGCCTTGAATTTTTAAAATTAAAACTTTTTCTAATTAACACAGCTATTTAAAAATTGTTGGGAATTCGCTCAGTCTTAAATTCGCCCATTGACAACAAGAGCGAAGGTGCGAAAATAAAACGGCGGCGAATATTTCTCTGTATACAATATTTGAGACATAAAATAGATCCTCGTTTGAACAATTTGAACAAAAAGGAAGATTTAGTTTTGTGAAGTAAATACATATGACATGCTTTTGTGTGCAAATGTGTGTTAAAGGTTGTCAAAACTTTCTGCATGCTGATAAGGGAAAGGTTTTACATTTAAGAAAAAACAGCTTGTATTAAAATCATAAATAGACTTATAATTTCTTTGTACAACAATTTTATGCTTGCAAAGCATAAAATTGTTGTACAAAGAAATTATAAGTCTATTTTTTTTAATTTTTTTTTTCATAAAACAGTATTTGTTCAGACATTGTTTACAGTGTAATTAAGGTCAGACGCGACCTATCTTCCATTATTTTCCTCTTTTTTTTTTCCTATCTCCGCAATCTGAAGATTTCCACTACGCAATTCCCAAATTGTATTTTCATGTTGTATGATATTTTTCCGATTTGGATATATAGTTTCAATTGAAAATATATACTATGACTTTACTTTTAAGCATTCAATTGCATTTTGCATGCTATTAAAAGAAAAATTCAAAATATTCTAATTCCAAAAATAGCCTGGTAATGCACCCTGAATTTTAAGGCATGAATATATTTAAATGCAAATAAAGAAGACGTAATCTATCAAGGAAATTTATCTGAAACTGAGGAACGTCGCGTGTGTCCTTAGGTCTTATTACTAATTATGATGGAGAATTTATTTTTCCATGGTATTGTCTCGGTTACTTTCTTTTTACCATTAGTATTATGTATAACTTAGTTCAAATAAATTATCGACTCTTTCATCAGAAGGACAGACTTGGTTCATTTGCTTTTTTAAGAGGGATGGATGGTTGTGACCATTTTTAGACTATATTAATCTTCTTTAAAAGAAGAACTTTGTATAAAGGTATCGGAAAATATCAAAATTTTAAAGCTTAAATATTAGGAATCCCTCTTTACTAAATAAACAATGGTTTATAGCTTAAAAGATTATATTTTAAAGTTTCAGGAAGATCGGATGGTTAATTCGTTGACCACCCAGGCTCCTTCAATCAAAGTTTTGCAAGGTTGTTGATCAGAATGGGAACATGTGAGGAAAGGATGAAGAATATTAACACAAATACGGAGGAGAAAGAATGTTCGTATCTTTGTTGGATATGGATAAGAAAAATATGAAATGGAATTTTTCTATAATTATCTGTTACTTTGAATGTGCAAAAATAAGTACTAGTAAACAAGAAAAAAATTATGGGAGAATAAAATAGGTATGATCATTTCAACAGTTAACTGCATAACTGTAGCTCCACGGAAAATTCGGGTTTAAGGTCCGTCAACCCGAATTTTCCGTGTAGCTACAATTTTGCAGCTATTCAACAGTAAGTAAATAAACACTTTTTCCCTAAAAAGATGCATGTCCCGTAGATATAAATATTATTGGATTTGAAAACGCAGTGACCTCTTCATTAGAATGAATTATGCAATGCAACTGCCTTGCAACCAGATCAAAAAAAAGTCGCGCACAAATTCTTGGAAATAGTATCATGTACTTTTCGTGCAGTAAATAAACAGAGGTAAAATAATATACTGACGTATGTTGGAACATTCTAACGGATCATTCACTTTTTTGTGAAGGTACGTTGCTGTTTTGATTTGTTTTTGTTTGGGTTTTTTTTTTGGGGGGGGGGTGCGTTTTACATGGAATTTTTGTCATCAGAATTAAAACCGTAAAAAGTTAAGTCACTAGAGTCATTGTCTATGTTTCAGGGGTTTTTACATTGGGACAGACTAAATTTGGTCTGACACTGAAAGATGTATTCATCAGATTTTAACAAACTGTTTATTGATTAGTCCTTTATAACTTTCTTATTTCACTTGTTATACCTCCTAAGGAAGGAAGTAAATACTAGTTATCTTAAACAATGTTTCTATGTATCTCATCACTTGAACATCCGGAAAATATAAACATAACACCCGATGTCTCTCACTTTCTACAATAACACTTTTCTCTATTAATAAATATTGTTCTTTGTGAACCATATTTAAAAAGTTGAAAGTGATGCATTTATATCAGATGCATTCTTTGTGCAGAGGATTAAACTTGGGGGTAAACCATTAAATATGCTCTTCACAAAATAAATTGAGGTTGCGGGAAACATTATATAAGTAAGTACACGTGAAATTTCAGTAAGACTATATTCTCATCTATCTATCTATCTATCAATTTATTTTTCGATCAATCTATCAATATATCAATCTATCTATCGATCTATCTATTTTTTCTCTTTTGTGATCTAAAATTAATTTTTGGGCAACTTTTTTATTTCGTTTTCTCTAGAGTCTAGAGAATTGAGATATTGATTTGATCATCAATTCACCGTTGGATAACAGATCAAAATTAATTCTAAAATAACGCAGTAGGATAGTGTAGAAATAAACAGAGCCATGAACACCACTTTATACAATCTTTCTTATAACCATGATAACGATACATATGATGGCGAATTCTGGATGGATGACCATTCTGTTGACTTCGGATTCGAGTTACTTCCTGGTGTTGGTATTATTTTCAATATTATTTGTGTAGTCATTGCTGTTTTGGGAGTCATTGGAAATTTTGTTACCATTGTCATGATTTCTTACCAATCGAGATTTCACACCCCGACATTTGTCGCGATTAAATGCCTAGCAGTGTCAGATTTCTTTGGAACAATTGCAGCTGTGTTCGAATATTTTACAAATGTTCTATTTCTTTTACGTCAACACAATGCATTTTCTTACTTATACTTGTTTGACATTATTAATCTTACTGTTTATCTTTGTTCACTATGCCATGTGTTGTTACTGTGTATTGTTAGATATTTGCTTGTAGTCCATCCCTTAGACAGCAGACAATATTTAACCGTCACAGTAGTTTCCCTTGGATCACTCACATCATGGGTTCTTAGTTTTGTATTTGTAGGGATTTATATTTATCTTCTTTCAACTTTCGAAAATAAAAAAATTGTTTTAGCTATAGATATGATGGAAGCAATATTTGAAATACTTTATCTTATTATAGCCGCCATTATCATAATGTTAATGCATTTCAAAAAGATGGTAGCCATTAGAAAATCTTCAACCCAAATACGAATTCAAACGAAATTGAATTTTACAGCTTCAGTTATGCTATTTTGTATTTTTCTGTGTCGTATTCCTGATATGGTTGTAGATGTATTGTTTGTATTAAAAAAAACGGAGCTTATGACCACTCATCTCAGAAAATTATACATTTTTTTTAGTTTGTTCATCTATTCTTACAATCCATACATTCTATTCGTGTTTTCGTGTCTTACATCTTGCAAAAAGAAGGTGCATAAGAAAATATTAATGCCTGACATGTCTTAGTATGGAATCGCCATTATGATATTTTATGATTTATTGATATATTGTCGATATCTGGTCTATGTTGCGTTTAGGACAAATCTGATTTCAGTTTTGTTTACGATGGAGGCTCACCTTTATTCCTTGAAGTAATAATAAGCAAACTCAGAATTTTAAACACTGTTGTTCAAGAAATTCATTTCCTAAAACATTCGCAAACAGAGGGTTTATAATTATGTATGATTATGTATGATAACATTTTGTTCTACAATACACTTGTATATTATGTGGTATTGTCATTTACATTTAGTTATATCGATAAGGTACCAAAATAGATTACATGAAGTAACAATGCAAATAGTAAAAGTTTCATACCCCGTAGATAATAGACTACTTCATTTCTTTAGCCGTTTGTTTGAACATAAATTTATTATGTTTTGTTGTCCAAACAGAAAAGCCTCTCAGATTACACATTTCTCTAAAAAAAAATGTGTGTAAAACTTGTAGATTTTTAGAGATAATTGGAAAGGTTAGTATTGTATAGTTCATGTTATTTCTGGAATATGTTGTCTATGTATATGCTTATTATTATTATTAGAATTTATAAAGCGCACAATTTTACAAATAAAATGCAATCAATGGCGCCGTACATACAAATTAAAAAAAATACAATAAATATTCATGTAGAAGTTTAAAATGACAATTTTGTCTAATGGCTAGTGTACATATAAGAGTTCTCAGTTTTTAATACTCACAGTTATTTAAAAGCGCACGTATAATAAAATGCCATAAGCTGGAGCTTGAAAATAATAAAATCACAGATAGTTCTAATGTTTGTTGGTAGTTTATTCCACACGGTAGATCGAGATATTGCAAAAGACTTGAAGGCAAAGGTTTTGCGTTTGATGGCAGGGACATTTAGTGTTTTAGCGACACTATTATTGGAGCGGATGCTATATGGTGATGCTTGTATACTTAGCATTTCTCTAAGGTATTCTGGGCTTTCATTATCGTTAAGACACTCAAAAACAAAACACGCGACTTTAAATCTAATCCGATAATTAAAGGGTAACCAGTGTAAACGCTTAAGAGCCTCTGCTGAGCTATCAGTCGACCTCCACTTCAGCGCAAGTTTTGTAGCGAGATTTTGTAATAACTGCACCCTTCTGATGGTACATTCCGGCAATCCGTACAGGACACTGTTGGCATAGTCCAGATGGCTAGTAACTAAGGACTGTACTATTTGCTTGCAAGAGTCGTCAGTAAGGTAATGGCGAATATGTTTAATTAAGCACAAATTCAAGGATATTGTTATACATTTTTCACTGACAAATTTCTTGAAGGTTAAATGTTCATCGAAATAACATCCGAGATACTTAATACATATAGCGCCCACTACATTTATGGAGGTGGAAGAAGACAAAGATAACATCTGCTGACTTCCAAATGAAACAAATTTAGCTTTACCTTGGTTAAGTTTCAGTCTGTTCAGATTCATCCAGTCGTTGACATTAACTTAGACGTTCTCTAAATTTGTTATTACACGTTTTTCATCATCGAATGCTTTTGGATTGAATTTACTATCATATGCGGAGTGGTCATCGGCACAACCTAATAATAAGACCCCAAGTCTTTGATGAAATGTTGTAGAGTACTTAATTGTGTGTAGAGCACAGGCCCTCATATACTGCCTTGTAGTACTGAAAAGTCCAGGCATCTAGGCTGAGATTTAGATGTATTAATATGCACTTCCGCCCTCCTTCAGGAATGGTACGATAAGAACCAATCAAGTGCTCACTCGGACACTCCGAATGTAATTTGTAATACTCTGCTAAGTATGGAATGGTCAACAGTGTCGAATGCAGCGGAAATATCTAATGCAACTAAAGCGGTGGCTACCTGCTTCTACATTTTCCACAGAATTTCTATTGAGAGTTTCAGAAGAGCTGTTCCGATACTGAACTCCCTTTTATATGCACTTTGATAATCGGATAGTAATCTATTCGATTCCAGGTATTTCATAAACTGGTTTAAAGTACACTTTTCGAAATTTTTGAGATATCACTTAATTTTTTCACCGTACGATAATTTTTCAAAATCATACCTAAACCATCCTTTTAAATAGAGATCTAATATTTGCTGTTTTCCATTCATTTGCAAAAACGCCAGATGTTAGGGATTTATTAACTTTTGGAAGTAATTGTTGGAATAACACCTCAGAAAATTGTTTGATAAATTTTGATGGGATTGGGTCAGCTGGGCAGGTAGTGGACTTTGAGATTTTGATACCACGTAACACATCTTCATCAGGTACTAAATCGAAATGTTTAAAGTCATTTGTGCACTTAGATCCAAGATTTGGGTCAAATTTTTCGAAATCATCTCGAGTTTTGCAAAATGTAAGAATTTTATCCAGAAAGAATAAACTAAATTCATCTACTAGTGATTCGTCGCTACTGTTTGGCGGTATAGGATTACTATTAGTTCTACTTATCAATCAAAACACTAGTTTATGCATTTAAGTTGCATTTTTCCACACTCGGTAATGTTCGAACCGATATGCTAGTATTTGTTGTTATCTAAGATGTTTTCTATAGGCCCGATTAGCACATCGGAATGTGTGATCATTGTCCGCAGTCTTGTTTCCTCTCCATCTTCTTTCCGCTGATCTGCAGCGTGTCTTCAGATGACATGATTCCTATGTAAACCATGGTAAAATCGTAAGTCCTACACAAAGCCTTTGAAATCCTCTCCAACATTGAAGATGATGTGTAAGAGGTAAAATATTTCAGTTTTTTATCTACTATTTCTGTCCTTTAAGTGTAGAGACAACAAGGACAACCATACAAGTTTTTCATTGTGTTTTAAATCGGAGATAGATTTTAAACTATTACAATTTTATCAATCGTAAATATTGGCTAATCTCTTGCTTTTAAACACAAGTAACTTAACAGAATGATTAAATATCAAATACAGAAGAAGTTTCATGTAAAAATATTAGTCAATTGAAAGTATAAATATAATTGTCATTGGAAATTTGCTGTTTATGGTAAAAAATGTCTTCAAATATTTTATTTATGTTTTTCAGAATTTTGATTTGCTAAAAAAATTATAAAGTTAAACAATATTTAATTAAATATTATTCTGAAGATTAAAAATTAAAATAAAGACGAATGAGATAAAGATAAAAGCACGTCACTTCTACTTTTAAAAAAATAACAAAGGGCTCTTCTGTTTGAATTTGCTTAAAGAAGAAAATACATTTACCTAAAACATACTACAGCCAACCTGATAGATTTTTAAAATACATTTATATTACAAAATAGAAAAATTGTTTAATTCAAATACAATCTGCAAAAAAAAAAATGTTTTGGTAAATAAGTTTTATCAATTTGTGTATATTTGTTGTATTTTTTCTCCAGCTGTAACTGTCATACGTTTTTGCAAGCAACACATGAATATCATTTAGTGATAATACTTATGCAACATTATGCTTTAAGATCACTTATTTTTTTAAATAAAATAATTGCTTTTATTACTATTTGATATCAGAAATTGTTACCTTTTTGACACCCATATTTTAAGGCCCGTTGTTTTTGCTCTTTTTTTTAAAAATTTTATTATTCCTTTGTTGAATGAATTCATGGCTTCAACAAACTCTAGTGACAAACGGTATATATATATATGTGTGTGTTTTATATGAAAATATAAAAATGAAGTCAATGGTCCATTTCATTTCTAATTCAGACCTGTCCTCACTGCAAGAATTCAATGGTCATGAGATCTTAATCTGAAACCAACATTAAGTGTTATCTTAATATTAGTGAAATAATCTAAAGAGAACATAAAACAGCAAACATTCAATATGTCTTGCTGTCAACATGTTACTTATCAAATCTACAGCATGTTATATATGATGATACTGGGTGACATCAAAGATCATAGGTCAACAACTTAACCAAACTAATCAGTCAGAATAATTATTTGCTTAGTGTATATTGAAGGAGCTATAAACAATATCATATTGCATTGAGCAGAATTGTCTTTTCCTTGATACTTCAGAAAATTCAGCATTTTATGCTAACACAGTAGGCACCTCTCATTGAATTTTAATGATTGCCATTCACAAATGACTACAGATAATATCAATTTATCCATTGGTCTGCAGTGTGCATTCGCTTTGAAGCAAAAGAAAAACGGTTCAATTTAACAAACAAGCTCTTGACTATCATTTTCTAAATAAAATAGCCTGTGCACAGATCCATAGATCATTGTAAAAACAAAGCTTTGAAATCAATCATAGTCTTGAAATGGAGAAGCATTTAAAATAAATAGAAATGTATTGATTGTAACTAATAGTAAGGTGTACATGTACCGTAATACACATTCCTGTAAGATCTCTCCGTCTGTTTCATGTATAATTTACCTTTATTTCCAATTCCCGCTTTTTAAGATGTCTAATTTTCATTTCTCTCTTTTTCAAACAGCCACAACTGGTGGATCTCATGGGCAAAGACAAATATGACCAATATGCAGGGAAGATTTGACAGCTGAAATTTTGTAACGAGTGTTTCGAGCAACTTCCGCATTTAAGAAACTAACAGAAAGTGACGATTTAGCAAGGCTACATGTAGCTCACATATAAAACTGTAAAGAAGCTCTTACATGAGCTACCTCATTATGAAATGTATCAAAATGATTGTTCATGAAATATTAACGAAGTTCAGGAGTGGGACTAGCTCATTCACAAAAATATCAGGAAGATTGACAATAACATTAACTCTGTAGAATAAACTAGCACAGTTATAACAGTTTCTGTACAGCTCAATGGCACTGCTGTTCACCATTTTAAATGAAGGAGTTATTTGTAATATCATTGATTTATTGTGATACTTTAAGATAAGATCTTGTCTTATCTTATTTTAAATACCAACATTGTATTTATAAAAAAAAATTTTTGTGAAATATTAATAACATCCTTCCTAAGATTTATTGAAAAGAAATTACCAGGCTGTTGAGCTCGAAATGTGTTATTATATAAGAATCACTTATGATTATTACCATGTTATTTATTAATTAATAGCCATTAATTGATTGTCAAAAATACTTCAAAATTTTCTGTCCACAATCTTAATATTAGGCAATATTCTGTTTGCTGATTTTTTATTTTGCTTCATAAATATTCATTTTTTTTTTCATGAATATTCATTTGTTATTAGTAATGTATGACAATGTTGAATATTTTTCAATGTTTACTTTCATCATGAATCTCTTTGATAATAGGTTTTGTTTTTTGTTTTTTTTTTTTTTAATGACAGTACCACTTTTGAACGTGTACATTAGCTTAACTGATATACAAGGCATTACCATGTCATTGTGTAAAATGTAATACTAATATTTGAGACATAAAATAGAACCTCAAGTTTGAATAATACTGTATAAAAAAACAAGTTTTGTGTGGTAAATACATACACTGTGTGTTAAAGGTTGTCAAAACTTTCTGCATGTTGATGAGAGAAAGGTTAAACATTTAAGAAAAAACAGCTTGCAAAGCATAAATTGGTTTTACAAAGTAATTATAAATTTATTAATACCTTTTTTCATGAAGAAGTATTTATTCAGATACTGTTTACAATGTAATTAAGTCTTTTAATAATTATCATTAAGATTTTTTTTTCATCGCATTGTCTCAGTTTTTTCTCTTTTTACCATTAGTATTAGGTATAATTAGTTTAAATAAATTATCGATTCTCTCATCAGAAGGACTGACTTAGTTCATTTGCTTTCGCCTTTATTTCCAAGATCCATTCGTATACACATTAAGGTGTATAACATGTTGTCAGACATACATACACCAGAAAATTCATTTAGAATATTGTAAACGCATTATATTTTGCTTGTAGGATATTTAGCGGAAAAAGATTTTTAATAGGTTAGCATGGATTTGATGTGGCGCATTTCTGAATTTCAAAAAACGCTAATAAGAATACACAGCCAAATGTAATACATTTACAGTAGTTTAATATGATCCCATGATCTCCGATTATTACGTTACTGTTGTTATTAGATTAATTTGTTCAACACAGATAAGGTGATAAGTCTAGTATGATCAACACTTCTAAATGAAATAAGTTACCTGTTGCTTCTTTAAGAGGGCTGGATGGTTGTGACCATTTTTAGACTATATTAATCTTCTTTAAAAGAAGAACTTTGTATAAAGATATAGGAAAATTATCAAATGTTAAAGCTTAAATATTAGGAATCCCTCTTTACTAAATAAACAATTGTTTATAACTTAAAAGATTATATCTTAAAGTTTAAGGACGATCCGATGGTTAATTTGTTGACCACCCAGGCTCCTTAAAGTTTTGCAAGATTGTTAATCAGAGTGGGAACATTTGAGGAAAGGATAAAGATTATTAACACAAATAAGGAAAGAGAAGAAATGTTGGTATTTTTTGTACGACATGCATAACAAAATATAAAATGGATTTTTTTTATAATAGTCTGTAATTTTGAATGTGCACCAAAAATAATTGCTTTAAAAAAAATCAGTTTTTTACAAACTGTTTATTTGTTAGTCATTGGAGTCAATAGTTCTTTGTTCACTTGTACGATTGGTAATTATACGTTTTATATAAGGAAGGGAGTAAATACTAATTATTCTAAACAATGTTGCAATTTATCTCATCACTTGAACGTCGTTCGGAAAATATAAACATAAAACCCGTAGTCTCTCACTTTCTAAAATAACAGTCCCCTTAACTTTCCTCTATCAATTGTTCTATGTGAACCATATTTTAAAAGTTGTAAGTGATGCATGTATATGTGACGTGGAGAGCAAAAACCTCCCTTAACTGAAAATTTTGGCAATTTAGTTTTTAATTGATTCTTTTAAAGCTTATCCTTCTTGTTCTAATGCTATACATCATTACATATGTTTCTTATTATTAAGGTGTTGCAAGAGCGCATTAAAATGAAGAAGCATATTCTTTGACGTCGACCGTGCAAATATAGGCTACATAATTGTTGCTATGTTAATAACTATACATAGTATAATAACAGTACATGTATATTCATATTTACTATCTTATTTTGATTCATTGTATTTCAAACAATTATTATTTGAGATATGGAATGGTACAGATGATTAAGAATTCAAAAAATATATACATTAAATGTCTGCATTTTTCTTGAAGATGATATAAATAATACACGTATACAAAACAAGAAAAAGCACATGTCATTTCATATTTATATAATATTGTTGCGCCGTGCTATATTTCGGCAAAGTTCGCTTACGCTACATAAACTCTTTATATACTACCAGTATGCAAAAGTAGATGAGTATTTAATACACAGTAAAAAACTGTCAGGAAGCATAATAATTCACACTATCAGATACTCAAAACTTAAGATGGTGTTAAGGTTTTAATCAGATGTATCGGGGGGAGGGAGAGGGGGTCTGGACCCCTCCCCTTGGAAATTTCAACTTTCTTAAATTTATATAGAAAATTACCAAGAAAAGGCTTCTGACCCCCCCCCCCCCTCTACGAATATAGATATCCCTCGGACATCCCTCGGCAAAATTTTCTGGATCGCGAATGCTACACTGTTATGTTTCAAACTAATTTACAAATTAGCCAATTTAAACGTTTTATTATTCGTTCTGAGCCAAGGAACAAGTACAATAGTAACATCTTTCCACAGATTGGTCACACAAGATCGGATTCGGCTATGAAAGCATATGTATGACTTATACGTGTAAGACCTGGTTTAATATCTCAAGGTCGTACATTATGATCAAAATGTCGCACATCAGATTTTTAAAAATCATGGAAACAGCCTTACCATCACTAAAATTTATAATAAAGTCAAAATGAAATACATACTAGCAGCTTTTCCCGCATAGTAAACCCCCCCCCCCCCTGAAAACTGGCTATTATCTTTCCCTTTTCCCTGAGGGTAAAAAACTACTTTATACTTTATGTGGTAGGCTTTCCCCGAACGCTTTCATTTGAGATTTTAGAAAAAAAAATATTTCTAGAAAGCCAGTAGGGTTTAAAACTCATTTTTGTACTGCCTAATGTTGTATATTACCTGGATACATCTGCACACGTTAAAGTGTCTGTCTCCGATTTATCATTTCATCTGTTCGTGCAATATTGTTCGGCCCCTAAATCTGTTCTGGAAAGTACCTATTCTGCCTTAGCACTCTAGATAATCTTTAATCGCCGTATAACTCGCCATTTTTATATAGGAACATTTAAAAAGTCAAAAATAAGTTAGGGTTGATTTTGTTTTGATTTTCATTGATTAAACAGGTCGGGGAAACTATTTTCTGTGACGTCGGAATAAATTACATACTAAATGAGGCACCGACAAATCGACAAACTGACCAATCAGCTGAATAACATTCCTGAGTTGAAATGCATCATAGGTTACCACAAAAAATACAACGTTTAGAAAATGCTAGTTTTTCTAGTTGCTTTTGGAAAGGCATAATTAATTTTTTCAAGCATTTTGCACACTTAAAACAATATTTACATCATCATCTACTAATTCCATATTCACATTTACAAACACTCATTTTACGATGGTAAAAATTTGGTTTCATCAACTGCATTGTATAAGTCCATTTGTTGACATAAGACTTACTGCCAGCGCTTATTTCTCAGTGAATACAGATTTCACGTGAATTTCATGGTCCTAAGCATTCAACTCGGAGGTGTTCGTACATTGTCAGGCATTCAAAAGACCTCATGTGGCCATTTAAAGCCTAAGTGTAAATGGTTACGAGATGCATGTTTGGTGCGTACTTTTGATATTAATCCATGTGAATCTTGTGAGAGGTATTTCAAGGTACTATTTAACATGGAAAATCGGCAATGTTTGTTAATGTGAGCATGTAAAATCTTAATTAGTACCTAAACTTTGCATTTCTTACAAAAAAGTTGAAAATTTTATGAATTGACGTTCCCGCAGTCATTTGAAATCAAGTCGTAAATTAATCAAAACCACGTGTTTATTGTAAAAACTAGATATGGCAATTGGTTAAAAAAATGCTAATCGGTTAACCGTATGACGTTCCGACCAATTAACCGGTTAATCGTATCAAAAACTCCTTTTTTGGTGACATATTTGTTTATTTCAAATAAACTTTATTCATACGTGCAAGAAGACTCGAGATACGTAATTTATTAATCCGTTCAAGTTTAATGAGAACATATTTCAAAAAAGCAAGAAAAAATAGTTATACACATGTAACGAATGAACATGCATTAAATATCATGGACAAATATATTCCGATAGTCATGCTACATTGTCACCCTCACCATAATCAGCACTTTCGTTACAGTTTTTCTTCAAAAGTACTATCTGATCTATAACGACAGATGATAATCGGCTTCAGAGTAATCTGACAATGATGCCTGCCGTTGAAAATATTTTTTTAGATCAATTGATAAAAATGTTCCTATTAAACCAGCGAGATTTGGAAACAGTACTTCATTTTCAGACATACCATTTGAGAGGATCAACATTTTGCGTTCCTTTTCTAATTAAATATTTCCACACTTCACTTTCCAGTTTGTTCGGCTCGTCTTGAAACGCTTTGCGTTTTTTAATGGGGTTGTTCTCTCTAATGGTCTCGGACCGCGCGCATTTGTGTGAGTCCCATTGAGCAGAGTGTGCATTTTACGATTTTGCCATCTAGTTCTCTCTTCAGAGATCGCTATGCTTGCGATGGCGTTTGAGACGGCATGTTCACTGACACTGGAATCCAAGATTGACAGAACGACGACAGAAAAAAAATGTAAATACATGTAGTACTCAATTGCTATTTCATTGTTATTCACGCATGATTAAAGAAACGGTGGACAGTTAGAATGGTTAGGGCAGTGTCGAGGTGTTTAAACAGTAATTAGCACCTAACAATTAGGTACTTATTCTTTTAATAAGCAAGGAGTAAATCGATTATCCCCAATTAAAGCTCTAAGCGATGTATGAAAATATCAAATTATGAACGTACATAGTTCTAAATGTTGAATTTTTATGAAATTTTGTCCGATTTTATTTTATTCCGACTAACCGATTACAGAATTCGTAACCGGTTACAATCGTTCCGACCGATTAATCGGTTAACCGGTTAGCAATTGCCATTCCTAGTAAAAACGTAAACATGTAGTAAATCACATGTGTTGCTTTTTGTTCCATATAAGGTAGTTTCCCCGACCTGTTAAATCTCATCCTTGTTTTTAATGTTTTCAAAGCCATAATAAAACATGACTTTTGGAGAGGGCGGTCTAAGTTTCTGAAATTGTGCCCAATCCCAGTTGTAATTTTGTACAATAAAAATATGTTCAAATCAAAACATGACTATACCTGGCTAGATCGTATATGCATGAATTGTTACGAAAAAACTGTCCTACAATGCTTATATGAATTTTCTTTTTGTTGAAACATAATATTTCTACAGCATGTTGCGGAATTAAAGGCAGAATATAGCTCAGATCATCATTCAGAGAACGGCTGCATACAAGGCCCCATTACACCCTTTCTAAAATTTCTATACTTATGATTTTGACAGAGCATGCATATTTCCAGCAAATAAATCAACTTCTGGGGCCCGTTTCACAAAACTATCTTATGACTAAGATCTATCTTAAGACCAAAATTTGTCATAAGATTTCATCATAGCCGTTTCACAAAACTGTCATATCTTACTATTATCTTAAGATCTGTCATAATCTAATGACAACCAAATACATGTCAAGTCCAAACTTAACATGGCGGCAGCCTCTATTTTTGTACAACACAGATTGCTCTTAAGGAGAAAACGGGTATTTATAGATAGAAACAATCACTTAGACTATATAAATGATGAATATATCATGTATAAGTTTTAACGTCATTTGATTTTGGATTTATGTTAATAAAAAAAGCTCTCTTATTTGATGTTTTTCTGTTTTTTTTTTTTTTTTTCTAAAATACTGGGGAAACCTCGCCGAAAATACGTGGAAACATTAACTGCGGTTTTGAAATTGATTAAAGAAATAAAAATTGATAGGATAAAACAAAAACAACATTGATAAAATAAAACAAAAACAAACGACTTTTTATAATAACAATGCATGTGGTTTATCTCCTACGTTTTTGAAAGTACAGGACATATTGTACAATGTTGAAATCATTTGCTTTTTATTCTCATGGGTTCCATTAGCATGAAACAGGAGAATGAAAATCGAAGATGTTTAAAGGTATAATACAATGCATTTTCCTCTGTGAAAGAAATGCACAATCGATTGAATAATTATCGATGAAACATTAGTTTAAGCAATAAAAGCAAAACAACGGGAATATAAATAAATTAGAAAAGTTTTATTTGCATGTGGATAAACATTAGTTTAAACAAAAAATTCAAAACAATGGGAGTAGAAATAATTTAGAGTAGTTTATTTTTATGTGCATCTGCCAAGAGGAAGGACAGAACAATTTGTTCTCAAGGAGAAATATGTTTTATTATCATTACGGAGGGAAATCAATGATACCAAATACAATACACGAAAGTACTTTTTATAAAGAATCTGACCATAAAATGAATAATTTAACATTACCACAGCAGGAAAAAAAGGAATTAAATTTTCCATACTATGAATACATGTATTTTGTTTCTAAAAATTGAAATTTGGGATTTTATTCCCGAAACGCGGACTTTTAAGTGTAATAAATGCATATATATTGAATGCTTCAGAAAGATGAGTCAGAGATAATTTTTATATCTTATGATTAGCTTCTGTACACAGTTACACGTGTATCTCGAGAGTGTTTTTTCATTGTTCTGTTAAGCGATGCCATGGAATTAAAGTTGAAAGTTATTTCTAGAAATGTGTGTATTGTTTTTACTTTAGTGGTCGAATTTAATTAATCAAGGGTGTATGCATGTATCTACATTTGTATTATTTATCATATAAGAGTTACTTTTTGTTGTTGTTTATTCATTGCTACAGTAATTGCTGAAGTACAAATCATTTGTGTCACCGGTAATCTTGGGTATTTAATAAAAAACATGAGCTAAAAAATGTTTTCATTTTTCATCTGACAATATATTTGTCTGTTGATTTAAAGTAACGCGGGTATGTTAAGGCTGCCCGATTGATTTCACAGCGATGTGTAGAAAGTTACTTGTCTGTACTTCATAAGATATGACGTCATAGTTAACTTTGACGTCACGATCTGCATTCCTTTCGATCGTTCTTAGGGAATGTATCGTAACGTAATAAGTGAATTTTATTGTGCAATATAAAACTGCTTCATTCCTTTACATAGACGTTGTTGTAAATACTAGTGATACCTAAACTCAATATCGCCAATAAGGAGTATCAAAAAATCAACAGTTTTAAAGCTTTGTATAAGGTAAATAACTATTTATAAGCTAATGGTTTTGAGACTCCCCCTGCTACGTGTAAAGTAATGAATGGTGATATGTATATGCATGTAAAAAACAGCTTGGCACAAGTGAAAGATCAATACAATCTTAGTATATTTTACATGAAAATAGGAGATAAAATAAGTACCAATGTGAATCTTGCTGGGGGAAACCTACCAAGTGACCCGATTTTGTGTAAATCGAGCTTAAAATGTAAAAATGTGCCTAATTTCGATGGCAGTCCAAAATGTTTTGACAATTTTTCAAATAAACGAAATATTTACATGAACCCCCAGCAAAAACTGCAAAATACATTACTTATCGAAGGATTTTTCATAAAAATATTTTTGATTTAATGCCATTATTCACTTGCGCCGATGCGATTTATATAGATTATTTACCGTGTTAGGATACGCCTGTCACGTGCTTAAGAAAAATATACGACGTCACAAAAATGCATCAAATATAGTGTTTGATATCACTGTTAATTTATGTAATAAAAGTTTAAAGAAATTTGATAGGGTAAAGTATTTGTTTCGATAATTAAAATAGTATCGTTTTTCGGTATAAATTTTGCTTCGGACAGCCTTAACATAGCCGCGAAAGCTGCAAAAAATATTTTAAATCAAAAGGTGTTAAATTACATCGTGTTTTCAGATCACAGAAAATGAGACTCAAAGCGCCCAACATTTAGATCGGATCATCATTCAGCATCACGTCTGCTAAGAAAACCAACATGGTTTGAATTATGATAATTTATCAATCAATAAATATTCTTAGTATGTTAATACTTTTATTGATATTTTATTAAAATCGAATGAATGAATGTAACGTAGTGATTTAATATATTTTTTTTAAATTTACTTGAAAGCTCCGACATTTTTTTTTGTTCCGCACAACTTAGGTCAACATTCTTTTTTATTTCTTTGAAAAGGACAAATATTTTAACACTTTATCTATCTAACGTTACGTCAAAATTGAGATAAGGGATTTTTTTTGCTTGGCGCGTCACATATCAGATGCATTTTTTTGTGCTGAGGAGTAATCTTAAAAGGAGTGAACCATTTAAAACAAGCTTTTGATCACAAAATCAATTGAAGTTGCGGGAGACATTATATAAGTAAATACACGAGAAATATCAATATGACTATATTCTCAATTGTCATTATCTCTATCTGTCTGATCTATCTGTCCGTCCGTCTTTCTCTCTCTCTCTCTCTCTCTCTCTCTCTCTCTCTCTC
>WFKH01003881.1:65363266-65437215 GCA_016163765.1 Magallana hongkongensis
GGCAAATTGAAAACAAATTATATTTAAACAAAATAAGTTATAGCTGCTTACAACCCCCCCCCCCCCCATTTCCTCCCCTACCACTACTACGGATTAGATTTTGAAGATTAATTATTTCTTTTATTGGCTTGTTAATACATTTCGGATAAATTTGTTCACCGAAGCAAAAACGATGCTGAGTGCTTGCATGGCCAAACGTTATACGGAGAGTTGTCCCTCCCACTGAGCACCTCTCGTACAGCGCACCCTCAGGTTGGAGAAGCCGTCATCGTTTATTTTTGATTTTCTGAACTTACTTTTATCATATTGACAATCCTGTCTGATTAAAATCACCACCCTTCTGCTTACACTCATCAGGGTCTGATAGGTATCGATAACAATTCATCTTCACATGACCTCTATATTTGCACACAACCTAAATATATATCTCATTTACCAAATACATGACTTTATCTGTTAATGAGAGGTGCAACTCTTCAATACTCAGTCTGGGGGTTACATAGAAAGCAGGATTGAAATAATTTGCCTGTCTCCATTTAAAAAATTCCAATACATTTTCTAAAGCCCTGATTGGTCAGAATTTTAGGTCGGGTGAAGATGACCCCTATCAATACCTGTCAGACCCTGTAAGAAGAAGAGGGTGCTTTTAATCAGACTGATTGACAATCCTTTTCCGACAGGAAGCTGCAACGGAAGACCTCTTCGTTGCTTTGCAACGAGCTCGTCTCTAGTTTATAGATATGCTTAGGGTAAGAATTTTCTGGATTTATTAGTAGTGAGTTGACTGAGGAAAGCCAGAAGTCAAATTAATGCAAAATAATGTGGGAAATTCTGCGTGATTACAGAAAACGGAACACACAGAGTGCGTTACCTGCAACTCGAAAATAAACGAGCATATATCACAAGACTTTACTTGTTTCAAATCATAGATATACTTATTTTGTTTACATATTAGAGTAATCAAACTACTCTAACCAACTAACCATTTATTAAAAGAAAAGCATCAAAATATATCTTAAAACGAAAGACATGAATTGAAAAATCTGCCACAGTAAACTTATTCATAAACTACATAATCAAGAAAGGAACTTCATAATAATAACGGAAGTTTACAATATTTTCTTCTAATAATCATTTGTAGTACATATGGCTTTAAAATGTTAATTAAGTCATCTATGATGAAATTATTGTATCTATTAAAATAGTTTTTTTTTAATTTAATTTAAAAATTATCAAATGTAATTTGAATTTCTAGTAAGAAAACTATTTATTGTGTTGAAATTTGTTATTTAAGAGTGAGTAAGGGGAAAAATAAACTTTTGAAGCTTAAAAAATTAATTTTTATTTGAAAGGAGACCCGAACCGAAAAACCCGAAATCGAACCGAAAATTTTACGAGCCAACCTGAAAAATTTTGGAACCCTGACAGCCCTAAATTTAATACTGAAACACCAATCCTGCATCTAAAAACCATTTGGATTAAAAAATTCTAAAGAAAAAAAATTGAATAATAATCGGAGAGTGTTTTTAAAATAACATTTACATTTTTTTAAGGTAGTATTTGCTAACCCAATTCTTATGAGAAGAAAAACATCGATGTCATTGGGCCTGATTTCATTAAGCAACTACAAAGACAGTCTGTAGGTGTACAATGTTCAACATAATAAAAATCAATGTAAGCCCGAAGGATTAAAACAACTTCATGATGTGCAGACACAGTGCAGTGCAAACTTTATATTTAAACAAGAGGCCCATGGGCCACATCGCTCACCTGAACAACAGATCCTTGTAACATTCAATTTGGTATCGTATGCTACTTCTATTTTAAACTTTGAAACCCTTTCTGGGGCCCCAGTATTGGTCCAGGGTTTATGGTTGGCTTTAACAATTTAGAATCTACACTATTTGAGGATGCTTGCATAGTAATCTCACAAACTGTAGGATTGTAATTCTCGAGAAGAAAATTTTTAAACATTTTCCATATATATTTCTATGTTAAACTTTGAACCCCTTCTGGGGCCCCAGTATTAGATCGAGGGTCATGGCTTTTATAATTTAGAATCTACACTATTTAAGGATGCTTACGTAGTAATATGACAAAATAAAGCAGTGTAGTTCTCGAAAAAAAGATTTATAAACATTTTCCATATATACTTCTACGTTAAAATTTGAATCCGTCTTGGGTCACCAGTATTAGTCCAGGGGTTACTATTTTAAAAATATTGAATCTACATTATCCAAGGTTGCATGCATATTAATCTCACAAATTGTAGCATTGCAGTTCTCTCGAGAAGATTTTTAAACATTTTCCCTATTTACTTCTATGTTAAACTTTGAACCCCTCTTGGGGCCCCAGTATTAGATTTTACTAAATTAGAATCTACAATAGCCACGGATGCTTGCATAGTAATCCCACAAACTGTTGCACTGTAGTTCTTGAGAAGAAGATTTTCAAACATGTTCCCTATATATTTTTATGTTAACTTTAAACCCCTTCTGGGTCCCCAGTATTAGTCTGGGGGTCACGGCTTACACAAATAAGAATCTTGACAATTTGAGGATGCTTGCATAGTAATCCCACAAACTGTTGCATTGTAGTTCTTGAAAAGAAAATTTTAAACACGTTCCCTATATACTTCTATGTTAAAATTTGAAACCCTTCTGGGGCCCCAGTGTTGGTCCGGGGGTCACAGCTTTTACAATTTAGAATTTTCACTATTTGAGGATCCTTGCATAATAATCTCACAAACTGTAACATTGTAGTTCTCGAGAAGATTTTTAAACATGTTTCCTATATATTTCTTTGTTAAACTTTGAACCCCTCTTGTTGCCCCAGTATTAGTCCGGGGGTCACAATTTTAACAATTTAGAATCTACAATAGCCAAGGATGTATGCATAGTAATATCTCAAACTGTTGCATTGTAGTTCTTGAAAAGAAGATTTTTAAACATTTTCCTATACATGTTAAACTTTGAACCCCGCCTGGGGCCCCAGTTTTGGTCCGGGGGTCACGATTCCTACAATTTATAATCTTCACTATATGTACAAGCTTTTGTGTAAATATTGGCGTTTCTGGTGCAGTGGTTCTTAAGAAGAAGATTTTTAAACATTTTTCCTATGTGTTTCAATGTTAAACTTTGAACTCCGCCTGGGGCCCCTGTTTTGGTCCGGGGGTCACGATTTTTGCAATTTATAAGTTTCATTATATATACAAGCTTTTGTGTAAATATTGGCATTTCTGGTGCAGTGGTTCTTGAGAAAAAGATTTTTTAAACATTTTTCCTATGTATTTCTATGTTAAATTTGAACCCCGCCTGGGGCCCCTGTTTTGGTCCGGGGGTCACAGTTTTTGCAATTTATAATTTTCATTATATATACAAGCTTTTGTGTAAATATTGGCATTTATGGTGCAGTGGGTCCTGAGAAGAAGATTTTAAAACATTTTTCCTATGTATTTCTATGTTAAACTTTGAACCCCGCCTGGGGCCCCAGTTTTGGTCCAGGGGTCACAATTTTTGCAATTTAGAATTTTCACTATATATGCAAGCTTTTGTGTAAATATTGGCATTTCTTGTGCAGTGGTTCTTGAGAAGAAGATTTTTAAACATTTTTCCTATGTTTTTCTATGTAAAACTTTGAACCCCGCCTGGGGCCTCAGTTTTGGTCCGGGGGTCATGATTTTTGCAATTTAGAATCTTCACTATATATACAAGCTTTTTTGTAAATATTGGCATTTCTGGTGCAGTGGTTCTTGAGAAGAAGATTTTTAAACATTTTTCCTACGTATTTCTATGTTAAACTTTGAACCCCACCTGGGGCCCCAGATTTGGTCCGGGGGTCACTATTTTTGCAATTTATAATCTTCACAATATATACAAGCTTTTATGTAAATATTGGCATTTCTGGTGCAGTGGTTCTTGAGAAGAAGATTTTTAAACATTTTTCCTATGTAGTTCTATGTTAAACTTTGAACCCCGCCTGGGGCCTCAGTTTTGGTCCGGGGGTCAAGATTTTTGCAATTTAGAATCTTCACTATATATACAAGCTTTTATGTAAATATTGGCATTTCTGGTGCAGTGGTTCTTGAGAAGAAGATTTTTAAAGACATGCACCCTATTTTCACTGTTTCGCAATTATCTCCCTTTTAAAAAGGGATTAGCCCTTTATTTTAGCAATTTATAATCCCCTTCCCATAAGGATGCCTTGTACTAAGTTTGGTTAAATTTGGCCCAGTGGTTTTAGAGAAGAAGTCAAAAATGTGAAAAGTTTACAGACGGACAGACGGACAGACAGACGGACAGACGGACGGACAGACGGACGACGGACAAAATGTGATCAGAAAAGCTCACTTGAGCTTTCAGCTCAGGTGAGCTAAAAAGACAATAAGTCCAATTGTCAGAATGTCTTTTGTTTGAAAGGATGTCTTTTGATACAAAGTTATATAAAAGTTGTATATTTAAAATTGTGTCGGCCGAATGCACTTTAATCAAAATTCATTGATAATTATTGTCCCAATTACCGATAAAAAAAGAGAAAAGAATCTGATAATGAGCATACATAAAATCAACAACACTAGGCATTTTAAAGTGTCGGATCTATTATATAGTTAAGGAATAAGGAATCATTCTTTGAGTATTATGAAATGATAATTTCGGTCGGGGCGTGGTCAAATCCAATAAAGTCCGAAGGGCTTTATGATAGATTTAACCACGCCCCGACCAAAATTATCACCTCATAATATTCAAAGAATGATTCCTTATTACTTATATTTATATTTTTCCACTTTAAACACTTTAAAACAACATTTTAAAACCACTATTTTTTCATATTGCAAATACTATGTATTGCTTCGCGGCGCGAAGCAATGTAATTTATTGCTTGTCCTTAAGAAATGACCAATCAGCCATCTAGGCTAGCAAAAAACTTGCCTTCGATCACGAATGGAACTTGGACCCCAAAAAACTGTCACAAAAAAAACATTCTTTGATATAGCGGTGAAATGCAGTTAAAGTTTGGCGAATCGCATTGCATAGAAGTATACATATTATTAAACACAGACGTTGCAAAACTCATAAATTGAAATATGCCTGCCCATATCGAGAAAATAAGATACACAAAGCACAAAGACCATATCAAATAGGAAGTGCTTTTTTATCGTCAATAAATCGATAATGGCTCAAAATAAGACTCACTGGGGGGGGGTTTTTCATTAAAATTAATTTAATTCCGAATTGAAAGGAAACGAGTGAAATTAAACGAAGGTGCTATTTCACTTGGTAGAATTATAAATTATCCATTATGCAATTTATACAGTTACAGTCAAATTATTGCCGCATCAAACGGCAGCTCAGTAAATTTAACAAGAAACAGATTTAGGCAAATTTCAATCTTTCAAAATAACTAAAATCTATAGAAAAAAATTATTCTTCCAAAAAAGAGTAAATCGTTTATAAATGGATTTGTCTATTAGATAGGTACAAAGTTTAACATACAAGTCGGTGGAAAACACGAACATGTCCTTTCTTCAAAATACAAAAACAGCATTTCTGTTAATAGTGCATTGTTGCATCCAGATGCTCCAGGAAGCTTGAATCATTTCAAGCTTTGAGACCCGCTGGGTACATTTAATGATTGCTTCTCAAGAAGACCTTCATATGTTTATTATCCATTCATATAATGTGTGCAAAGGTGGACATCGTGGCAATTTAGCCTTTTCCAAACGTTATCACACGTGTGAGTAGGCTTCGAAAAACAAACTGCAGGATTATATGGATAACTGCCTTTGTCGTCGCCTGTAAGCAATCAAATAATGAACGTTGGAATTCAAATCGGTTTTTTGATCACGTAGTTTTAATTCTCGCCGTATTTGTGATGGATCATCGGTAGGCAAGGATCTCTGTTTTAAACGTTTTTGAAGAGAAATTCCGAAGATTTCAGGAGACGAAGATTTAATACCAGTCTGAAATGACATGTTTTTGGTCTTCGTTTCCGCTTTGTCATTGGAATAGTCAAAACTGTCTTTGACGGTACCAATATGCCTGTCCGATTTACACATTTCATGCTTCATGGTTCTTTTTTTTACAAGTAGGAGTCTCCTGTTTTAAAATAGTTCACATCATTATATTGAACCACAAGGAATCAGACAGCGACAGTTCTCCTTATTGTGCTACGAATATTGAGACTTCGACAAGATGCTACAGTTTTTATATATATAAGACATGGGTTTGCAAATTAAGGTTTATAGGTTTTTGTTAACATCGGTAAAAAATATATATATATATAGGTCTTTGTACCGAAAATTATCTTGTTTATTATCATGATTTTTTGCGACGTCGAAGACTTAATGGAGGCCTAATGGTATCTATTACCACTTTCAAAGTAGCCTAAAAATAACATTGGAATCTGTTTAGCTGCAGATTTGAAACTCTGTGTTGTGAGCAAGTCACCGAAATATTTTATGATGTTCAAGTGAAAAAAAGAAAACAAACACATTTCTGGATTTGATTAAGTAATATAATTTTAGAGAGAGAGAGAGAGAGAGCTTTTTAAATATATTGCGTAATACAGGTAGGTACATTGTAAGAAAATATTTATTATATGTAGAATAAAGAGAGAGAGATAGGTAGACAGCTGAGAATACAGGTACGTTTACATATTTACCTTCAATGAATATTTTTCCTCTTGTTCGCAAGAAAAATGAATATACTTCATACAAAAACTAACAAGTCGAATGTCTTTGTGATTCAGTATTAACGACCAGTCCCCATATGACTACACATGTACGTATTCCTTTAACTGTTAAAAACTACTTAGAATACATTGTTAAGCTAAGATTGTCAACTTACTTTCAAAAAAATATCCTATTATAATAAGTTTACAACGTTCATTATTGTCTTTTAGTACACTTAGGGTTGACCCATCGTCTCAATCCACGACCCGGAGTACGCATAGCTCTCTACTACCCGGCCAGATAGAAGAGGCTAGGATCGTACACTTTGGCAGCGTGGTTTGCGACGATGGGGTTGACTTTGCGTGGACTATTTCTAGATTAATTGAAATTAAAGCTACATTGAGAGCGCGGACTTGCACGGACTGATCCCAGACCTCCAAGTAGTTATAGTAACAATAGTATCAGATGAAGATACTGAACACGTGATCTTTTTTTGTCCAAAATATGCCATTCAAAGGGAAATAACGTTTCATACTATACACAATTTTACCATACCAGTATCTGTAGAAATATTATTAGATGAAAGTAATCAATGTAACTGTTAATAAACAAATATTTGATGCTGTGTTTATCTTTATAAACAATTCCAAAAGATTCTAACAATACTTAGTATAACATTTATATCTAACTGTATTTAATTAGAGCATAACAACAGACAGTGGATTGTATTGCGGATTTATTTTATTACTTTTTTAATGGGGTTTTTTTTTTTTGGTCTATTTTGTTTCTTCATTATTTTCTCTTGTTTTGTTTTTTTCCTTTTTCTTTCATTAATTCTTGTTGTCTTTGCATCTTTTGTTTGTACATCATTTATTTTCGTGCACTTTACTTGTATTATTACTCTAATTAAACAATGTTATCTTGACCTTGTTTGTAAGGAGAGGACAACAATAGACTATGCCTGCTGTCCGATCCTATTTCATTTTGAAATAAAATATTGTTTAAATTAAATAGCAACAATAGTAACCTTTACGTATATGAAAAGTTGTCTGTTTATTCTCTGTAACTGACTGTATTTATATCATTTTCAGCCATTGTTCAATTAAATATTAAATTATGAGCATTTTACAATATTTTTGTTTTGTTTAAATGACCCCGACATGCACCCCAACCGCGTCATTGATGAACTATATAGGACTATACGTTACGAAATCGATTCGTAGTGTTATCACAGACAAAGACACTGGAAAATGTAAATATAGTAAGACTCTGCTATGATAAAAACAAGATTTCTCACGGTCGTCATTTTGATTTTTTTTTTTTCAGCGACAATTTTCTGTTTGAAAATTCATATTTACAGATATTTCCATAACCACTTAATACATGTGTATACTTGCGCACCGTCAATTTAAATTGATGGTTTGACTGTTTAATTTATTAAAAATGATGCTCCAAATGTACTTCTTCTTACATCGTTAAATTTTAAAAAAGGAGATCGGGGATTTTTAATTCGCGTATTACTTCCTAATTTATTTAGTAGTTATATCCAAGGAATAAGGAATCATTCTTTGAATATTATGAGGGGATTAAATCGGTTGAGGTGATCAAATCCAATAAAGCCCGAAGGGCTTTATGATAGATTTGATCAACCCCGACCGTATTATATCCAAAGAATGATTCCTTACTATTAAAATTTATATAATTTTCAGCAGTTGTACGAGTAAATATTAAAATAGTCATCGATGAAATGTATTGGACAATACATTACAAAATCGATTTGTGGTGTTATCATAGACAAAGACACTGGACAATGAAAATATTTGTAGCTAAAAATACTGAAATTGGGGTAAACGCTGAATATCGTTTATTGTTAATGCACAATCCTGGTTTGGCTTAATAGAAATAGGTCATTTCTATATATTTACATTGAGTGTTAGTTCATCAATAGACACAGCCTAGTCCTTAGATACTTGGCATGGGGGCTTCTTTTTACAAAATAAAATCAACTAAAGAATCAACCAATTAAACAAAACAATTAAGTTTTCATTAACATTTTTCACAAACTTACGCCCTCAGTTTTCATATATAAATATCGAAATGAGCAGCAGTAAAGTGAATGCAAAACATAATTGTTAATAAAAGGGACGATTGTATTAAATTTTAAAATAATTATATAAAAGAATACACATTAAATTATATAGAGGTGAACGAAGATGTCTTTAACTATTTATTTTGCAATAATTACAGAAAGAAAAGAAAATCTTGGAAAATTAGCCGATGAAAAAGTCAAAGTGGCAACCGTGACAAACCTTGTTATTATTGATACAATATAGAGATTTATCATACAATAAAAAGAAACAGTTTTAACTTCAAGTGGCTGTGGTATTGTCAAAATAAAGCTGAAATTTCATTCAAACTCTCTTGCCAAAAAGATGATCAATTTTAATATGTCATTATGATTAAGAGACAAATTTCATAGGTGGTCTTGAACATTATGCACAAAAACCATCAACTTTCTTTTCAGTATGCTAAATAGTTATTAGTTGTGTACAAAATGAAGGCATGTCTCTCTTATTCTTCATTCATATTTACGTCTTGTTTAAATCTGAAATATTTTGTATAACAAAGCCTTTTTAAGAGGACCTAGACACGATTTGAGCTTAAAAATTTCATTTTTTTTTTTTCCTTTTTTCATGTCTAGCTAAGATGGTAAGTATAGGTATTTTTAATGTTTCGTCGAAATTTGTAATTGACTTCAGTTATTCAAATTTTAGTCGATCATTTAAAATGCCAAAGTAAACCATTTTATATACATGTATAAAAAATAAAAAATAAAATTTTGAACTCAAATCGTGTCTAGGTCCCATTGAGAAACCGACAATCTCTAAATGTTTTTTGAACAATTTTAATTTTAACTTTACTGTGGAATAATAAAATTTTGTTACAAGGGTGTGTTATTCATTATTGGTGGAATTACGTAAAAAAAAAAAAAAAAAACAGAATTAAGGCTGCATTTCTTAATTTGTCTGGGTTTAGGAATTTAATTTAAGAGTGTTAAATTACCCATAAAATCAATAAAAATTTCTACAAATATGAATTATTCTACATTATGTACTTATTTTCATCTTGAGTCACATTTTAGTCTAAACAATATTTATTGATATTTCTTACAATAGCAGGTACAGATATTTGACATAATGTACAATAAGATTGGAAAACAAGCCAAAAGGCTTATACAAATCCCTCTCTTAGATAAGAGAAAATATGTGAGGTGCAAATTACTTGTATGTATGATGGAAAAAAGTATCAGAAAGCTTATATAAAAGAGGAAGAAAACAAACCATACAAAATATATCAATTAAGAGTAGACATTTTGACATATGCATATTAATGAATTTGAGAGTTGGAATTACAAGTGCATTATTAACTAATGAGCTAACTGACTCACGAGCGTATATCTACATGTAATACTATAAAGAAAAACAATACAATTATGTTTAAAACAATTTAAAGTAATATACTCTAAAGGACATACATGTATGTAAAACATCTCTATATAAATATATCCTAGATGCTTTTTGCATTCTAAGAAAATATCATTAGGAAGAAAAAGTGTCAAGGTTACACTAAGTACCCTGAAATCGTTTACTGTCGATGATAAATTTTTGAACCATATAAAAAATATATTTTTGTATATGCCACCTTAATTTTTACATTGTTTTGGTTTTTCATATGACAGGGACATCCCCCTGCCATTGTTGTAGACTAGTTTGGATATATGTTACCTTGGGATCTCCCATCTTCTAAATGTGTATTCATCAATGATAATTATGTCTTACTTAGACACTAGGGAGATCCCGCTGCCTGTCTGATGGGTGATCAATTAGGTGATCAATAAGTCTCTTTATGTTTATCTGGGATCTCCCTAGTAGTTAAGGTAGTTTATTTGTAGTTCGACATTAATAAATGACAATATCCATCAAAACATGACTTGTAGTGTTTAATAGGAGTAAAAATTAACAAAGCTGCGGGACCAAGATGGAACTGGTTTCCACACATTTTAGCATAGATAAATGGAGGACATAAATATATTTATTACCATTATCGCTAAGATTGGGAGACCCAAAGAATAATAGGTTGACATTTGTTGAATCTTGAAGTTTGTTAATTGTATTTCTACGTAATACATTATAGTTTGGGCAATATAAAAGATAGTGGTCATTACTTTCTATTGAGCCATAGGTACAAAATGGGGAGGGACAAAGGTTTTTGTGGAACGTATTGTGAGTGTAGAATTTGTCCTATTCTGGATCCAAAATTATAGTAATCAAGAATGTTTATATTGCTACGATTTAGACATTTTTTTGAAATTATTTAAAGGGTTGTTTTGTATTTCATAGCCTTATTGTACTTGGAAAGAATGACTCATAATATAGTTTTGTTCGTGCGAATATTTCTCGTATGGAATTATTACTTCTTGTATTATGTGTTCCATCTTTATGAGTTTGTGTTTCTAAAAGATTAGAAAGATATTCTGGAGCTTTTCATTTTAAAGAATTGAACGAGTCGATGGTTTTCCGTACGCTTTGAAAGTAACACACAGCCTGTTTCTCTGTATAAAAATGCCTTGGAAGCCATTCTATTACCCCCCCCCCCCCCCCCCGGTCATTATTCGTGCAGCTTCTAACTGAATATTTTCTATTTTTAGACTAAGATATTCCGGTAAATTATCCCATATTATATTAGCTTATTCTAAGGCTGGTCTAATAAAAGAGAAGTATTTTTGTAAGCAGTTTCAATCTAATACAAATTTAACTTTGCGCATTTGTCCCAATCTTGCATAAGCCTGTGATATCATTTCGTTTTTATGCAAGTTCCACGATAAGTTACTACTAAAAATTACACCAAGGTGTTTGTGCGATTCAACTTCTTTGAGGTGGACATCATCAAATATGAGCGAGGGATGAAAAGGCTTCTTGATTTTATTGGAAATGGTCATGCATTCAGTTTTGGAAGGGTTGAAGGAAACAAGCCATTTTTTAGACCAGTCATGAATTTTTTCAAGATCGGAGTTAAGTAGAGCTGCAGAGCTAAACGGGTTTTCAACTGTTATATAAATTGATGTATCATCAGTAAACAGTTTAATTTTACAATCGATATTGTCCAATAGGTCGTTTATGTCAATAAGAAAAAGAAGTGGACTTAAAATACTTCCTTGCGGAACACCAGCTTGCACGTTTTCAGGTATGATTTGGTACCGTTAATAATGACACATTTTTTTCCATTATGAAGGTAACTATGAAACCATTTTAACAAATTGCCCCGTATTCCCAAATTACTAAGTTTATATAAGAGACCGTTATGCCATACCTTGTCGAACGCTTTGCTTATATAAAAAATTACTACCCTTATTTCTTTGCCTTGATCAATAGCTCGATAAAAATCACTAGATATGCTAAGCAGTTGATTGACAGTAGAATCATAAGGGCGGAAGCCATATTGACATGGAGTTAATATGTTGTTTAAGTGGAGAGAATTGTAGAGGTATTTAAAAAACATCTCCCCATACACTTCCCAAGGACACTGAGCAGGGACATTGGTCTATAGTTGCTCACTGTGTTTGCTGACCCTTTCTTGTATACGGGAGTTACATTTGCGATTTCCCATTGATTGGAACCAGTAGAGCTTTGAAGAGAAAGATTGAATAGTTTTTTAGAGGGTAAGCAAGTTCTGGTGAAGCTTGTTTGAGAAGCATAGGATTTAAATTATCGGGGCCAGTGGCTGTATTAGTACTTAAGATTTGCAAGTTGTCTTTGACATCTTGAACAGAAATAATGATATTGTCTAGGGTACAATACGGGTCATTATTATCGTCATTATTATCGTCATTATTATCGTAGTTTACGGGTAATTCGATATTTCATCATCTACTTGCGATTGTTGACAGAAGTAGTCATTGTATATATTTGCTTTCTCAAAGTTTTCGTTTACAAGTGTGCTGTTATCATTTAATTTGATTGGGGGATAAGTAGATTTATTACATTTTTTATAAATTAGTAGCTTTTTTCAACAATGACCACCATTCCTTTTGTGATAAATTGTTTGATTTTAGTTGATTAGCTAGTTTTAAGTAGTACGTTTGCTTTGCATTCCTTACTTTATTTACGCATTCCTTTCTTGCCTTTCGATAATTATCCCAGTCCACTGAGGATTGGGATTGTTAAGCCTTTGAGTTCAACCGTTTGTGTTGCCTTATAGCTCGGCGGACAGCATTATGCATCCAAGGGGGATCATTAGGACGTGAGTTACATTTTCCCTGTAATATAGCATCGTTTTCGCTGTACAGAAAGCATCCACAAAACATTATTTTTTTTATTTTTAACATATTGAAATGACAATAATTATTTACTATAAAATAATGGTTCAGACAACATAAACCATATTTTTTACATGTACAAATTTTATATATTAAAATGACAATAACAAATACCAGTAAAATAGAAGTTGTTACAACATAATCCATATTTTATACTTTTTTTATTATCATGATAAGTAGTGCACATTTATACCTTATAATGGATTAAACAATGTACTAAAATAAAAAGAAAATGAGGTTGACAAATATTAAAAGATACAAACATGGTGTTGGAGATCAGAAGTAAAAAGCTGTCCATAGAAGCAAGAAGATGTATCTAAACCCAATGCAAAAAACACAAACGAAAATGTATCACATATATTAGGATAAGTGATACAATATATCCATTGAAAAAAGACAATAACAGTTATTGTTATTTTTATCCTTTAGAAAAGATATAAGCAAGCATAGTTACGTAATATACATATTTCGTCATGGAATATTCATACATTTTCCTCACATTACTTCCGGTAGTCTGACAAACATGGCTACATGTATGAAATCGACAGCTTCTAAATTAAGGAGGCTGGGTGGTCAACAAATTAACCATTAATTCTTCCTTAAATTTTTATCTATGATTTCTTCAGCAGATTTTGCTATATCTTCATACAAAGCTCTTCTTCTTAGGGAGATTAATATCACTTAAAATGGCCATGACCACCCAGCCCTCTTAATCACTCGTAAACTTTAGGTTCATTACATTTAACATGTACAAAGCAAATTTACAACAAAATTTGCACAATAATTGCACGTAACTTGAAAGTAAGCACACATTTCTTCGTTTGACTACAATTATTGAAAACTACATTGATGCGACTACAAACTACTGCATACATGGAAATATTCGCCCACGTTTTATTTTCGCCCCTTTCGCCCTCGTTGTCAGTGAGCAATTTAAGACTGGGCGAATTTCAATGTCTTTTATTATCTCTCTTTGAACACAACTGTGTCTGGGTGAATTCAACTGTTTGGAAGTGTAGAGGGGCGAAAATTACTCGGGGCAAAAATAACCCTCTATACAGTACACAGACTGTGTTGTGCGTTACCCTTCAACATTAGTAACTCAATAAGAGACTTCAAAATAGGGCACATCTCTGTGCTATACATTATACAACAAGTATATATACTACTCTGTGACTACTTGTCTACTTGTAAGTACAAATTATGCATAGATACTTTTTTGTTTTATAAATATTTTGCACTAATCTCCAATTGACAATAAGTTTGTTGAGTTAATGTATGAGAATAAGTATTATTACTTCCTCTCTAAGATCGTTGCACACTCCTGTATGACGCTATATCATGCATACCATTTTCTGGGTTGGGTTACTAAATACCATAATATTATGGAAAAATGCAATACATGTACTTCAGTGAACAATTCTCAACAACAACGCATTTTTATGTGACTCGAAAAATACTATATTCATCAACTAGCACAAAATCTCTACTGCCATGTGCAAAGGTGCTAATCTAATCTTACTCAATTTCATTTTTTTCGATTTCCCTTTTGGCTTCCATTGAAATATGATGGGATAAACCTAATACTAGTATATCTAGATCCAAATGAAAGAAAATAATATTTAAAAAAAAACCAAAAACCTGATCTAACATGATGAATGTTAGCATTGCGAACTCGATGGTCTTGACTCCATCAATATTTGAAGTGCATCTAATAATCATTTGCTTTCTAGGACAGGTCCGTCAAAAATCTTCGTGTTTTAGTAAATGTTCTTTAAATGTTCTTTAAATTATTCACCTGTCTTTATGTTTCAATTTCTTATCCTTTATTTAATCTCTTAATAACGATCGCAACGTCGTACGTGAAACAAACAAACCAAATTTCTATATGTATGTTGCCGCAGCAATTGGGCCTAAATTACATGTCTGCACCTAACGAAACCCCGCCTTTCAGGTATTACAAAGTATGTTCACAATCCTTTTTTTCTTACAAAAGTCATTGTCGTTGAAGTAGTTCATCTGTTCAAACAAAAGAAAGGCACGATTGTGGTTTTGTGACGTTTACAATTTCTGTACATATATATCACTGCAATATCAAATAATCTCACTACCGAGAGTATACAGGTATCATCATCTATTCTTAGGAGGGCGGGATGGTCATGGTCATTTTTATTGGCTATATTTACCCCCTTTAAGACGAAGAGCGGCTATGGATATATTTCTATATATAGAAAAATGTTCAATTTTCCAAGCTTAAGGTGGTATGAGACATTGTGCTGTACTTCCGTTCAAAATAAACAATAAAATCAAGCATAATTTTATTAGCTTTTTTCTCTCCTAAAATTTTTATCTAACAGCTTAGCGCAATGGGTTACAGCGTTAACTACGAATCGGTGAGTCATGAGTTCGAATCCCGCTGGGGCTTTTATAATTTTTACTTTTCCAAAAAATTTTAAAATATATATTTTTTGGTCAAATATCAAAAATTTTAAAATTTTAAAACGGTGAAAGTATTTTGATTTTAATTTACTTTTATCCACATTAATATCGACAGGTGTCCCATACCACCTTAATAAATATTTTGATTTACTTTTCTTCACTTAATTATAGTTTATGGTCCAACATATCATATTTAAAAGTTTAAGGCAGATCTGATCGTTGATTTGTTAACCACCCAGGCCCCTTAACGGACATTTTTGCATGCGTATGCACTTTTTTCTCTCCTGTCATATTTTGACCTTCTAGATTTAGCTCGCCTGACCGTGAAAAATACTGAAACTTTTACCCACTCTCATCTATAGTTTGATGCTTTTCATTAAAAAGAGTGTTTAAATTTTAAAATATAACTAATATGTAATTCAAAATATGTTAGTAGTCTTTTTAAGTGTTTTTTAAAAGGCAGATCCAGATGGATTTGATCGGTTTTAAAAGAAAATTTACTTGGTGCCACTGGCAATTTGTTTAACAAAGCATGCTTTAAGATTGGAAAAATTTATAAAATAAATAAACGGATTAATGGAATGAATTATAGCATCCGCTATAACTTCTACCATTTTAAAGATTCTAGTCCACCAGTGGCTATCAAAGTCACCAAAAGTAACGTACCGTAGGTTGTCGATTACTGACACTGCCAGAGATAACATGTTTAGGAATAAGATAATTAAGGTGACAATTGACATTCTTAGTTTCGTATTTTGTGCCGAAGTTGATCTTCTTGCCGTCATAAATCTCTTGTAAAAGAAAATAATTAAAATAGCCACGATCATAATAAAGAAACACGCATCAGGGAGAACGGTAGCGATATAGTACATTGTTCCTTTTGTGTTGAGAACTAGGTAATGGACAAGGTATCCGTATCCAATACTTAGAGGGACACTTAATCCACAAATAATCAAAATCGACTGTGTTGTTAAATAAGCCCGGCTTTTTAAAGGATAGACAAATAAAAGAAATCGGACAATACCCATATTGAGAACTGCTAGAAGTGCTAAGCAGTTTGCTGATTTTCGGACTATGGCCATGATTGTATCAACCCAATAATATGTGCATGGATCATTGACAAATAGCGTTTCAGGAATGAAAATTTTGTATGAATATCTTAACAAACATATCAAGTCTGCAATAGCAAGGTTAACAAGGCCAACAAAAAATGGTTTTCGTATTTTATTCTTTACAACAATATATACGATTGTTGCAGTGTTTCCAACTATCCCAAGCGTTGTATACTGAAAAAAAGTTAAAACTATATTATTAAAGTTTTGAGGCAAGGTAGTTCCAGAGCTTGTTTGATTTTCTGAATGTACGTCTAGCACAAGTATGCCGTTTTCAGGAATACCCACGTAAAGAGTATTATTTGAACCCATTTCTCCAAGACCAAGTGAACCAAGCGAACCAAAAGAACCACCGCTAGTACCAATACTATTTCCAGAGCACATACTAGCTTTCACATCGCCAAACGTCACATCAACTCCATGTGCCATACTGTTGTCTGTAAATGTTGTAATGTTTATCCCATTGATATTTAAGTCCCCGATTGCAAATGGTATTTGAACTTTGTCCAAGTGGATCATTTTTGGAAAGCCCGCCAACATGAATAACAGTATTTTCATCAACACACCCGCCATATCTAAATAGAAAATGTATAAAGTCCCAAACCATTACACTAAGCAATGATAACTCTATTAACATGAAGAACATTGGATTTTTCTCTTCATCACAGATTTTGTGATAACTGCAGGCGAACGACTTAGCAGCTTCGTTTTAGCCGTTTTCTGGTCATTCTGCTACACATTTGATCATATTCAAAACACGATTGGAGAGAGAGAGAGAGAGAAAGAGAGAGAGAGAGAGAGAGAGAGAGAGAGAGAGAGAGAGAGAGAGAGAGAGAGAATGGGGGGACTTCCAAAAGCCGCGCCTATGGTTGCTATATATGACGTCGCGCACGCTACTGGTGTTACTTTATTAAAACACGCAGTAGGGATGAACCCATAAGGTTTATATGAGAAAATAAACAAGATATATGGAAGTATTATATACCAATAGCAAGGAAAATATCTGAGAAGAACATGCAATAATTATATATATATCTTTTAAAAAATGAAGCATTTGAACTATTATTTAATCTCTACAGACTAAAATATTATATCAAAAACTGGATATATTAATCTTACCTCATTTAAAAGTTTGCTTTATTCCAGTGATGTTAAGAGAGTGGCATTATGCAGATATGGTATATTTATATAGTGTTCATATACATGTACGTGTTTGTGTATTTAAACGCTATCAATTAATGAAACATGAAATCAGATCATTCGTTAACAACATATAATTCATGGCCGTAAGACTTATGTTGATCACAGGAATATTATATAGTTTGAGTAAGTAAAAAAAACCCAGAAAGATTATTCTGGCATGAAACGTGGTCTCTTCTATGATATCTTAGATATACACACCATTTTTTGCAGTGGTACTGAAAATGAATCCAATCAATTTCTTATTTTATGAACATTTTATACCTCTGAACCAATGTAAATATCCGAGACGGTAGAGATTTATGCATTTTAGACTATACTATAAACAAAATCAGATTGCAGGTAGTTTAGGTTTCCTATAGATATTTACATCTCTTCTACTTATTTTCTTTATTTCAAGAGAAAAGACGTAGGCAATTAAAAGCCTGTAAATTGTAACCGAGTCTTACCAGCGCAAGTTTCATTAAGAGTGCTAGATGGTCGTGGCCATTTGTTGACTATTTTAATCTCCTTAAGAAGGAGAGCTCTCAAAAAAGATATAGGAAAGTGATAAAATTCTAAAATATTTGGATTTTTTCATTACGTAACTGTTAGTTTATGGCAGAGATATTTAATGTCAAAGTTTTAAACAGATCTGATGGTTAATTTGTTGACCACCCAGCCTCCTTAATGTGATTTTTATTGCAATTGCCCGGTGTATTTATAACAAACTGGATAGCCAACGAGCAAACTAAACATTCGAAAATAAGAACTATGAAAACAAATTCTAAAATATATATTTCTTCTTCTTTTTTTTCCATTTACTTTAACATACATGGAGAAAATGAAGGATAATAATATTGTTCCTTTATGTAATTTTGTACACATGGACTGGTGTATGCCATAAAATCACCTTTCAGTTACTTTTTAGTCATTTTTCAGTTAAAAAAGGCAGTGTTTCATTTTTGGGAACGCCTTTTATCTTTTAAACCCGTCTGGTCAATTAAAAGAAAGAAGCGTTGTTATTTTTTGGATATGAGAGTGTAATCGAAAGTTCCTGAAGAAGCTGAATCAACCGAATAAACGGTTTAAAAGACAAACATTTTACAATTTAAAGAATTTGTCAAGTTAAAAAAGGGTAATAGTTTGGGGGGTTTTTATCGTTACAGAACAACAACTTGTGTATTTTGAACCGAAAGGTCTTAACAAAACATATTTTTAAACACTTACATTGTAGAGCATAAATTCTTCAGAATTGTTTCCAATTTAAGGCATTTTGTAGTTTTAATTGACATGATTTAGCAAAACTATTTGCGTTAAGTAAGCCTACAAGTATGTTGGTTTCGTATTGTGTCATGTCTCTGGCTTTTTGAAACTGTTTTCGTCACAATTGTTTAAAAAAATAATAATAATAAATGAAAACAAGTTTATTTATTTATTCTTTTTTTTAACTTTCAGTTTTAATTTATTACAAATTATATAATTCATATATCACAATAAAAATTATTTAATTATTTAATTCGATAGATTTGCAGATTAATACTGACAACGTACCTTTCAAGGATGAGATTCAAAGATGTCAATGTATAATGTAATTACTGAGCCCCGTTGACAATAATGCCCTCTCTCCGCCTAGGTAATCAAGCGCCACGTGGATTATATTATCGATATGTGAATTTTAACAAATAAAAGACTGATTTGGACAACTATTTGTTTTTTACTAGTCACAGTTTCTTTATATAGCGCTGCATCCTTTTATGATTGGCCGATGAAAAAATGACCGTGGCGCAAGGATGGATATCACACGATTATAAAACATTAAAGGTTCAATGTAACCCCACCCAGAGGGTCAGTTACTGGGTCATGCATTGTAATAATCACTTACAGAAATTAAGCCCAGTTTTTCAAGCGAAAGACTATAATAAGTACCGTAGGATTTGTTATAATTGTAGAAAATGGAACTTGTGCCTACGCAGACTCGTTAAGAAGCACATCTAATCATTTCATGATACTTACCTTTACAGGCGAAGTATCATTTTAGAAACTATAATGCATGGTTTTTACTCAATTATAAGAATATATCTTGTATCTTGTGCTTCGGTGTATTACGAGTTGGTCAACGTGGCATTAGGCAAAAATCTGGTACGAACATACCTACCATATATAATTTATGTACCGACGAAATATGGATTTTTATTTTTTTAAAAATTGTATTTCTATTAAACTTACCGCTGATTTTTTTAAATTTTGACATACAATGTTTATTGTATTGAATTATTATTAAAAGTTGGCATGGTTTAATGCAGATGGAAATTTGTTGAATGGGGAAGGGAGGGGGGTCTTCAGAATTACATTTATATGCATTTAAACAACCTTTCATAATGAGACAGCATATAATCAGAGTATATTTCAACGCAAATAATGTTTCATATTTATAAAAGGCGTATTTCTTCAATAAGATAAAAGGTGGTTTGAAGAGTTAATGTTCTTTGCAAAAAATTATATAATTATATCAGTGATTTATTTCGTAATAGCTTATGTACAATTGACATTGGTTCCCAGTTGTACCAACAACATAATTATAACAATAGTGGGTTTTTTTATATTATACCAGTTATAATTCTAAACCAGCTTCATAATTCAAATCGTAGTGGAGTTTACTTACATTTTTACTTACATGTTGTTATACAGTAGTATAAACTGCAGGTTTAGGGTATGCTCTTTGTTTCACAATTTATCAAGAACATCCTATAACTGGTGTTATCAACAAATAAAAAGACAAATCTTCCTCACTAAAGTAAATACACTTTTTCAATGAATGATCCTGGGGGTTTTTTAATTGATATCAATATTTCTGGGTTGACAGTGCGTTTGAATTTTTGTTTTCAAAACAGTGCTGGCAGACCACACTGAAAGCACTGCTAAAAAATTCCACCACAAGAATTTCCGTGATATTTTTTTTTCATTAATTTCATTCATGGATTAAAAAAAGAGACTATCAAACAAATGAGAATTTCTAAACATCTTTATGTTTTATCATTGATTCTAGTTAAACCATTCTACGTCTGATCGACTCTTCAGAGCGGTCATATCCACATTCAGTGATGTTTTAAATGTATGCAGAAGTGTCTGTTTGTTTCCTAAGAAAACCAATAAAATATTCCCAGGTATTGTTTCATGTCTCTAATGGTTAAGACCTTTTTAACATTGCAATTTTTTTCCCGGAGTAGCTGATGTAAAATTCTTTAATTTATTGGAATGTTCGGTTTTATGCTAACGTCAATAACGGTCTACTTTGACAATTCAAAATCAAACGAGTTAATCAGCAAATTTACATTTAAAAAAAAGGGGCTTGAAACGAACTTTTTAAGGAAAAAACAGAAGCTGTGGTGAGTTAGACGCTTGTAACAAAAAATATATAAAGTATTCGAAGATCGTGTAAACCTTAGAGAAATGACAGCAGTAACAAGATCATGTATGTAAATATTTACATTTTCCATTGTCTTTGTCTGTGATAACACTACAAATCGAGATTGTAATGTATAGTCCAATACATTTCATCAATGACTTTTTTAATATTTAATCGTACAATTGCTGAAAATTATATAAATATAAGTAATAAGGAATAATTCTTTGAATTTTATGAGGTGATCAAATACGGTCAGGCGTGTTCAAATCTATCATAAAGCCCTTCGGGCTTTATTGGATTTGATCACCCCCGACCGTATTTGATCACCTCATAATACTCAAAGAATAATTAATTCCTTATTCCTTAAATAAAGTCATCAAATACCGAAATCAGGTAAGTTTGGGAAGGTATTTTATGTTCTTGAACAGACTCGCTATTGAACACCTATAATCATAACACACTATCTAATGCTACAGACAAAATATATATAAAAATATGTTAAAATTGATTTTTTTTTTAACTCACCTCGTTCAAATGACTTTGAAGTCTTGGTGCATGTATCTACTTTATCATTGAACTACATATTGATATAATGTAGCGTTACCATTTTTTTTTTTTAATTCAAATACAAATATGTTTGCTTTGGAGACTAATAACTAATTAGGAATCGAATCAGCTCCCATTTTTTTTTCTCTTTACATTATCTAATCAGTTCAGGTTTGGTTTTGTAATAATAAGATATTGGGTAATGCGGGGATATTTTATTAATATAAATACATTCTATACCATTATAACATGGAATCTCATTTCTTTCGTTATTCAAAATAACATATATCCAATCAGTGCCCCGTTGTTAGATCCTCTCCTCAATAACGGCGTCCTGCTGAGAATTTTGACAACCTTATTAATACGGTATAGTGGCAATTAGTGAAAACAGCAGGTATAGGGTCATCGTCATAATCATCAAACACTGTCTTGGTTAACGACGCCCGAGCCAGAAAATGTTAAGATTTGTTTATATTTTATCTAACAAAAAGGACGGAGTTTCGGCATAAATATTTATAGTAAACATTTTCTTCACTAATAAAGTCCACTCGCTTAAATAGTCTAGTTAAAATACCTTACATTTTTTTTCTCCATTATTTAAATGCAATAATGCAAACTGAAAGAATGCATTCACGTTTATCTAGGAAGACCTTGCTAGCCCCTGATGAAAAAAAGTTTGTTTCAGTAAACTTGCATTTAATTACGGAATTTGGGTATTATGAGGTGATCAAATACGGTCGAGGGTGATCAAATCCATGCAATAAAGCTTGAAGGGCTTAATGATAGATTTGATCATGCCCAACCATATTTGATCATCTTATAATATTCAAGGAATGATTCCTTATTACTTATATTTATATAATTTTCAGCAATTGTACGATTAAATATTAAAAATTTAATAGTCATTGGTGAAATGTATTGGACTATACACTACAAAAAAAAATTGATTCGTAGTACTAGTGTTATCAGAGAAAAAGACACTGGAAAATGTAAATATATAAATCTAATGTCATCTTAGTTGAAACTTTGTCATCAGCCAGGAATCTTACGATACATCAACAGGGTTTTTTTTTCCATATCAAATATAATTAATATTAATTGAAGATGTCTTCTTTATCATGAATATATTCAGTATCATATTGGAGCAATTAAATTGTGGAAAAAAGTCTCTGCATAGCCAACTACGACTACACGCTAGACTGACATCCGGGTATGTGGTAGTCATTATTGATGAACTGTGGTCACCTGTCCCTAGATACAGTTCGAGATTTCTAGCGTCACGGGATTGATTTCACATTCAACGATTTCATGTAGCATTGATATCACATGTGCGGATCTAGAGGGGAAACACAATTTATATCCCTTGGATATGGACAAACTAATCTTCCACTAACTTTCCCGGAATCCGCTGTTCCTTCTACGTGACTTTATCTGAATCTTTGAAGATTCCGAGAGAAGTGTAAATTATTAATAAACTGTAAAACGTTTTCTTTGTTGTTTCATATATATACAGACTATTTATATATATATGAAAATTGCAAGCATTGCAAAAAAAAAAATCAAAGTCCCCTATGACAACTATTCTGTATTTTCCTGCAATGCTCGCTACCTGGATATACCGGCATAAACTAAAAATGTGATTTTTTATTACTATTAGAGAGAGAGGGGGGGGGGGGATCGAGAGAGAGAGATAGAGAGATCATCTTCCTAGTTGTGCATACAATGTTAATTTGTACTCGAAGTTCAAGTTGCCCTTGTTAAAGACAAGTTTACATAAAGCGCCACGTGCTGCTTCACTGTGGCTATAATATTGTGTGGATTTTCCCCGATTCTGATGTCTTTTTTAATTACAAATATACATATATTTGGTAGTCTAATATTACATTTGTAATTTGTAGTACAATAACAATTGTAATTATGTGCAATTATGTGAATACTCTCTCTCTCTCTCTCTCTCTCTCTCTCTCTTTCTCTCTCTCTCTCTCTACTTTGGGTTCAATAAACGAACCAACTTTAAATCTATTAAATTTGATAATTTTTGTAACGAACATATAACAAAACTTGAATATTCATTGAATATATGCTTTAAATGTGTATATTATTTCTTTTATTGATCATGAACAATCCACCCACACACAGAGAAATGCATATTATTAAAATAGTTAAATCGAACAAGCGTACACGTATTTAGGACTATTTTATTTGTTTGATATATAGCTGTGTATTTAATTAAACGTGATAAATAGTACTCTTGTAAAGATTAGTGTCTTTTTTAATTAAATGAAACTGAATTTTTTTAAATTAATTTTTTGCGAAATTTAATTTGGTCTTGTCCATTTTGAATTCGCCTCAATTTCATTGTCAGTTGGCATTTACCTCCCTAGCTACATAGTCGTTGATTTGTTTAATAAAATTAACCCGAAGAAACTCGATCAAAAACTTAATAAAATGTTTCCCCATCAACAAAAAGCATGTTATGAAGTATTGAGTTTTGTGATCTGCATGGGGCATTCAAACGCTTGTTTTATTTTGATTTGGATTTTCATGTAAATAATTAAACAATAAAATGTTTTCTTTGGTGATTCATTCGAGATAAAAAGGTTGCGACATTGCAAAAAAAAAAAATAATAATAAAAAATACATAACTTGCGTTATAGTGTCGACTTCTTGTTTACATACTGAATAGGCGTGCGACATAACGTGATCAGGTGATAATGAATATTTCAAACAGGGGCATTTACATAAAAAGAAAATAAATTATAAATTACATTTAATAATTTTAAATGCGTGTGAATTAAATTGAAGTTTTAATTTATCTTTTGTCTGGTTTATAAATTTATTTTTTGGAAGTAATGCCCTTAAATTTTCTTTTTACTTTTTATATTGCATGTAAAAATATTTAATTTTTTATGCTTATTTTCGGGACAAGTTCTTCCGTAAGACTAAACAATACATCATTCTAAGAACATATTATATAGCAATATTATCCCATCTGAATTCATTTACTGCTTACATGTATGTATTTCTACTCTTCATGTAGATATCTCCCTATTTCTCTGCCATTGTATACAATGTATGGTTAAGTTCTGCAATCTTACCAAGAAAACACGAGTTTGTCATATTTATAAGAATGTGTATAAAAGCTATAAAACTGCATTGTTGAATTTTGCGGGTCTCATATAAGACACAGAATTAAAATAAATCATTTTGATCATTTGATTGAAATATAAAAAATAAACGACAATAATTTGACATCCATATGTCTAATTCATTTAACATCGAAAAAAAGGTATTTTTAAAAAATCATATTTTAGTAATGAATGAATGTTTATTTCTCTCAAACCATATCAATGGTACATGAGGTACAAAAGAAAACAAATATATTTACAAATGTACAAATGCAGGGTCAAGTTAGGAAGAGTACAGGAATTAAATAAATAGTATAAATAATTGATAAACTTTGAAGACGTCAATCGTGTTAAATCATTAATCATGATTACTCGGTTTACCGATTACTTAACATGTATTTGAAATAAAATGTGTAAAAATTAATGCACATACATGCGCGGATCCAGAAAGAGGGCGGGGGGGGGGGGGGTCGTCCGAAGGATATTTATGTTTGCCAGGGGGTCAGAGGCCTTTTTTGGTAATTTTAATAATACATGTATGTAAATTTAAGAACCCCTCGCCCCCTCTAGATCTGCGTATGCACTTGTTAATTATTGTAAATTCTGACGGCATTTCGTCTTAAATATTCCATGTCAAACTCGATGCCACTCTGATAAATGGATGTCTACAAGGAGACGCGGTGTGCGTGTCAGCTAATTAGAAACAAGGGGTGAGGGGGTTGCCAATCAGGCTGATAATGTTATGGCAGTGGTATGGTAACTGGGCACTGAGAGCGGGGGACCCCTGTGGTACAGCTGTATGCGCGTGTAATGCACGTGCGTTACCTGACTCAACTCCATGTGTGATTAGGGATCGTTATTAACCGCCACTGATTTATGACCAAATAATATCGGTGCTAAAATCTACCTGAAACTTAAACCACAAAGAAATTTAGATGTTGTGAATTGAATTCAGTACAATTTAATAATGTTACAGATATTTCAATATCTTTTCTTTGTTAATGTTAAGATTGATTGTCAATACATTTTGTTAACCAATTTTGTAAACTTTTCAGCTATATATACAAGTATGCTTGAAAACGTTGAAGATATTAAATAGAAATAGTCTCACTGATTTTATCAGAATTAAAAATTTCTAAACTAAAAAAAAATATGACTTGATTGCTCGTTCATTTTTCATAGAAATGGGGTACAGGTATATATATAGATATGTTGTGCAACAAGCTTCATTCACGGTCACAATTTTCATCGTCTGCGATAAAAAAAAATAAAATAAAATAAAAAAGATGAAACATTTGTCGGTTGCTTATCAGAACCCGATTTTGTCAGTGTCGGCAGACAGTTGTTCTGTATATACAATCTCATATTATTATTTGTGTTCACCTTGACCACTAGGCGCGTGCTGGAATATACAGAGATGCACACATAAGATTCTCCTTCCCTCCCTCCCCACTCTGTATAATCTACCATATGTTCATAATTAAACACCACACTCGCTGATTTCTGTGCGCCAATTATTATCTCTGTTCTATCGTCCTTCTGTAAGCCTTAGATTTCGGGGGGTGTGATTCTTTTTGTGTGCTCTGGTTTCTTGGATTTAATCACTGGAAATTCTGTTCAAAATAACAACACAAAAACAACATGTGTTAATATTGTTTTCTTTCACTTGGTCAGTTTAAAATAGGTAAGTTCTGTATAATTCATTACCCATTTTACCCTACATCATCTCATTCGATCCATTTCAACCCAATGTATGAAATCGGATATTCTTGATATTTTCTTAAATGCATTATGCGACCATGCACAAGAAATTTGTCTTTTTTAGACTAAAAATTTCAGTTGTATGTCAATATAAAACTTGTAAATAATAATAATAATGCTGATATATTCGTATTACTTGATATCTAATCATGATTATATGACGTAATATCGGCACCTCGAACAATAAGCTACATATAGCTTCAAAATTGATTTTAAGCAATACTGACATTGTATCTTTGATATGATATCTCGCCCTCCTTTGATTTTACACAAGCATAAAAATAATAATAATAATAATAATAATAATAATAAAACGTAAAAATTTGCACATGTGCATGGTTTTCATGTATGATTGGCCATAAAAGGATTGGTGATCATTGATTGGTCCGTAAAATCATTTTTCAACTTACTAAATCTAGCACTTATCTAATCACAATTTACGTTTAGACACTGATAAAAATAGCTCGAATACTATGTATGAAATTCAAGGATTTATTCCACATCAAATGTACTTAAATTCGCAAAGATCTTCGTCGTTCTGAGGTAGAAAAATGCTATAAAATGGCTAATACTATATCAAGCCTCCTAAATGCTTCTGAAGAAACTGTTCACTCTATAGCACTGAATCTAAAGAAGGAAAATCCGTATTTCCTGTACATGTTTATATTATTGGTATTTACCAATTACTTAAAGATAGAAAGAAAAAAGAAGATGGTGTCACAACGATTTAAATAAAGTTGAAGTCTGATATTGTTGCCATTCATGCGGCACCATTCCACTTTGGTCTCCGCCGAAGCGATTTGGCATACCATTCGATATTTATTGCACAATTGCACGTTACATTTGATATTTATAACCGCACATGCAAGAAAATAATTCGAACAACTGCGTAATCCGCCACATGTTGTTATTCTGGGAGAACATTAACACACATCACACCTACAATCCGCAAACTGTCTTCATTCAGGTCGGCGAAAATTGAGGACATTTTTCCACCATATTCTTGATCTCGCAACTCATACAGTGTTCATTCTAAATCAAGGATAACAGTACACTATTAAGTAGAGTGAGAGGTGGGTACATATAATTATATTGTTTTTGCGCAGGTGCGTCATCTTCCTTGACCGAGAGAAATATAACGAAGTAAACTAGGAAAAAAATGACATGGATGTGGTTCATCATACATTGTACATAATTGTTCCCCAGTGTATCGATGGATTTTTGTATGAAATATCTGATGATTGAATTCAGCTTTAATTATCAAATTATTCACACTGATGATGAGATAAATATTCTCAAGTAGTACTGCTTACAAAGACTCCTGGTTGTTCAAACATGCACAACGAATGTCGATTTTTCCTCTTTTCCCGTACAATTATTATCTGTTTAAGCTATAAAACGGTCATCGTTTGGTTATGGTTAGTTTTGATTTTACAGACACCCTGTATATTCAGATTTACAGTATCGACCTTTTCTCAACATATACCGATACATTTTAAGACTTTAAAAGCAATAAGATGGTGGCATCAATGATTTCCAACAATTAATATTTATTGACCTTTACAAGTAAATCCGATTTGTAAAGCATGCAAGATTTCATTGAAGACCAATCCGAATCTAGGCCCTATACAATTTCTACTTTCATTTTTACTATAGACGCTAAGTAACAATGACGGATCGTTTGACTTTTAGTGAAGTATGTCTGTGGTGAAGACCGGGGTCCTGGAGGGGTCCTCTGATTCCGAGGAGGAGGTCCACGTCTACAAACTGAAGATTCACGACACCGAGGTCAAGGACGCCGGGGAGTGGAGGGTCGAGGTCGCCGACAAATACGGATCTACGTCCACGTCCTGTAACCTCGCCATCCGCGGTAATCTCTCTCTCTCTCTCTCTCTCTCTCTCTCTCTCCGTATTTGTAAGATATTATTAAATTTTTGTTCATCAAATGTGTATTTAATTATTGAAGAAATAAATTCGTTTTAATTTCTCATAGATGATCCTAAACCTAAACCCTCTGTTACCTACGCGGGTAAAGTCAGTGACAAGGGCGATAACTCTGACGATGAAGAGGTCCATCTTTACAAACTGAGGATCCATGACGCTAAGGCTGAGGACGCCGGTAGATGGCGCTGTGAGGTTGAGGACAAGTATGGCTCCGCTTCATCCTCCTGCAATCTTATGCTTGGTAAGAGGACTGATAAGTGTATCTAAATACACCAGCATCTTTCATTAAGGCGGTATGGTACACCTTGAGATGTCAATGTGGATAATACTACATTACTCTCGAAATCAATCACCGTTCAAATTGTACAATATAAAACAACAAAAGAAATTTTTTTAAAAATTCTTATGATGGTGAAAATAAAATGTTGGAAACCCTTCGAAATCCAGTTCCCTGTTATGGACTTAACTCAACATGAATACTAGAACATTTGTACTTTAGTAATTCTCCAGTAATGAACCCATCAGGGATCGAATCATGACATGCAATTCAGTTACAGCTGGACGCTTTAACCAATTTTTCTACGCTGTTAGACATCAAAATATTGAGAGAGAAATGCAAAAAGTTATATTTAATTTTATTGTTTATTTTGGAAGTTCCTACAATATGAAGGTGGCCCGGCATACATCCTTTTATTTAGTTATATACAAGAATGGTGGTTTGACACAGTATATAATGCAGCATGTTCTTATTTTTATTTACGTGCATATGCATCATTTGCCAGATATTTTTTTTTTTGGTAAGAATAAAGGTGGTTTTAATCATGGATATTTAATTCTTTGGAAAGTCAAATTCAATTAAAATTTTTCATAAATAAGATTTATTAATTAACAGATAGTATTAGATACTTAAGCATATTACTAAAATGGATTACTAAGCCAGTTAATAAACAATTTATATTTACATCTACCGAGTATGATTCCCTATATTTCTTACGGAAACTTAAGTTCATTCATGGCTCTAAAGAAACTAACAGGACTAAAATCTACACGCCCCGTTTATCGATTGGTCAAAACCTACAGCGACCTAAGAAAAATCACGGACTGCTCGAAATAATCATGATGATGCCAGACTCAAATTCCCATAGGAGACGATTTGGCTGTTTCTTTTATCTAACGTACTGATGTACATTAACAGTAATTTAGTTAATTTAGTTAATTTAACGTACTTTTTACAATCAATTTATTAATTTGTTAAAAGAAAAATGTAGAAAAAATTTACATAACCCACTAACGCGGGTTATGTATTTTTTCTGCAAGAAAAAATTTACATAACCCGCTAACGCGGGTTATGTATTTTTTTCTGCAATGTCGCCACCTTCATATCCCGCATGAATCACCAAAGAAAGCATTTTATTGTTCAAGTAAGACAAGTAAAACATTCAATAAGATTGCAAAATGACGCATATAACCATTCGAAGTGCTCCCATATCAATGCATACGTATACGATGAAGTGATTACATATTGCAACAACATCAGTATATGAGCACAGGCACCTGACGTCATATTATTAGGTAAGCGGAGTTTTTTTTTATTATGAGAAAAATATATGACGTCAGGTGCCTGTGTATATGAGGTCTATTTATAATAAAAGTGTCTGCGTCGGACGAATTTGGCACAGAAATCGCAACCGATATTCCTTGGACATTTTCTTCGATTATATAACTTGCAAATTCTTGATTATCGGCAAACCGAACTTTGGCGCCTACGGGAATAAGTCGGCCGTTCGTATTATTTTGACATTTAGTTAGCACTTTAAACTTCCTGTTGGAAAATTTGAAAATCAGACAGAGCATCGAGGCGAAAAAAAGTTGTGTTATTCTCAGGGAACCATGCTTCGACGAAATCCAACACGGATTGAACTTAAACTACAGGACATGCAGGAATATCACGACATGAAAAAAGAGAAGGAGAATGAGCAGACGAAACAGCGATTGCTTTCGGAACAGTGCCAAACTCCGACCACATCTGGGATTAATCCAATGTCTAACGTAGATAATCGAACTGTTCACGAACGCATTGGTTACGATCCCAAACCACTGCCGCAGCCCGAGAGAGCTCCACTACACTAGTTTATCGCCAAGAATTCGTTACAGGGCTGAAAATTATTATCGGTGTAATTGACCTCTTGGAAACACTTTGTAGTTATTTTTTGTGATCTCCTGGCTTAACTACATGTTTAGTGGTTTGTTAATTGGTTGACAGAGAAGCAGTATCGCTGTTTTATAACTGCTATTTTCGATGGGCATTTGTGTTTGACTTTTTGAAGATGGGTGATTCTGACATTCAAAGGCCATTAACTTCATTGAGTCGCAAGCGTTTCCATTAGAAAATGAAACTGTTTTATTCTTATGTATATGTGAAGTATGACATGATACATGTATATCCAACCGTGCTCCAAATGGTAAACTAAAACATGTGTTTTAACATGTAAACAAATTGATAATGTATGAAATAGATAGATCTTCAAGAAATGGAAGTCTTTCTTGTTGTTTTATTCAAACCAAAATTATATACAAGGACTTACAATGTAGGTGATAGAGTCATGATGAATATTGCTTAAAGTTTGGAATGGAATTCAAATTCACCTATTACACATTAAAGTGCTGGGTACCTATGAAAGACCTCGCAAATGTTCAAATTAGTCTGTCGGTCACATTCTTTTCCCTTTTAAAAGTATTATCAATATTGATAAGAATTTCTGCCAAGAAATGGAACCCAAGAACAATGTGTTGTAGTATAATTTTTTACTATTGTACCGGTATGTTATATTTCAAAAAATTATCCTCTGAAAAAAAAAATGTTTTTTGCACTTACATGAATTATAATAAACAAAAATTTACTTATGTATCAATTCTGTGAGTTTTACATATTCTTTAATCTTAGCAATTTTGCCCTGCTGACTTGTGATGAAAATATAAGGAAAGTGGAGATGTTTTGAAATTTTGTCTAGTGGAGATTGGGGCGGATCATCCCATGTATTTAAACATTTTGAACTGAAGAGATTGTTGTTCTCCATTTTATCAAGTGATTAATTATGCAGACTTCAACAAAAGCAAAATTTCATGATATAAAGAATAATTCTCTTGTTTAAGGAGTTATTAAACCTTACTGAGGATAAGACTACAATGAAGGAAAACCTTCAGCATATCTAGCAAGTGTAGAAGGGCAAAAATTACATGGGGCATACCCTGTATACAGTATGTTTTATATTTTTGTATTTGATATTGAGAAAGGAGGTATGGGCACTTGATAATTTTAGGGCAGAGGTTATAGGGTTTATATTTACTAGAAGGATCTCATTTGGAAACTTAATAACAATCTGGACCAAGTGTTCATTCCTTTACAATTTACAGACATGTTACAGTGGGTAGCAAACATTGGCAGGGGTGGAGGGGAGGGGGGTGTTTAAGCAACCCCTCCCCACCCAACATTTTAGTAACAATTATCATCAAACATGTCAAACAATGTATTGTTTTAGTAGGGAGTGGGACTTTTTTCCACTGTTTTGATTAATTTATGTTGGTCAGGTCCACACTATGAGTTTTCTAATCATGAAGTTGTACTCTCCTGGAATTGCCCCCTTAAATCTTCCCTACTTTCTGTTTTTGAATTTAGCTATACCTCCCCCTCACATGTGTATGACCATGCCGCCTGGATTACTTACAAAACAATCTTGCATTTTTCCATGTCAATACTTCCTTACTTACAATATATATCATGATGAATTACAACCTTAAGGGGTCATCTAAAACCCTTAAAATGCATGAAGAAAGACACTTCAAAGACAGTTGTGAATTTCATCTTTAAACACATTTCATTGTTCCCCAAGGAATTTATATAAAAAAAAATAATAAAAAGCAAGTGATGCAGGGGCCATTCCCACCAGCAGAATTTTACAATAAACACATATTTTGAAAATGCCCACCTCTAAACAGGATTTAAAGGGGGGGGAAGGGGGGGGTCCTGGTCAATTCTCTCTGCCATTTTTATAATGGCCAGATCCAGATTTCCAAAAAATGCTCGTGATTTCTACACCATATATATATGTGTGTGTGTGTGTGTGTGTGTGTGTGTGTGTATATATATATATATATATATATTTTTTTTTTTTATTTTTTTTTTAATGACTACAGATGAATAATATAATGTTGGTTTCACAACAACGGTGAATTCCTTAATTGTGATTAGTATGCCCTATTTTTATCAGAATTGATATCTCATATAATTTAAATTGATACCATAATTGAATATTTTGTATGGTACTGGTGTTGTATTGCCCCCTTTGATAGACTGAAATGAATTCTGATATGCACCACTTTTACAAAAAGTGCACCTTTTTTCTTCTCACACATAAGGATTTGACCCCATAATTAATTTTTATGTATTGGTATTGGACACTGTCAGATCCAATAAATAGACTGGAATGAATTTTGATTTTTATAAATATTATATATTGTTTTAGAATTATTTTTCTTTCATAATTATTATGATATCATAATTGAATATTTAATGCTGGTATTGACTACAATAGACCAGGTCCTGTGATCATGAATCGATCTTAGACTTAATTAAGTCAGAATTTGTGGACAGTTTAAAAGTTTTACTAGTACATGCAACTAAATTTTGATGTTTAATTTAGGATTGTATTGATCAATTGTCAACTGATGATTAGTATTTGGTGAAGGAATAAATTGTTGACTTACGACTGGAATGAACTTTGATATGCTGGGTTTTTTTTATCAATATTGATATCCCATAGTGTTATCTTTATTATATAAATTATGTACATGTACCATTATTATAATTAATATAATGTGGAGCATTTGGGTGTTGGTGTTTCACAGATCCCTATAACAGACCTTCACGGCCAAAATTCGTGACCTACCTGAAGGACCAGAAAGTGGAGGAAGGATTCAGTGTCAAGTTCCAGTGTGTCGTCACCGGAAATCCGGTCCCTCGGATTGAATGGTAAGCGCCATCTTACATCTGTACAATGCATATCATAAAATACTGCTTGGTGGAAATTAACGTTTAAAGAATTGATTTATCTTCAACTATCAAATATAACGCCCCGGGATAACGTTACAGGTACAAGGACATGGAACCTGTGAGTAAGTCCAGCTTCGTGTACACGTCATACCGAGGGGACGGTACTGCATCCCTTCAGCTGTTCTCGCCAGTAGCAGACAGAGACAATGGAACGTATCGATGCGTAGCGAGGAATTCCGAAGGTTCCAGTTATTCCGAGGCGATTCTAACCATTCATAGTAAGCTTTAATATTTTCTCAGGCTTAAGTTGATATACAGTATCATGACTAATTTACATGATAAACAGTGCTCTTATCATTAATTTATAAAAACCCGATATTGGCATTTACAGAGCAGATAACGAACGCCGACCTAAGGGACCAATTCTCCATCAGCCGCGCGAGGACAAGGAACGAAGATTTGGCAAACTTTACCGGACACCACATCTCCAAGTTCCAGGCGGCCGAGCGGATGATGCTGAAGTCAGATCAGTACACTTTTGAAACTTCCCCTCATCTGAAGAAATCGGAGCTATATCACCTTGATACCCAATTCAAGGGTCACAGAAAATCGGACCTGTATAATTCCATTGGTGGAAGAAGAGCGAAAAAGTATGAAAGTCCAGATTGGGAGGAGGAAACCTTCGATAAAAGGAGTAGTTACAACATCGAGAATGACTACAGTCCAAGGAAGCGTTACGACGATGAGTATAAGATTGATTTGAAGGGGAAATCTGACGTTTATAAGTTTGAAAATGACTACAAAATCAAAAGCAAATCTGACCCATACAAAACCGATTACATGTATGGTGGAAAAAGAGATATCTTGGATGAAATGGACTATCAACGGAAACTGGAATCCAAGAAAACCTACGACAGTCTGACATCTAAGCGATCCCTTGACAAAGGATTTGACAAATCGTCCTCTATTGATATCGAATCCAAGTATATACCAAGACGAAGAGAACTCAGCAAAGAGATAAACCCAGGTTTAAGCACAAGAGCAAAGGAACTGTCTAGAGGAAGATCAGCAGGCAGTGCTTTTGATATCGGTAGATCCAAGTCTGTGTCGTTGGGCCGGGATGTAAGCTCAAGACTTGTTCTGGATGACAAGAAAGGATACTACATTCTTCGCCCCAGACCGAAATCAGTTTCCTTATCAAGGGATCCCCCAATGTACGAGAACAGAGCCAAGTCAATGAGCGTTGCTCGCGATTTTGGCATAAAATCTGGATATGAATCAGGCAAGGAAGACATGTATGGTGCACCGCTATCCCGACCGAAATCTGCGTCTTTCTCTAGAGAACTTGACTCTTCTAGACGGCCTCGGTCAGCCTCAGTAGCTCGCGATTTTGCTGTAAAACCGGAAACGAAATTTGAGGATGAACACATGTACAGCAAAAGAGACGGCAAAGCAAGGTCGATGTCATTATCACGCGACACAGAAGAGCTCATTCGAAACTTACGAGAAAGCAGTGTTGGAAGATCAGAGTTTGCAGACATCGAGGCATACAGAGCTGAACTTCACAACAAGCAAACGAAGGACAAAAGTAAAAGATCAACTACCTGTAAAAAGAAACAAAGGGGAAAGGAGTTGAAATATCAGACGTTCACAAAACACTTTGCAGATGAGAACAAACCGATTAAAGAGATTAATCCTGGATTGAGTATGAAAGCGAGGGAGATTGTTAACAGGCAAGGATACCGTTACAAAGTTGACCGTGATCTTCTAAACATTTCGATGTCGAGAAACAGAAACAAATCGCGCCAGACCGAGGATTCTATAGAGGACGAACCCATAGTAAATGGATACAGAAAACCAGCAGAGACCCGAGAACCAAAGAGTGACGAAGAAGAAGAATTATCAAACGAAGCTTTCAAAAGAAAGACCTATCTTCAGAACCTAGATCGGTTTATAAATCGAGCCAACCAATCCTTTTATGACATAGAGGATAGCGAAGTTCCTTCGTGGAGAAAAGAGAAATTGCAAGATACTGGCTATGATTACACCAGCCACATGGCAAGGAAGAATAAGATTGAATTGTTCGATTTTGACGACATCCGCACATCCAAAGTTGCACTTCGTCGTGATCAACAGCCAAGAAGAGCCCAGTCTGTTGGACCAGAACTAGAACCACCGAAAAGCAAGTCTGCAAATACCAGATACAATAAAGAGAGACAGGCTCTTCTAAATCTAGGCACGAATTGGGTCAAGGACAAGCCGCTAGCATTTATTGAGAGACTGAAGAGTAAGTCAGTGCTTGAAGGAAATAGAGTTCTTCTTTCCTGCTTCGTTACTGGTAAAGAGCCATTTGTTGTACTCTGGTACAGAAGAGGAATCCCTTTGTCACGGGACGAGGAGGAGAATTTCCATATCAGGGTAAGATTGATGATTTGTCAAATATTTACTTCATTTTAAATGGAACTAGGATATTGTGCTTTTTTGAAAAGTTTTGATCGGTCCAGTGTCTTAGCTTAAAAATTATTATTGCATTATTTAGAGTAATGGAGGTTTTCTAAGCCTTGAAATACCGGTCGCATCGACATATGATACCGGAGAATATGTAGTGGAAGTACGCAACGAAGAGGGAAAAATAAAATCCAGCTGTTATCTCCAAGTAGAACGTATGATCTTATAACTTAAGCATTTTATGCTTATTTTTGTTTTTATCAGAATGCATACATTTGCTCTTTTATGATAACGCATATCCAGTGTATTCCTTATATTTGGTTTAGCAATCTTTGATCCTCGAGTTGAATACAAGCAACCGGAATTCATCGAACAAATCCATCACGTTCACGCTAAGGTTGGACAAGCTGCCACATTCACTTGCAGAGTAAAGGGTACCCCAAATCCTTTTGTCAGATGGTAAGGCTTCCCGGTAATCATTTCAAACCATTGATAAACAAGTTAAGTTTCTTTAATTAAATATTGATTCAAACTTTTCAACATAAGTTGCATTGGTAGTAAAGCTTCATCAACAAATTAACAAATAGGTTTAAAGATGGAATTGAACTCCAACAAACCGATAGAATCAACATTCATCAAGGAGAAAAAGGTCAGGCATTCCTCTTGATCCATGACACGGTTGAGCAGGACACTGGGTTATACAAATGTGAAGCTCAAAGCATGGCCGGACGTTGCCGAAGTACAGCAAAACTCCAAATTCTGGGTATGATTAAATAAGAATATTTTGTTCAATATTTGCATCGAAATCTAAGAAGGTCTTTCTTATTTACATGTAAAAAGTATAATATCCATCTCTTGTTATTTGTTTTAGAATCCATGGCAGATGCTTTTGATGATGTCTCTTGTAACATGGAAGTAGAGAGAATCATAAGTCAAACAAAATTTGCTAAGGGTGAAGTTAGCGAGGTACCGATCCAGAAACCCAAAGCTTGGAGAGCTAGTCTAGAAACAACACCAGCAACGGTAACTGATGAATCACTGACAACTCAGATAGAAACGCTGGAAGCAGAAAAACCGAGCGGCGTGAAAGAATCTCCATTGAAGGCATCTGAAATTTTGACGGTTTTGGACGAAACACTTAAAGCTGGTAAAGTTTCTGAACTAACCCAAAAGCAAGTCAGTCTAACATACTCCGCAGAGTCTCCTTTTGAATCCAAAAAGTCTGAACTAACATTAACAATTCCTTATTCACAACACAATGAACAGTATTTTACTTCTTTAGCACCACTAGAAATGACACCTGATGCATCTACATCCCCTGCTCTTCTAACAGGTTCTGACAAGGAAACGTCATTTACTTCTTCATCAACCGATACTTCTGCACAAGCACACTCAATTCCCCTAGCATTAGGCTCTGAAAATGAGGCTCTTCTGGCTATATTAGCGAATCAATCTCAGAACAACATAGAAAAGGTTGCTGATCTTACAGCCCGTCAATTAGACAATATACAATCCATGAATCAAGAGGGTGGTCAAGGAACAGTCTTGTCAAGTTCTGAGCAAGATATTGCAAACAAAAACAGCAAAGCGGCAAATCAGTGGCAGAACAACACAGATAAGGTTGCTGATGTTACAACCACTCAATTAAACAATGCACAATCCATAAATCAGGAAGGCCAATGTACAGTCTTGTCGAATTCCAACCAAGATATTGCAAACCAAAACAGCAAAGTGGTACAATCTCAGAGCAATACAGAAAATGTTGCTAAACTAAAAACCCCTCAATTAGAAAGCATACAATCCATGAGTCAAGAGGGTCAAGGTGTAGTCTTGTCAAGTTCTGACCAAGCTATTGCAAATATAACCAAGGAAAACCAAGAAGTCCTAGGTAATTCAATTGAACTACTGTCTTTTAATACTGACAAAAAGACATATGTTAGTTCCAAAGTCAATGAATCGCCGAAAGAAATTGTTTCCGAAACAAATGCACAGTTTGTTTCAGCAATTGATTCAAATCTTCCGTCATCAAGGACTGTATTAAAATCTGATATCGATGACATCAGTGTAGTTTATGACACAGGAATAAATTCAGCACCTTCTTCAGATGCGAAGAACGTTAGAGCAATTGTTTCAGCTGATGACATCAGGGTTGATATGCGGCAAGAGGCGCCGCTTCAAATTACAAGTGAAAGAAACAGTGATAAACTGGATGCTTTACCTTCTAAAGATAATCTTGCGGGAATTAAAGAAACAAAACAAGTGTTAGATTCACGTGTGAGCAATTCCATTGACTTGCTTGACCAGAAGAACTTGTCAGAGTTGAGTGGTGACAATATTGATGCACAAATAGATATTGAAGTGCCAAAAGAAACCCAAAAAGCAGATTCAAATGCAATTGAACTAGCAGATATTGCTGACAAAATTGCATCCGATTTTCACGAAAACATTCCAGAATCTTCGGAGCAGTTGAACCAAGCTGCATTACCTCCTGTGCCTTGCAACCTTGAAACCATAGATACTCTTAGCACTGCACATGCTACTCTCGTAGACAAAGAATGTGGTCTTTCTCTCACCCAAACAAATGACACTAATGCACTTTCCGAACTGACAACAGCACCAAAAGTAAAACAAGAGAAGAGCACTGATAATAAATCTGAAATAATAACTCCTAAAATAATTAAGAAGCAAAATGGAGAACTGGTATCAAATCACATTCAGTCAGAAAGTGTTGCACTACATGATATAGATGGTGATAGTATATCAGTTACTGGTGAGTAAATTCTTAATCGAATTATAACTTCTTTAAGGTTAAAAGACTTAACATGTATTTAGATACAATCATTTAATATATATGTTATTATATATCTCTGTAGCTCAACGTGTGTCTTCACCTATTGAAAAGAAAGTAAAACCAACAGATCAAGATGCAGCCGAAACATCAAAAACACAGGAAATAACTCCTGAAACCAAACTTGAAAGCACCAAACCAGCAAAAGATATTCCACAAACAGATGCCATTGATGGAAAGAATGTTGCTGCTGCTGGCGATGAAGTGATTGTAACCGAGGTCAAAGAAACTACAACTGAAAAATCTGGACAAACACAAGCTGAGAAGAGAGATGTTAAAGAGGTCGGAGAAGGAAAAGAAACGGTCAAGCAACAGAAAGAAGCCCCTATTGATGAAGCAGCTGTGGAAACAGAAAAGAAGAAAGACGTTACAGAAACACCCGTGCAAGCAGAAAAGAAGGAAGACGTTACAGATGGATCCGTTCAAGCAGAAAAGAAGGAAGATGTTAAAGAAGAATCACCAGGAACAGGTGCTGCACTCGCCGAGAAAGAAGAGTCGGTACCTAAAGAGGAGGAAAGAGAGCCCCAACCACCAACGTTTGTCAAGAAACTTCCGAAAAAGATGGATTTAAAAGATGGGGAAGACTTACTTTTACAGTGTATAACTGATGGATTGCCAAAACCAGATGGTATTAATAGAAAAATGTTTTTCCTAAACGTAGATGTAAATTTCTGCGTCAATTTAACCACAAAATGAGTTCAAATGATTCAGTATTATAACCCTAAATCAAGTTGATATTATTCAGTACGAATACATTATTGCTTTGTAGTTCTCTGGTTGCATGAAAAGAAAGCAGTCGAGGCCAGCCAAAATGTTATCATTAAAGATTCTCACGACGTTCACTCACTGGAGATAAAGAAAGTATCTCATCAAGTTCATTCGGGATCCTACACTGCGAAATTGATAGGCGGATCTGGCACCTCTGAAGAGGAAGAGGTGGTATCTTCCTGTAAAGTGTTTATCTTGTCCACGGCCCCTGCTGAACAAAAAGCTGTTATGACAGAAGAAAACATTCAAGATAAGGATATTATTCCAGTCATCGAAAGACAAATATCAACTGATCAAGAAGAGCTGAAATTACAGATACCAGCAAGGTACACCTTTAATTATAGATTACCTTATATATAGAGAAAAACTGCTTGAAAACAAGCTGTTTTATGCTTAAAATGCAAAAATGGCGGGAAAGGGTTGTCTTTACGATGTCATATTTCTAAATTGTGGGCACTTGAATCAAAATGAACATTATGTAAAAACATCACATATATATATATATATATATATATATATATATATATATATATATATATATATATATATACAAAAAAAACAACAAAGAATTACAGTAAAATGATGATGTTCATTTTAGGGGGCCATTTTAGGCCCTTATCATACATAGTGCTTACCTTTAGATGTTTACTCTGTTCTAGCTTTTTTATTTAAATGTACTCATTTTCTGCTTATTTTAATTTCAGTGTTGATCTTCAAGAGGTTTGTGAGGAAGGTCAATCAGACCCAGACAAAATGCACATTCCAATGGTTTCCCCAACAGGGGTTCACTGTAAGTCAGTAAAATACATTAATTATACATACCAACTACTGGTATTTTCGCGTTTATCTCAAAATAATTGGCTCGATTGAAATAAATATAGTACAAAATATTATTATATTCCATGATTATTTATTGAAATTTTAAACAGGCCATTCCAGCCCTCTGGACAAAGCTAGTAAAGGTATAAGGTTGAAATCCAAATTTACTCTCCCCTTTAAATGGTGTGTCTTTCCCCCAGTAGTCAGATGTAGCGTTTCAGTTTTCTTCTCCGAGAATGTTTTGTATTATTGTACTACATTGATTTGATTTGTTCTTATTTTTTAAAATTGAATTTAAAAAACATTACTGTGTTATCATTACCTTCAATTGGTACTGTATACAGGGTTATTTTCGCCCCGTGTTATTTTCGCCCTTCTACACTTGCAAACGGTTTTGCCCCGTCTTGAATTGGCCCAAACACAGTTGTATTAAAGAGAGATAATTTGAGACATAGGAATTCGTCCAGTCTTAAATTCGCCCTGGCAACTAGGGCGAAAGGGGCGAAAATAAAACGGGGGCGAATATTTCCCTGTATACAGTATTCCTTTTTCCGTTGCCTTCCTGTTTAAGAATCCATTTTGTTTTGTTTCCACAAAATGTTTGCTTTGTGGGAAGAAGTGAAAAAAAAATCTAATTAGAGACCACGTATTTACAAGCGTATATTAAACAAAAGTCTAATCCATTTTAAATGTAAACATTGTTAAAGAAATGTTGAAACTGCTATTTTCAGAGGAAGAAGTTCCTCCGTCCCAAACCAGTCCCCATTTCACCCAACCATTAGATGAAGAGTTGTATCCACTGGAAAGAGATGAGAACGTCCGAATCCAGTGTGTGGTAGCTGGAGAACCATGCCCAAAAATAGTGTGGTCAGTTCGATTATAATTATAAGAGAAATTATTTCATCTCTGTGAAGCTAATTCACTAAAATTAACACTCTAAAAGAATAAGGGTCCAGGACGTTTTTTTGAAACACGGATAATAAATAAAATGCTAAATAAGTTTGAAACTACATGCATTATTTACAGGTTTAAGGATGGTGAAAAACTAGAGCCTTCCAGTAGAATTCGTCTAGAATGGGATCCGGATACCAGGATCGCTAGTGTTCTATTGAAGAGACTACACATTCTAGATACTGGCGAATATGAATGCATTGTCTATGGTGAAAATGGTAGTTATAGCACCAAGACAACACTTCATGTCAAAGGTACGTTTGACACCTTTTTGAACTAGTCTGTTGTTAGAAAACGAAAGTAATGCAAGTTGTTAAAGACTATTTATACCATTACCTTATAGCTCTTGAGATGCAGAAGGTTGAAACTATTGACCGTGATGATCCTCCGGAGAGTGTTCCCCCTAAGTTTTTCCTGTCCTTAAAAGATAAAAAGGTATACCAAGGAAAAGGCACAACACTAGACTGCGTCATTAAGGGAGTTCCACAGCCATCTGTGAAATGGTTAAGACACGGCAAGGAAATTTTTCCTCGATCCGGGAAATACCTTCTTACTGTACGTGTACACCTATTTTTTCAATTGAAATTAATGTAATTGTTTCATTGTATACAATACTAGTGCTTTGTCTCTATTAGTTCTCAATGATAGTATTCTCAGTATTCTTTTATTTCTTCTCTCATTGCAGGCTATTAACCAACAGTATAGTTTAACAATCGAAGATTTCAAAAAGTCAGATGAAGGTTGTTACACGGTAGAGGCGATGAACGACTCGGGCTCCTGCTCATCCAGCGCTTACCTGACAATGGAAGGTAATGAGATATATAGAATTATTTTATTTTCCGATGCATTTTTTTTTCAGAGTGAAAATTTACTACAAGTATACAAATGTTTTCTTAAATTTTAGCGGTTGTTGCGGAGGTTGAAAAAGCAGCACCTGAAAATTCGCCTCCAGAGTTTACAAGTAAAATGGAGGGATTAATGGTTCCGGTCGGGGGTGTAGTCACATTCAAATGTTCTGCTTCCGGTTACCCTGTACCAAAATTCAAATGGTAAATTTGATACATGCATTGAACAATTTAGCGTCGTTCTTTCTGTTTGTTAAACATTTTGAGTTCATCATATTCTATTCCAAAATAGGCAGAAAGATTTGTTGGATGTGTACCAGTCTAATAGAATAACTATTGAAAATACTCCTGGAGAAACAACCTTAACAATTAGTGACGTCACAAGGCGTGACGGCGGGATGTACGTCTGTGTTGCAAAGAACACTTTGGGAAGAAATAAGCAGACTGTTAAACTCATTGTTAGCGGTAAGGGTAAAAAAACCCAACAAATTACATCGTTTGATAATAATAATAATGCAAAGCATTGTAAACCCACTTGTAATTTTTTTTTTATGTAGATGACTGTAGAGAAACCAGGCGCCTTAGTATTTCTGGAGAAATTGATAGACCTGATGAGCAAAGTATTTCCCAGAGTGACTCGAGCAACGAAATGAACGATGCTGTTACTACGGAAACAAATCTGAATTTAGTTGAAGAACAGCAAGTGATTCAGGAAAAGAAAGATACTGGTTCTGAAAACGTTGAACAAACAAGTGTGGATCAGCAATCAGAAGAAGCGAAAACACCGGAGAAAGAAGAATCAGTTGTTGCAGAAGATGCAACACAACCAGAGAACCAACCTTTATCAGAGGAGATATCTCAAACGAAAGAAGAATCAGGACAGATATCAAAAGTTGAGGAAGTTTCTTCAACTGAAAAAGAAAAGGAAGTCGAAGAAGTAGCAGCAAAAGATGTTCAAAAGAAATCAGATAGTTTGGATGCAAAAACAGAAGTAGATCAGAAGGTGGAACTACAAGAGAGTCAACCAACTGTCCAAGAAGCACAACCTTTAAAAGAGGAGAAAGGAGACGATAGTAGTAGAATCGCTGAAGGCAAAGCAGCAGCAGTGAAGGAAGAACCAGTTCAGGTGTCAGAAGAAAAAATAGTGTCTTCTCTTAAAACGGTAGGATCTGAGGCAGAGGTGTCATTGATGGAAAATATTGATTTCGCATCTGTAGAGAATGCTTCATTCATTCAGAAAGAACAAAAACTTGCTGATGAATCTACTGTTGAAAATGTGAAAGTTCAAAAGGATGAAACGGATGGCCAAATATTGAAAAGCGAGAAGAAAAATGCTGAAGAAATAATGGTAAGTGTCAAGATCGACGATCAAGAAAAAGTTAAGCAAGTAAATGAAACAGTTTCATCTACCGAAGAAAAGGGTATCAATTCCAAGACTTCCGAGTCTGGTGAATCGTTGAAAATAGAGAAAGATAAGGTCGCTGATACTGAAAAGTATTCAGATATTAAAACTTCCGCAAGCTCAGCGAGTTCAACTTCAGAGGATGGTACTGTGAAGAAATCCGTCCGAACAGCTCAAAGCACAGCTACAATGAAAACAGTTACCGAGGATGTTGAACTCGACATAGATCATTTGGTTGAACAAGCAGAGACAATCCTTGGTGAATCCGTATCGTCAAAATCAGAAGTGCAAGATATATCTTTCGAAGAAGTATTAGCAAAATCTGTGTTGGAAGAATCGGTTGCGGAGGCTGCAGGTGAAATGGAAAAAATCAACAAAACTAAGAAACGTAGGCTATCGAAAACAAAGCGACGTTCCATGAGTTTGGAATCTGAGGAAGTTACTGATGAAAAGGATGCAGCTGAAAGAACAGCAACGCCAAGTAAAGAGTTAGAGACTGGGGCAGCAACAGAAGTAATTGAGTCAACAACCAAGAAGGAGGCCAGTACGTCACAGAGATCAACGAAGACTAAGAGTGTATCTTTTGAGGAGATTGCTGAAACTTCCGAATCATCTGATGCAGTCGACAGCAGTAAGACATCTTCTGAAACCATTTCGAAGGCCACAGTATCTGAATCGTTTACAGAAGGTAGTGCATCTGTATTGGAGGAAAGTGTTGAGTTTAAGTCAGCAAAAGAAGTGAGTGTCAGTGAAAAAGAAACTACTACCGAGTCAACGGCCGCAGTTAAAACAGAAAAACGAGAGTTCAGAGCGCGTAAGATATATTTTTTTAAACGTTAACAATTATCATTATTTTAATCTGTTTTAATAATACCATGAATATAAATATTTGGCGATATATACATGTATGTAATATATTTTAAAGTGGATCGAATGATGTCAATGGAAGATGTAAAAGATATTCTACACGTGGATACACTTAAAATGAATGAAACCAGGTAATTCCTATTTACACTTATACTGTCACTAATACTGATGAACGTCTACAATTTTTAGATGTTAAAATAACCGTTTACGTGAAAGAGTTATGATTTAAAATTCCACGAACTCAGAAACCTTGAGGCTTCAATTTGTTTTATACATGTTGAAATTTGTTCAAGACTTTGCTTGTTTGTAGAGAGGCTATTGTGGAGCAGAAGACAGCAAGTGGGAAGACACAGGTACTGGAAGTCAGTGCCAGACGTGTGTCTAAACAGCTGTCTGTGGAGGAGCAGGCTAAGGTAGCCATCCACCGCCACCACTTGCACCACCCCCCGGAAATCATTGTCCCTCCTGAGAATCAGTTCGTCAGTCTCCACAGCGAGATTGAACTGACTGTGAAAGTCCGCGCGGCACATGGCGCCAAAATCAGCTGGTTCCATGACGGACAGCAGGTTGCCGTCACTGGTAGGTGTTCTGTTTGGTGAAGATGGAAATATTCCTTACAAGATCAAACTTGTATCATTCAGTTGGCTAAATGTTAGATTGAAGGTCTAGAAATATGACTGAATAGAAGAGCTATATCATTTAGTCACATTTATTTAGTTACTTTTTAGTTACTTTTTTGTTGACTTGATGACAAAGGTTTCATCTTGTACCAGTGTAGTGGAACTACAGTCTATTAGAATATTACCTTGTGATTTCTTTTATTATTAATTATTGTGAACCTAAGAATTTATTCCCCGCGATTGGTGTCTGTAAGATCAACCGTCAGAAGGCCATACGTTCAGCATAGTTCTCGCCACTAAGTAAACATTTCATACACAAAAACATGTGTTAAAATACGTACGTCAACAGTATATGTATAGATGCAGTTCATGTATGGCAGTTTATTTCTTTTCAAACTATACTATTCCCCTTAATCACTCAGTTCCAGTGGGTTTAACGTCATTAAAGAGACTTTGAATGTTTCTTATGTTTCAAGTACAGTAGCCAATCCATTGATGTGAAACTTGATTTTATGTCCTTCAATGAACTTCCATTATTGTTTCGCTTCATTTTAAAGTCAGATTTAAAAAAAAAAATAAAAACGTACTTTTTCAAAATCTTCTTAAGAAATCAAGAGAAAAAAATCAAATATTAAAATCAACTATAACTAGTTTATTGCACGTTAGCATGTTTTACCATATATTGCTGGACTACGTGAATTACCGACTCCATTCGAACACAATACAAACGCATGTAAAGCAATACCTTTATTTCTCTTTGTTTAGACTTCTGACCCAACATCAAATACATGTTTCTTTTATGTTCTGTTGTTTATTTCACAAATGCGTACCGTTTTATTTAAGAAAAGGCACTTAAAGAGATATATGGTAACTATTCATTTTTTATCGGATTCAGTATCCAATTGCATGGCAATGATTATATATATATTTGTTGTCATGTGGCACTCATAAAAGGCTTTTATTGATAAAAATGTTTTTGCTTGAGTGCAGCAGACATAAACGATATGCATATACGCTTACACAATTATGGTGCGTAAAGATATCTATTTGGATATTTTGAATAAGTTGAACGAACGTCTCTTCCATACAAAAAATCGTTAATCTATGAGCGTTAATAATATTGAGCAAAACCGCCAATGAAATGAATTAGACCAAAAACTTGGAATTTTTGTGGAATTTAAGTGTGATATGTTTGGCAATCGGGTGCGTTTCGTGCGCATGTGAGAGTTGTCCTTGCTATAATTTCAGTCAAAAAGAATTAATAACTTGTATTTGAATCTCGTGTTCTCGGTAAGTATAATTATGGTGTAAAATTAATGATTGGCCTGCTTTGGGTTGATACAATATACCGTACTTACGCTTTTTACGGTATTGGATCAAACATGCATCATGTTATTTTTACTGTGTGTGCTTATTAAAAATAAATTACGCTAAAATGCAATCGAACTGTGTGCATATTCTGATATGTTCGATTTCCTCGTATAAGGCAAGTTTATTCTCATTTGAAAAAAAAAACTACATTTAGAATCATCCTTTATTTCATATTTATGGCATGTTTTCAGGCGAGCATTACGAGTTAATGGACGAAGAAGTTCCTGATGACAAATAAAGAACGATGTCTGGCTGTCTTGTTGATGTCACACATTACCCACCACCAGCTCACGTGATAGAGGCTTCGTGTGCGATTGGTCAACATTTGGTCAAGTGATAAGCTGTTCATTGTTTGGTGCTTATAATTCTTTCGTTCAAATTTTAGCGTATCTACTAGTTACTGAAAGCACACGCTGTACATACTAGTCTTGATATGTGTAAAACGTATACTACGCTTACAAAAAATTATATTTCTTATAAAAGATATAATTGTTACCCCCCTTTTACTACACTTCAAGTTTGTTATGTATGTATGTGCCATTCCATTTATCCTTTGATCTTCTCATTCCTGTCCATTTAAAGGTATTGTGATAGCAGTTACTTTTCAATTCCATGTACACATGTTCCTGATTTAAAGAGAATGTGCTATTTCCTTTCAAAATCAGTTGTGTAATCTTATGATTTCTTTTGTTGTGTTATTCAAAGCTTCATTGTTTGGGAATACTTTTTCAATGCCCGGATAAGCATTATTTCTATTGAGGGTTTTTGTTAGTGATACCCCATGATAAATTAACTATATATGTTAAAGGTTTTCGTGAAACCCACGTTAGATTTTCAGCATTTAGTTTTTATTATATCCAAAGCATTTACTAGAAACCGAAACTTGTGATAAATTTTGTAGCCTGTGATCCAACACTTATCTTGTTTACTAATTTATTCTCTGGATTGAATCTGAATAAATATTGAAGGAAATGTTTGCTTTATTGTTTTTTCTAGCTTGTTTTCTGATCCTCTTCCTAGTACAGTGTAAGATCCCATGATTGTCAAAGGCTCTTTCTATAATTAAAATACTATTATGGTTCTGACAATTTCTGAACAAGAGGGAATAAATAAAACATTCTGAATGGTGTTCATAAATAGTTTAAACTTACGAGGATTGCAGCATCATCATTTAATTTTATTATTTAGCAGCAAAATCTGCCCATTCTGTCAGATATTGGATCAGATGGTCCGAGACCCTTTAGCTGTGCACTATCTAACAGAACAAGAAGTTCGAGGCTTGTAATTTACTTAAACCATTTTGTCTTTCATTGCCAATGGGCAGTTTTTACAATAGTTATTCTTTATTTCATTTACTTGGCATTATCCAAAATATGTTAATGAATAGGACAAAATAGATCAGTTTTGCGTTAAACATTAATTGCCAAGGAGTAAATAAGATCACCATTAAAACAGTAATTTCAAACAAATAAAGACAATTGAAATTATTTCCAAATGAATTTTATTGCTGCATTTATATATTTACAATGGAAGAATACAATTGGATTCTCCAATTCTTCATCAATCATCACCTGATTCTTTAAAAGTATCTCTTTAACATAACAAGTTAAAATTAAAATCACAGATATCAAAGGTCATACGCAAAAAAAAAAAGATTAATAATTGAAGAATTCCTTCAACAACACCCTCTCTAGGTCTGTATTGGTTAGAACAGAATTCCTTGCATTTCCCAGTTCCTTTTTAGCACATCTATACACAAGCATTCTATATGATACACATACACAGTCACACTCCACAATAGCATCAGTGTTTCATCAGGAGTCCATTTCATGATACCTGGCAAACATGGTTTTCTTGACAGACTCCCTGTAATCGTCGCCGGCGGTCGTGCCGTAGTTAGCTCCCCTCATCCCTAGTCCAGCTGCCTGGGCTCTCCTCTCAGCCTACAACAAAGAAAGGAACCTACATGTATCTCTCAGTATATGCTTGCAATCAGAGAAATTTAAGACCAATTAAACGATCTTCTTTTTGTTTTATATCTATCAATATATGTACCAGAGACAACAAAGGATCGCCAGCTATTTTGTTATCGAGATCTATTTTTCATCTTTTAGTCAATTTTCAGTATCAACAAATTTTTTTTTTCGTTCATTTTAATTGGTATAAAACACCCTTTTTCATGCTGACAGACATAACTATCGAGTGAAGAGATCTTCTCTACATATACAACTTGACTATAGAGTTCTCTATAGTATACTGACCTCGATGGGGTTGACGATGCCCTGCCCAGACTTGCCCAGCCCTTTGCCTGCCTTCCAGCCCATTTTCTGTAGCAGCTTATTCCCTATGTTGTCTCCTCCAATACCAGACTTGGTAGGCTGCTCATATCTACAAAATGACCAGCTGTGATTATCTCAAGAGTTCATTGTTTTAAACTTCATTCAAATTACTCTAAATTTTTTATGAATGTCAAATGAGAAGAATTTTTGAAAACATACCAGTATTAAGAAATGGTTTTACACTCTTTTGTGGCTACATCAGATATTACATGAAGATAATTTCTATCACAACTTACGGGACAGGAAGGTCTGGTCTCTTGTGTCGGGGTTCTGGGGGAGGGGGAATCCCGTACTTGTCACGTCTCTCCTTGGCTCTGTCTCGATACTGAGTAAAAAAAAAAATCCCACATATAACGTACCAATCCACATTCTTAAGCTGCGTAATAATTAGCTGCAGGTCTGTAGCTCCCTGTCTGGAAAAATTCGAATGGACGACCTGGGAGCTACAGTTGTTAAAATTTAATTCAAATCTATTTCATTTAGTCATATGTGCTTACTTGAAACTGTCCCGAGTCATTCCCACCTGCTGCAGCCTTCATCTTCACAAGATTTTCTAAATTTTGCTGAAAAAATAATGATTACAAGGATGATCAACTTGTCCAACTGAAGATCATGTTTTTTTTCAACTTAAAGCCCATAAAATGGATGCTAAAACAAGGGACTTCATTAACAATACACAACTTTGACCAGACATCTCATCAGTTCTTAAGCAATACATTTAAAACAAAAGAGTGATAATAATGAAACATTGAAAAAAAAACAAAAACTAGGAATTTATACATTGAACAAATTTTTATTGCCAATTTGCTCATATCAATTTTAAGATTAACAATACCGACAAAACATCGTCTAGCTACTAGGCTTGATTTTATCATGTGGAGGCATATTAAAAGTTAAGGGATACCTTGTGGACGTAAAATAAAGAAGAAATCACCAAGCCTACCTAACATGTTAAAACGTAGTTTTTTTATGATACCTTGTGGAGGTCGGACATCTGCTGGTGCTTGATGAGGATCTCCTTGGTCTGGAACTGTCTCTTACACAGCAGACAGGCCAGCTTGTTCCAGTCCGTCAGTCGGCTCTCATCCAGGATCCCAGAGTCGTCATCACCCGGGTCCTCCTCGTCGCTGTCACCACCATAGGATGCCACCAGACCGGGCTTACCACCGCCCGACGCCTGACTTGGCGAGTTAGTCTGTAATAAAGACAACAGAAAGATGTTATACTGAGCTGTGTAATTGTGACTGTATTTCTACTTCTCAAGATGAAGGGAAAAGATTTGTTAAGTGTCGTGTAATCAATACGTACTGCTACTGTTGGTGGTGGCATCAACTTCTTGTCCTCTAAACCTCCCTTAGCCTGGAAAAGCAGACAACAATTCATTTATTTCAATGGAATTTTACTTTTAGAAGTAAATTGTTTATTTTACAATAATATTTACATTACTAATTGTATGAAAACTTAAAGGATGTGTAGCTTTCAGTGACTTACACTTTTCTCCAGAATGGCATAGCCTGCATCAGCAGTGGCTGATTCTTTCCTTTCATTAGGACCATTCATGGCTTTCAGTGCTGCATTGAAGCCTTTCATAGCCTCTTTTTGCTTATTCATAGTCTGAGCCCATTTTTCCATGTCCTTTTAAACAGAACAAAAACAGCTGGAAAACCTCCAACAATGTGTTATCTAACAAAGTGACACATCTTAATTCTAAGTATGTCATCTAAAAGAAACAATTTCAACATGCAGAATGAGATTCAGATACAAATTTCATCCACACACATCATCTGCATTGTTAAGTTAATCAACTCACTTTGGCTATTTTCTTTGCCATCTTATTCTTCTCCTTCTTTTCCTCCTTTTTATTCTTCTTCTCTGATGTTCCCTCCCCTTCAGTCGCTGTGGTGGCTCCCTGACCAGTGGGGGCAGGGAGGTAGGTAGACTTCTCAGCGTCCCAGTACAGGAACTGGCCTGTCTGGGCGTTGTAATAGTACTGGGAGTTGGCGTCATAGTACAAAGTTGTCAGGGGGTCGTAGTAGTACCCAGAGGTCTCCTCATACTGATATGTGGACACATCAGGGGGAGCTACGAGAACAACAAAACAAATCATCAATAACTTTGAACAAAGTAAATTCCAACAAAACTTTGAGTATTGTTCTCCAATTCTATTTTCCACATGACCCCTACCCCCAGCAAAACTCAACTTATTCAGCAAAGTATAATAAACAAACCATATGCAATGCATGTGAAAAACATACCAATGGAAGGGAGATGATAACCAGAATATCTTATGAAATTTTGTTTATTTCCTTTCATAAATATTTTGTTTCAAACAATCAGGAGTATGCTCCTACTATAGAAAGAGATTGAAACAATCTGTTCCAACAACTTCATGAGCAGTGACCTAGTATTTTGACCACTACCCGTGGTACTCAATCCTGGTAGTTTACTATAGCACTGTCTGTACACCTCCGTCTCCAGAAAGGCTCGACTTTTGGCTCCAGAATTGTGCATAGAACCAAACATGTATAGAGAAAACACCTTTTATGGTATCTATTTGGCATAACATATGTTTATATAAATATAGCTATTAAGCTAAATTTTACTCAAACATTTTACCAACATTAAATACAAAGACTTGATTTTTCTTATAGAAAATAGCAGTTAAGGGAGTCTTCTATTCCCATCTTAAACTTAGTTAATCAGATCATTTAGGTCTATGGGTTTGTCACAGAAGTCACACTAAAGATATCTCTAGTACCAGTGTACAAATTACATTTAATTTACAGCATTTTGCAAGCTTCCTTGTGTACAGGTACATAAACAGTATTTGCATCTTGAATATGCATGGGTTAAACCGATATATTCAAATTTTATTTTTGATTGGACTGAAAATTAAAATGGTCTTGAAAAACAGAAGGGATATGTCAGAGTCGAGATTCAATACTGTTAACATGTAAAACCATATACTGTAATGCTAGCATGATCCTATAAAACTCGTGTTCCAAAACAACATGAATGACGACCAAATAGGTCCGCCGTCACAAACAGAATGTGAGTGGATTTTTCTTTGGCACAACTTCTACACCTAAGTCACCATTAAGGCTAGACATAGGCTCTAGGTTGTGCAAAACGCCAATGCAATTCTTTGAGAAAATATCAAATTTTGTGGAATACATACGATATGTTGGGTAATCCTGGGCAGCAATCTGCTCTTGAGTAGGTGCCTGAGGGGGTTCTTTACTCTGACCCTGCACAAAATCAATAAAACCACCATTGATCAAGGCAAAAGATAGGCAACAGAAAGTGTTTCTGTTCTTCATTGTATGAAGACTGACCTTTTTCTGTTGTGGGGTACCCTTAGCTGCCAGAGATTTATTGATGGCTGCCTGGGCCACAGCTGCTGCTGCATTCGTAGAATCCGCTGAAAAATATGAGCACAACTTGAGTCTCTTATCTTCACAATCAATCTGTCCTAAAAACATTAGAACATTTATCGTGTCATGTGCCTTCAAAAACATGTTTGAAACTCTATGGCATGTAATGCTATTAAAATTGGCTGCAGAACAATGTTACTGGGGTTTTAACAATATTTGGTGATTACTAGTTTTGATAGATTTTGTTGCTGAGTCCATTCACTAAATTAAATGTTCACTGGATTAACATTTGCCACAACACATTTTACTGACAAGACCATTGTCAACAAATCTACATTTCCTTAACACAATTTACTTAATCCACAAAACTTGATGCCAAGTACATTAGCAAAACCAGTTATGGGACTTTTAAAAAGCCCATGTTTTCTGTCTATCACATGTACATAGTTTGGGCTTCCTTTTAATGAGGAACTTACTCTGCGTGCCCTCGTAGTACTGATTGTAGGCCGCCTGGTTGTAGTCAGTACCCTGATAGTAGTTCTGATCATAGAAACCCTGTTGGTTGGCTTGGTTGTAAGCCCAGCCCTGGCCCTACAACAGCACATTGTTAATGAATGATAATTCAAACAGCACATCGTCATGGCTGATCATTCAAACAGCACATTGTCATGTCTGATTATTCAAACAGCACATTGTCATGGATGATCATTCAAACAGCCCATCATCATGGATGATAATTCAAACAGCACATTGTCATGGATGATCATTCAAACAGCACATTGTCATGGATGATCATTCAAACAGCACATCATCATGAATGATATTTCAAACAGCACATCGTCATGGATGATAATTCAAAGGAATTCTAGCTTTAGCAGATTATTTACCAACACTTTTACCCAAGGAGACTGTAGTTTTCCTTTCCTATTAAATGTTTATCTAAGTATTGATTAATTTCAAACACTGATAAAACTAAGTATATACCTGAGCTGTACCAAACTGGCTTGCAGCAGCACTTATTGTTGCCATCCTGTAAAACAAAAGTTCAAATTGTACCTACTTCATTTTTAGGCAGCTTTAATTGTATAACTTAACTGTGTATTTGGTTTTTTATTTCAAGAAATGAAATTTAAGTTCTACTCTGGTTTTCTTCATATCGTTCAGCTTCATTAAAAACAGAAAAAGTTTTAATGACAAGCATCCACAGAATATTAATCCACCATTACTCACACAGTAGAGAATGTATTTTTGGCATAGTTCACCAGCAGCTGTTTGCCGTCCACTTCAAGAGGGACATGGTTGTTGAACTGGTCCATCAGCTGGGATGCCTCATTAACAGTGTTCAGCTCCATGAACCCGAACCCCTTGGATGTGTTCGTGGCATCATCCCGGATAATCTGAACATTCTTCAGAGGGAAAGTGGTTATCTGACTCATCACGTGCAAGATGTTGTCCTCAGTTGTCAAAGCATCTAATCCTCGCAAAATTAAGGCTAAAAAAAAAACCCAGAAAAATAAAGGTACATGTACAATCTAAACACAAATAAGTCTGCCAGGCATATCAGTAAAAAGGTCAAATTTTAAAAAATCATATAGAGTCTTTAATTACTTTTTTTCCTCAAAGGAGAATCTTTGATTCTGGTTACAATGCTCTGATTTACTTACTGTTGCATGGATTTGTGCCAACCTGGTCAAAGCCATCCCCTTCCTGCTTTCTCTCAGACTCTGAAATACAAAACAGTATGTTTCACATCTACCCAACACAAATACTGCATCCATCAGCCTGATTTTGTGCAGTCCCCTGATCTGTCTGTGGGTCTACCCTTTTTTCATCCCTTTCAATTTACACAATGCCAAATGCAGGAAATGGAAGCATATCTGCTCACATTCTTTCTTTTTATATATGCCATTGCCGATCACATTCATTATCTCTTTCTCATTACAAAGACACATACACACCTTGATATTTCTTCTGCATTCATTCTCTACACACTTGCTTATTAAATTCATCCATTCAACATAATCAATATAATGTCCAATATATACACTTCATAAATGAAACATGTCCAACTTAATTTATTTCTAATCATACATCCACCTAAATTGCCCGATATCAATTAATTTTTGTTTTAATATCACCAACATCATTTTTAAAAACTTGTTTGAGTTTTAATCTTTCAGAAATTGTTTTTCCAAGATCTTGTATCACTGATTTCAAGCATTTTAACACCCCTTTCCCAAAATGTTTTTTCCCTAGCCCATTGAGAGCAGCACACCTGACAATTTTCCAAGTGTATGATATACTCTACCTTCTCGCGACAAAGTGCACTTGAAACAGTGATCCCTTCTCTTGAAATTATGGACGCCACACTAAAAGTCAAGAAATTTACATAGAAATTTAAATTATCCTAGTTATTATTTTACATTCATTGTACAAAAAGTAAACAAAAGTTTATGAGATGTTTGTGTGTTTGTTTGGAGTTCTGTGTAACTTGTTTCATACTCACCATTCCCTTAATTTTTTATTTAGCATCATTTTTAAACTATTCGACAACACATTTAAGATATTAACCCAATTCCACAGCAGAAAACAAATTTTTCATGTAGATTTAAATTCACATTACAGCTTAAAATATTAACTTCTGACTTAAATGTTTAGTTTGTGTGTGCAACTGCATTTTGTTCTATTGTAAAAAAAATTCAAATAAAAAAATGAAAAAATAAACCCTCCTCCCCCCTCCATCCCTAGATTCTAGCCCCTTTTTAACACTGACAAACCAGCCAGTCTGGCCACCACAAGCGGGTTTTATTACCTTGCTACAGGTCCAGTCCGTCTTGTGGATGGGGCCCTTGTCGGGCGTCTTGGGGGTGCTGTAGTGCATGGTAGCCGAGTAATGGTTCTGGATGTTAAGTACGCCCTGCAATAGACAGACAGATGATGTAGACAACACTCTCGACTCGGGAGACAAGTCCATGGGTCATGAGGGATTGGCCACTGTGATTTTAGGCTGGGATCCTTTGTCAAGTGTCGTACATACATTTGTAGGCTCATGATAACATTAAGAGCATTGATAACAAGCATGAGAAAGCATGCTGCAACATATCAAATTCTTCTATTGTGGATACTGAGATAAGTTTGCAAATAAAACACAACATGTAATTTTCAGAGAAAAGGGGGGGAAAAGAACAAAGCAACCTTATTAGTGTTAAGTAGTAAAACAGATATTCATTAGTTATGTCATCATCTCACTGCCACATTCAAGTCCTACTTGACCTCTCTCATTCACGAAAACCAAGTGAGGGTTATAATACTGATAAGTCTCATGCCTAAATTGTTTGTGCTCATATGCATACCATTTACATGTATCTGATTTCCATCTTTCACCTCCCTTTCCTGAATCTTAATTTTTCGTTTATCATTCATTGGTTCATCAATGCTATCTACATGTTTGTAACATTTGTTATTTAACCATTTTTTGTACTTTCATTTGAGAAGTATTAACTATAAATCTATAAATTAACCCATTGAAAGTTTGATTCTCTCTAATCCAGTGAACAGAAAAGACTCTGAACTTCTAATTATTTGCATCTGAGTTTGATTTCAATTTGGTCACTTCTAATTATTTGCATCTGAGTTTGATTTCAATTTGGTCAAACAAACATTAAACAACCCCCTCTCCCCATTATCCAAATTCATTTCCCTAGACTTTCAGTACACTCTAGACATTTGTTTTGACCTGATAATGATCCATCCACCGCTGGGCATCTGCCACACTCTGAAACTCCACAAATGCAAAGCCCCGTGAGGTACCTGTTCAACGATTTAAATGTTATTAGAACAAAAAGCTTTATCTTATGTGGGGCACAACATATCAGCATAATCCTCCTTAAGTCTGAAGTTGGGGACCAAGGGTCATCACAAGAATTCCTCAACTTACCCTATGTCTCATCAAGTGTTGGGGGGTAACAAAACATCAGTAACAGTTTTGTATGTTTGTGACATGTTTACAAACGGTTTACCTAGTCAACTTTAAACATTTTTTTAATGTCAAGTTTTGCAAAAAAAAAAATTCCTCTACAAATGATTTGACTACACTTGTTTATTCATGACCAATTGATGAAGTGCTTTCTTTAAAAAATGCAAGAGCTTTATTGCATTAAAAACTTAAAACAGGCTCTATTTCGATAAGATTAGATAATATTTGACGGTGAGTAACTATAACTCTAGTACGACAATAACGATAGTTCTGCTGAACGTGTATAATGGAGTGACAGATACACTGGTTCACATTTATTACCTGTACTTCTTCTCATGAGACGGACATCACGCACAGGTGCCCCAAACATCATCAGTTCTGCTCGAATCTACAGCAAAGAATACAAACACAGATTCATTACACATTTCAATGTTCAATCAGAATATATTCAATGGCAGAACACTACAATCAGCAGGGATCTCGCCCTTTATTAAGGTATTGTGGCGAGGGCAATTAAAATTAGGAAAATTGGTGACATTTTAAGATATATTGTGAATTGATAGCCCTTTTCAGGAAAAAACCCAACCTAATTGTTTGTCATCAATTTTCTTACATCTTTTTCCTCCACTTGAGGTGGCAGATTTCGGAGCAGGATGGTGTTTGTGGGTGTGTCTGTCATCCATTTCTCCCCCGCTCTATCCTCTCTCTGATCAGACCTGTGATAGCTATCACGACTGTCTGAGTCCTACAACATACACATTAATTCAAGTCAATTAGAGAATTCATATTCAGATTTACAGAAACCAAAATATGTGCTATTCATCAAAAGAGAATTAACATTCCAACCTAGAAGGTTTATAATTTTTACCCTATCATCATCTGATGATCTGTGTGAACTTCTCTCCCTGTCTCTTCTATCCCTTCCTCTATCTCGGTCTCTGTCGCGATCCCGATCTCGCCTACGATTTCTGTCACGATCATGAGACGACCTCCTTTCATCTCTGCGGCGTCCATCCCTGTCTCTGTCACGCCTCCTTGACCTGTGTAGAGTAAAAAAAAATTCAGTTTCTACAGCTTTAAACCAATCTTCAAATATATTCACACTCAATGGAATTAACAACAGCTTTTTTCCTTTAGGGTCATGTTGTTGATATCAATAAATTTCATACATGGAATATTAGACCCTAATTCTACATTTCAACACACATACCTATCCCTGTCCCTCTCTCTATCATAGTCAGCCTGGTTGTCCATGTTCTGTTTCTGGCCGAGATGACCAGGTAATAGGTCATACCCCCCTTCCTCATAACCATAGTTCTCATTGATGTATTCTCCTTCTTCATACTCCTCTCCACCATTGTTGAACTGCATGGGATTCATGTTAATTATTCCTATATTGCCTTGGTGAAATCCATATTGGCCCTGCTGAAGGGCAAATGGGTGTAGCTCCATGTCACTGCAAGTTAAAATGTTTATAAGTATGTTTTTTAAAGGTAAGGTTTAAGGACAAGATTCATAAATCATTTAAAACCATGTATCAACAGCACATTGCAAGGGAAGAACATGCAAGTCCCAAAAAAGATGAAACACTCGATTTTTTTTAAAGAGAAAAGATTTTGAAGATTTTACAACTGAGCCACACAGCTATATTGGTCCTATAGATTATTATTAATTACATGATGTGGATTGTACATTAGGTAATACATAAGAAGTGTCCGAATGCACAAGGCCTCTCGTTTTTTTGAACATTCGTCATTTTTTTATATGAGAAAAAAATGCACTTTTGTAACAGAGACAAAAGTTGCCTCTGCTGGGGTTTGAACCTTGCATGCAAATCCAGTACTCTACCAATCGAAATAAAAGCCAGAGCCAGTAGGAATGCCATATACCTGACTCTACTACATCATCACCCAAAAGCTATGATATAGATTAAAGCACAGTGTTTTTTTGGCCTGATTTGGGGCCGAAATTTCCTAATGTTTTCCCAATTTCTGACCTAAATTTTAAAAAAAACCAACTTTGTACAAGTTGTCAAAATTTTCAAGAAAGACTGAACAGAATAATAAATAATTGCAAGAACTCTAGAAAAAGAAGCACTGTGCTTTAGTATTACAGAGCGCAGCGAGAGGCGGGCAAAGCCCGCCTCGCAAAGCAAGGATTAATGTTAACACGTATATTTAAGAAATTCAGTGGAAAATGAGAGTTGAATCAGCGGTACTAAGGGCCAAAAATTTTTCTTCCAGCCATGGGCGCGGCCATGTTGGCCGCCATTTTGTTAAAAAAAGTTAATTCCATCATTAAATGACTGCCGCTTGTCGATGTTTTTTGCCCCGAAACTCGATCAAAAATTTTCCAATGTTTAATTGAAAGTAATTAAAATGAAAATTATTGACTTTGCAAACTATATAACTTTTAACAGTGCTTTAATCAAGAAATACGACTAATTTCACGTATGTCTTATCAAATTATTAGATGAAAAATAAAATCATTAACACCAAGAACCGATCTTTTAGAGACTGAAAAAAGTAGAACAAAATTCAATTCAACAACTTGGTAAAATTATAAGCATTGAAAGAAAAAACAAAAAATTCTCAGAATCAAGAACTTTTCTTCGGCTGTTTCTGAAGACAAAACTTTTACGTTTTACGTATGAAACATGACGTCATAATGTAGACTGAGCACGCGACGTTTAGTTTAACTTTTGCTTATGATTTGAGTAGACAGGCGGATCCTACTGTGTGCGTTTCAAATAAATTTTGTTCTACAAAAAAATCAAACTGCACTGTGTTAAACCTGCGCTCGGTCCAACGGTCACACCGTTTACATATTAGTTTTGAATAAATGATAGAAATCATTAAATTTCATTATAATCAATAAAAAAGAATTTTCCCAATTTTCCTGTTTTGTCGCTTTTTTCCCCAATTGAAAGGGCCACTGAATATTATAATAGCAAAGAAAGAATCCGTCTGAAAGATTTATTCATGTTGAAAGTTATGAAGATTGAAATATAACTATTTCAGATTCAAGTTGGAGACTTTCTCAGGGCAACACTTATGTCAAGTGCGCAAATTCAGATCAAACAGGGGCATATTTACTATTATTTACGCTGAAAAACATGCATTTATTTGTTTTACGGTAATAAAAATGATGAATTCGTGTGAACTGTTACCTGAATTACCATAAACTAGCATACAAAAGTAGAATTTTTCTTCAAAAATCTTTAACCAGTATGGCGACGGTGCAGTAATAATGCATTGTGGGTAATGTCGTTACCTCGCCTATAGGTATGAAAACAGTCATTCGGATAATATTGGAAAATACCAACACTAACGAATTACCATTGACACAAATTTACACAATTCCTTTTCATACATTTTACTCCAAGACACTTTCTACCATAGCTATAATATATCTTACATTTTTAATTTTAAAGCCCATGTGCATTACAGGTGCAAGTTGACTGACGTATGTTGCGGCATTCCTCAGACACAAATGAAAGGATATGTTCTTATATCTCTGCAAGGCAGAAGCTTTTGATTGGTTTTCTGCAGGTCTTAAAACCTTTAAACATTTGTAATTTTATTATTTTAATAAAACCGATAAGAAATATCACATCAAGTAGTTCTTTGATGACTTCATTTTTACGCGGGTACCCTACAAAATCTCTAGAATCTATTTGCTTCCGGGGTTTCGCCCCCTGGGCCCCCACCATGGCTTTGTCCTGGACCCACTTTGGGCCTCAAGGCGGCCCCGGACCCCCTGCCTATCACCGACTGGCGTTCTCTCTAACTTTAAATCCTGGATCCGCCCCTGGGCACAATTGTATGAAGCACTGATCAAAGTCATACAAATGTTACTACTCTCTTTTTTTTTACTTTGACCCCATAGGCACCTGACGTTATATATTTTTTTCATAACCGAAAAAAAACTCTACCTATTATAGGTAAAGGGACCGGTATATTATTTTTTTTTGAGAAAAATATATAACGTCACTCTAAAATCCTCATTGCATCTTAATTGTAATTCCGGACATGGAGTTCAAGGATTGATACAGAAACAGTCAGTCCATTAATGTGTGCGTATCAAGGAGTGTGTGTGTGGGGGGGGGGGGGGGGGGCTGGACCATCAGAAATTCATAAAGTTATGAAAAAAAGTATGAATTTTAAAGGGGTATTTTTTTTAGTGTATACAAAGTATAAAAAGAGAGTGTGCTGGTGTTAACATATAAATTTGATGGTGTGATATAAGTGTGATGATGTTAGCATGGAGTGAATACATGTGGTGGTGTTAACATGTGAATGTGATAGTGTTAATATGTGAATGTGGTGTTGTTAACATTTGAATGTGATGGTGTTAACATGTGAATGTGATGGTGTTAGCATGTGAATGTGATGGTGTTAACATGTGAATATGATGGTGTTAACATGTGAATGTGATGTTGTTAACATGTAAATGTGATGGTGTTAAAATGTAAATGTGATGTTATTAAGTGAATGTGATGATGTTTACATGTGGATGTGATGGTCTTTAGATGTGAAAGTGATGGCCGTGTTAAAATGATGTGAATGTGAATATGTATACATGTGAGTGTGATGGTGTTAATATGTGAATGTGATGGTGTTACATTGTAACATGTGAATGTGAATGTGTATACATGTGATTGTGATGGTATTGACATGTAAATGTGATGTTGTTATTAAGTGAATGTGATGATGTTAACATGAGGATGTGATGGTCTTTAAATGTGAAGTTGATGGTGTTAACACGTGAATATGATGTTGTTAATATGTGAATGTGATGGTTTTAACATTTTAATGTGATTGTGTTAACATTTGAATGTTATGGTGTTAAGATGTGATTGTGATTGTGTTAACATGTGAATTTGATGGTGTTAAGATGTGAATGTGATTGTGTTATCATATGAAGTGATCTTGTAAACATGAGAATATGTTAGGGTTAATATGTGAATGTAATGGTGTTAACAAGTGAATTTTATGGTGGTTACATTTGAATGTGATGATCACTGTTTAAATGTGTGATGGTTTAACATGATGTGATGGTGTTAACATGTGAATGTGAGTGTGATGGTGTTAACATGTGAATGTGATTGTGTTAACATGTGATTTCTGATGGTATTAACATATAAATGTGATGTTGTTTATAAGTGAATGTGATGATGTTTACCTGTGGATGTGATGGTCTTTAGATGTGAATGTGATGGTGTTAACAAGTGAAATTGATGATGTTAACATGTGAATGTGATGGTGTTAAGATGTGAATGTGATTGTGTTATCATATGAACGTGATCTTGTAAACATGAGAATGGGTTGGTGTTAACATGTGAATGTGATGGTGTTAACACATGTATGTGATATTGTTAAGATGCGAATGTGATGGTGTTAACAAGTGAATTTGATGTTGTTAACATTTGAATGGAATGGTTTTAACATGTGAATGTGATGGCGTTAACATTTGAATGTGATGGTGTTAACATTAGAATGGAATGTTTTTAACACATGATTGTGATGGCTTTAACATTTGAATGTGATGGTGTTAACATTTGAATGTGATGGTGTTAAGATGTGAATATGATTGTGTTATCATATGAATGTGATCTTGTTAAGCATGAGAATAGGTTGGTGTTAACATGTGAATGTGATGGTGTTAATATGGGAATGTGATGGTATTAAGATGCGAATGTGACGGTGTTAACAAGTGAATTTGATGTTGTTAACATTTGAATGTGATTGTGTTAACATTTGAATGTGATGGTGTTAAGATGTGAATGGGTTAGTGTTAACAAGTGAATGTAATGGTGTTGACATGTAAATGTGATGGTGTTAACATGATGCGACTGTAATGGTGTTAACATGATAACATGATGGTGTAAACATGTATTTTCATGAGAATGTGGTTGCGTTAACACGTTAAAGTGTTCCTTTATTCAATATTAAGTTTATTTACATAACTAAACGCAAAATGATCTGTTTTCCGGCCTAATGCTTATTGTTAACTTATTTGATAGTGCCAGGTAAATGAAATGAAGGAGAACAATCGTAAAAACTGTTCACAAGAAGAGACAAAATGTTTTAAGTAAGTTATAAGCCTCAGACTGTACAATATCTGACAGAATGAACAGTTTTCGGCTTATAACCATTGCATAATATTCCAAACGTTGCTTTATAACGTTAAAAAGGGGGAAATATTGTCGAAATGCACATAAATTTCATTATCAGGATAGACCTTTGGTATCCTTTGGTATTCAAAGACGAACAGCAATTTTGTCTGCATGAATCCGACAGTAATTTGTTATACAGAAGCATACATATAAGTAGATTAAGCACATACAAATTAAACACATGTAATAAGATTGAACTTTATTTATAAATTGCAATTGTTCTGTATTGTCGATTCCATAATTTCCAAAAATACGTCAGCGTGATCTTTCGTGAAGGTCAAGGAGGGCCGTAGTCTTAGGGATCTCTCGCCACCTGGACCTGTATTGACACCTGAAAATTAATAATGAATGAATTATGAAAAAATAATAATAAATAGAAATTGCTATGAAATGATAAAATATGCATGTTGGCTTAAAGTTTAAAGAACAGATTTGCTTAAGATATAAATACTGTAAAAGAACTACACGTACTTCTTAGAGATTTAGACTTTATCTTTAAAAGTTTAAATGAATTGTTCTGTAGTATCCTGTTCGAGATGTATTGACAGAAACACATTTTTGAAATGATGTAAATCATTTACTTCAATCTCATACCTCTATTCCGCAAACCGATGACCATTTGGTCTCTCTCGGAACTGTTCGGAAAATCCAAAGAACACAGAGTTCCGAGTCCCCGAGCGTTTGTGGCATAAAATGGATATTTAAGCTAAAAAATAAAATGTTTAGAGTTGAAGAGAAAGATTCTGGAACTAGGAATAAAACAAGCCCATCATTAAGACAATCTTTTGGATTCCAAGACGGTCGTTTTCCCACTTCACCTCGTAAGTTGTAAGAACTTTTGTTCAAACCTTTTGTATATTTTAAGTATATTATGATATAAAATTTGTCAGAACAAACCTCTAATTCCTGTAGTCCCTTCAATAGGTGCGCCCCGGTGTCTGATACTAAGTCCAAAAGCTTTTCATCCCTGATGGTACTTAGTACAGCTCGCAGCAACACGATTTTTGAGGGATCACCAACCCACGTGTTAAATATTCGAAAAGGCTGCAAAAACACAAGCAACCCTATAATTATTTGTCAAGACTATATACGATACTTGATTACTAGTCATACATGCATATCATAAAGGACCGATTTGAAGTTCACTTTTTTCTTTGGTCGTCAATCAAAAGATTAGAGATTTTAATATCCAACCAGCTATGTATACTCATATACAGCTTTTATCATTTTACTACGGTGAGAAAAACGTGAACAACTATACTGTCCTTAACAATAAACTTTTACAATAGAACAAAATGATCACTGTGTGCATAGTGAAATATGTTTACTGCACCTAGCGCTTTTACACATAGCCCACTGACTACGTTGCATATTCTAAAAGTGCTGTGCACAGCGTACATTTGTTGAAATAAGTTGCAAACAGGGCACCTATTAATAGCTCCTATTTCCCTAGAACACATACATGTATAGCTAGGCACACTGGGTTTTACCTCCTGTGGTCTCATTTCCTCCCTATAGTAGAACCCTCCGGTCAGCATCTTTTTACCGAAAGCAACGATATCTGGAGGCTCCGGGAGATGGAAATATTCGTGGGCCCAAAACTTCCCCGTGGATCCACATCCCGTCTGGATTTCGTCCATCAAAAGAGCCACGCCATTCTTATGAATTTAATTTAGGCATAATAATATAATTTTAGAGCTATTATATCTTCTGAGATTCTTTACAATTTCAGATATATAGTTTTACTCGTTTGCAGTGACCCTTAGAATCAATTACTGAAAAAGAAAGAATCCTTTAGAAATGTAAGAAAATTGATTTTTATAAAAATGGAAAAAAAATATAACGGTAAGTTTATATTAGCTAGCAACAATTAAATCTTTTTTTAAAAACGTCTCGTGGAGAGATATTGTTGCAAAATATATACGCATATACTTTAGAATGTTTACAAAGCACAGTTGAATATTATTTACTTGTTTACATATTTGCTGGAGTTGCTGGAAGAACCACGGACTGGCATGGTTGTCTCCCCCTGCTGATTGAACAGGTTCCACGCAGCATCCCGCCACGGGGCGGCCATCTTTTTTATATTGTTCTATCTTATCAGCTACCTGAAGTGGCAACAAATACGAAATGTATCGAAGATGTTTTATCACACTACAGTACAACCATTTATTACCAAGAGTTTTTAAAAAATTATTAAGCGTGACTGTGCATTTAAATCATTTTGAAATGATTACGAGTAAAAATGTATAAATTGATCAGGGTCCCACATCACTCGCTTAAGGTGGTATGGGACATCTTTCGATATTAAAGTACATTATAATTAAAATACTTTCACCGGTTTAGAATTTTCAAATCTTACAATATTTAGCCAAAAAAACCGTTTTAAAAATTTTTGGAAAGGTAAAAGTTTTAAAAACCCCAGTGTGATTCGAACTCATGACTTACAGGTTCGAAGCGAACCCTCTAACCCACTGCGCTACACTGTTATCGGTCTATTTCGGGAAAGAAACTGTTTATAAAATTACACTTGATTTTATTGTTTATTTCGATAAACAGTATTTCACAATATGGAAGTGTCCCATACCACCTTAATTCATTCCTTAAGTTTGCTCAATTGTACCTAGAAGCTATGAACTTTCAACAATGAATTGACTAATCAACCTCAAAAAGGTATGGTTTTTTCCAATAAATTTGAATATATTTCAAAATATGTTCATGCATATACTAGTACTTTACAGAAGAGGGAGCCAAGAAGCGCTGGGAGAAATACACTATTCTTTATAAATTTGACCACCTCGCTGAGGGATCGTCTCTCCTCCAGTCGATTTTCTCTCTCGTGTTCCTCTAAAGGATATTTTAAACACGGGAAGTCAACCACTGGCCACTTCATACTCCGGAAGTCCAGCTTCTGCTGCCAGCTGGCGTGACTAGCGGCTTGTGCCCCTGTAAAAGATTTAAATTGTTGGATGAAGTATAACAATTGTATACAGCCCGGCACAGTTATAGCGAACTTCAAGGGAGAAAAAATCGTTAAATTACAACCGCAAAAATATTCCTTAATGTTATAGCCGTAAATTTGTTACACCGAAATGTTACGGTTATTGTGAAGCACCAGGCCGAGTAACACAGGCACCTGACGTTATAATCTTTTCTCATAATAAAAATAAATACTAAATACCTAATAATACACAAGGTAATGCTCATTGATTTTAATAACCAAGCATATATAATTCGTTATATCCTATAAGTTTATGATACAATGTTAAGATTAGTGGAATGAAATCGAGCATTTCGCTGAAAGAATAATTTTGTTAAACGTGGAGTAACGATGTTTTTCTTTATCTGTATTTGTTTCTTATATGAAGATTTTCTGTAACAAAGACAGAATTTTAATGTAGTCATAACTACTCCATATTCATGTTTGTTATATGTAAGTGTTACTGTACATGTGTATTAAATTTGAAGAGATTTCTTCACAAAAATAACTTGTACAGTACTGAATTAAGTAGACATGATTGATAAAGCTGACCTAGGGTCCACCCGTGGGAGGCCCCAGTGAAAGACAAAATGGTGATGTCAGCGCTCCCTGGCGGAAGATTACACATGCAGGAGGACATCTCTTCCGGTGTAGGTGGCGCTCCGCCTCTCCGTCTCCTCTGAAAATATACGGCGATTTATTAATAATAGAGTATTGATAAATATAAAACACTGATAAATCTTGAAATAGCAAATTTATAAAATTTCAGTTAATTAAAATCACTTAAGAAAGTCTGATCACCTCATGAGCTATGAACATGGCTTTCAGTCCGTTTTCTATCGTGCAAGAACCGCATGCCATTGTCTGTACCTGTTTCATGCCTAAAGGTGCCACCTTTAAAACCGAACATCATTTAGCGAAAAATGTTTTCTAAATTTTGCGAATACTTCAACAATACAAGTTTGGTAAAAACATAATATCCACCCGTTATGTTTGGTGTGTTTTAGTTTAAAAAAAATGGCGAATGAAACAGTGTTTAGAGATCGAGAACTATAATGACGAAAGTTAAAAAAATTGTAATGAATGCCGAAAATAGTGCAATAAACAGTTAACTGTTTTGTGTGTTGTAATCGATTAAATGGCTGATTAATATTGTAGTAAATGCATGAAGAATACTGATAGAAGTTGCCCGTTGAGAAGTTCTGTCCAGTCGTCGGGGGGAGAGACACCAAGCGCCGGTCTGTTGACGAAGGTGGCCTGTAAATCAGGGCCAAAAAAATAAATGTCATTCAATAATGCAGGATGTGTATATCGCATTACCAAATATTAAAGCTATAACAAGAATAATCGGCGTATCGCTTTGCATCATGTAGGCAACATGAAGGCCTAAAACAAAAAAAAATCTTTAATTTCTCATGCTAAGCATTTCAAAATATTGAACGGTAGTGAGGTATTTTACTTTTTATTGCAAAAAAAAAATATTGAAATAAATAAATAAATAAATAAATAAATAAATAAATAAATAAAAAAAATAAATAAATAAAATAAAATAATCAATTTTTCTCTATTTTGAAATTGAGTTATTCCTCTTTTTCAAAATGGAAAAAAATAACCTATGCGGCTGTGCCTCAGAAATAAAACAATCAGTTTTTAGCCAAAATAATTTTGGGCATACATATTTTTTTTTTCAAAATCGATGCCTGCGGATTTGTAATGTAGAGGTAGGTTATCACATTTGTACTCAAATGAATATAGAAATAACATTTCTATATCATGAATAGAATAACAAAATATTTACCCAATTTTCTTTTTTACTCATTACTTCTTTTAGCTTTGGATGATTGTAACCTAGAAAATATCAAGATATTTTTGTATCTATATATTTGTATACTAGTATCTGAATATGATTTGTGTTTATACTGAAACTTGTATGTACGTGTACTATTATTTGATGACACGCTTTTCTACATGAACTGCGCGATATTTGTTAAACTTTGTTTTAAAAAAGATGAACAATTGTCACGTGTTATTTGTACATGTGTGTAAGTGTGTAGAAGTGTGTGTTTTATAACGGGGGAGGTAACCAATCTGGAGGTAGGGGTAGGAGTGTTACCAATAGGAATGGACGCCATTTGGGTGAACATGTCAAGCATGACGTTGCCGTCGGCGTCTACGATGTAGTTCCCACAACTTTTGTCATAGTCCACGAAAAAAGCCACAGCATCCGTGTTCTGTAGAAAGATAAACCATTTTGTCTTAGGACATGCAATAGCAATATTTTTAGGAAGATTCCATGCAACGTTTACTTCTTATGATATGGCAACGAGTGTGTGTGGAGAGGAGGGTATTGTATAAAATATTTAAAACAATATAAATCAAGAGCATTTTTTTAATCTGCAAAAAAGATACCTGGTAAATGATGACGATATTTTGAAGCACACAAGCATCAAAGATATTGTGATTCTATTTTAAAACAAGTACTGTATCTATGTAGTAAAATGTCTACCCAATTTGTTTTAGCGCTAGAACCTTTTTACCTGAATTTTATTAAGTTGCTTCAGCAGATGAAGGGACTCGGGACCAGGAACTTGTGTTACAACCTTGGGACCAATGGGTTCCTGGGAGAAATCGCTTCGAACACGCTTCGAGGAAACTGTCCATGATCGTGATCCTGACAGTTTGTAGGGAAAAAAAAGGGTTTTTTCCTTAAAAGCTTCCTTGTCTTATCATCGATCATTTTTCATATTGTTCTCGGGGTTAATAGTTATAAATTAGTCCTTATATCCTTAACAATTTTAAAATACCAAAAACCCACAAAACATCGTCTTTTCATTAACACAGATGTTGACCAAATAAGATTAGCTCATGATTATTGTTAAACCCAGCTGATCAAAATCCCCCAAACAAAACAAAACAAAACAAAACAAAAACCAAAACAAACAAAAACACCCCCCCCCCCCAAAAAAAAAACAAAAAAACAAAACGTAATTTTGTATAGATTATTTTAATGACGCAGTAAGTGAGAAAAGTAAGATTAAGTATTACTTCATAGTTTTGAATAAAAAATAAAAGACAGTTTCTGTATGCAAAGCAACATAATAATCCTGACATGCGACTTATTTTTACGTGAACATGTTAACATGCAGAACACTTATGTCAACGTGCGACTTACTTATTTCTGTCGTTATGGTTACTTGCGACTTATTTATGTCAAAATGCGAGATAGGTATGCTGACATGCAACTTCAAAATTGTTTATGTCAACAATTCAACATAAACTACAGTTAAACATAGTTATGTTGACATAAATACATAAATATGGTGTACGTTAACGTTAGCATAACTAACTGGTATGTTAACATACATTATAATGTCGCATGTCCACATAATTACACCACATATTGACATATAAATCGCATGACAATATATCAATTATGTTGCATCTTGCATGTATGGTGTCATATAATCTAATATTAAAATCAGATAAAAACCAAAGTTTGTCACTTGCATGTCAATCTGATTATCTTGCATGCAATGATGGATGCATTATATCATCTTGCACGTTGACACATTTTTCTTGCATGTTTAACGTTGATATTATTTATCTTGCATGTAGTGAACAGAAATATGCCACCATACATTTAACATCTGCTTTCATACATCATTATCTTGCATGTTGACATATTTTTCGATCGTGCATGCTTATGTATGAAATATGCCTCAACTATTGTGACCTTTGACCTCAATGACCAGCAAACGTCATTGTCAAACACTGAAAACATGTAATTTTTATTAAAAAATTCCCTTTGAAATTAAATTGTTCGACATGAACTGCAGTTATTCGTATGATATCTAAATTTGTGAGTGTGTACTTGTACTCCAAACCTTATCTCTTCGGGGTACCTGCGCTACTGATGTTATATACTAAAGTACATGCATGTAACTATATTAGTAATTATCGGTAAAATTGACATACACTTTAACATTCATTAACATATCCTATACACCTGATATTACCTGAGTTTTTAAGACAATGGTGACCTATGGTATTCCTAAATACTGCAGCCATAATTTACATCTAACTCCAACTGTTAAACAAGGTATACACACACACCTAGATGTATCAACCGACGAACATTCATGAGTACAAGAGAGCGTCCATACGTGCCGGGCACACAATCTAAAATTAGGTCAGGGTCCCCAGGTGTGTAAAATACGGCGGTCAGTGTCCAGTGATCAATGAATATATCAATCTAGGGTATCTTTCAATGGATGAACATTGCAGCTTGGATGATCTATTCCGGTGGATGCAGAGCTTGGAAAAGGGGGGGGGGGGTAAATGCCAATGCAATTAATGCATTGCATGGTTACATGTGTTCAATATTGTTCTAATTTCTGCTTACTCTAGAGAGTCTACATAATTTCAAAACAAGAATTAAGAGAGCAAGATGAAAACTATTTAAACAGAGTACTTTTTAATGCTAGAACTATTTATTTAGCGTAGTCATAATCAGATAATCTGATAATTGATTCGATAAATCTTTTCCCGTACTCTACGGAATAAGAATGTAGAAAATGAAACAATTTCTTGACATTATACATTAAATTATGAGAAAAGTAATACCGATACCTACAGTGAATTTAACATCATTTTAAACAATTGTTAAAGAGGAGGTCAAGAGCTTAAGGATCCTCGACACCCCGTGACTTTTACTTTTTATGGAAGTATGTCAGAACATGGCGATTTTAATTAATGCATTGTAAAACAGTTCATATCTCCAAATGTTTGTGTCTAATTCTGTGTGGCGCAATGGGTGTAGCTTCGATTCGGTCTACCAACCCGCAGGACCGTCCCGAGTTCAAGTACTGCAGGGACTTTTATTTCCATGAAGAGCAGTAAAATTTAAAAAGATGATTTTTTTCCCCCAAAATTGAAAACATTTGGTCATTTTCAAGTCATTTTCAAGTCGAACACATGCTAAAAATCCATATCTTTAAGTAATTTAGAAGAATGGTCTTGTATGCAGAACTTTTCCCAGGTGTGTGGAGGACCCTTAAGGTCAGACGACACGTTCCTCGAGCATCTTTTTTGTATCTCCTCGTAATGAAGAGTTCCAATAAAATTATTATTTTTATAATTATTTTTAAAATGATTAGAATTTACTTGTATATGGAGATATGCCTAGATGGCCGAGTGGTTAGAGCCGTGGCCGCTCACTGCCAGGAGCATAGGTTCTATAGGTCGTGAATTCAAAGCCCGGCGCCGGCCGAGATTGAATTCCAATATAGTGAATTTCGCTGTGCTGTATATTTATTTGTTTTTACATCAGCAATTCAAGTTTATTTTCAAGAAGATTAATTATAAAATTAATAGGAAATTGCAATCTCTAGTATTTTGCAGAAATGCCTGGTAAGGTATCCTAATTTTTTGCAAGAAAGCTTGTCAAAGTAGTAGTAAACCATTAACAAATTCCTGGAAAAAGTTATATAAAATTGAGGAACGTGTCGTATGACCTTAATCTGAATCCGCGCCAGATCAAAGGAAGGATATTTATGCATTTACACGAATAGACTTGTGTATAAATTGTTGAAAAGAAAACATCTACTTCCGGTTTGGGTTGACACGTTGTTACGTTTGTTTATCTTAGGTACGTTATGTTTTCTGCTTTTCAACTGAACTTGTAATGCAAAAAACCTTAGGGTTTGTGTAATTATGTTAGGGAGACTATCTTGTACTTCGCCTAAGTATTTATATGCCAAATTAACAGAGTAATAAGTCGTGGGAGTGATTGCATCATAAACATGTACGTGTAGGTTGTGCCCCGCCTGCTCTCAAAGTGTTTTATCCTGATAATGATGAAAATTATAAATCTTCTCTCTCTCATCTTGAAAAGTCATTGACAGGTTGGGAGCAGACCAATTTGTGGTCAAATTTCTGTATTGGGTCCTATTTTACCTAACAAATGGACTCCAGTAATTTTTTCTTTCATATCGGATTACACTTTTCTGAAGTCAAGAAATGTTCATCATGTTAACAACTGAGGCAAATTCTCCGGCATGCATATTTCATAATTAAACATTCATTTAAAGATTGTTGTTGTCAATTTTTGCAATTAGGTAGTTAAAAAAAAAATGTTAGAATGAGAGCATCTATGAAGTCACAAGTAATCAACATGTTTCTGTCTTTTAAAAGATTGCTCAATTCAAAATATGACATGACCTTATTTCTCAGACTTTCTACTATCAGTTCCTTTTATCTGGGCAAGTTAAAAACAAATCCAGCTATTAAAAATGACAATTTTAAAAAATATACCCACTACATGCTCACTCTACTGCTGAATTAAATATTAATTTTCTGAGATGGTTCTATTCTGAATAATACTTCATCTAATTTGATTTTAGGATATTTTTATCTAGTTTTTCAATATAGATAGAATACTGAATTTAAAAAAGCTAAGCAGTTTTTTTTATAATTTTCATGAAACATTATCAAAACCCTTTTCCAGTTTTTAAAATCATCAATATCCCTGGTATGTTTCGACTCTATATAATGCATGATGTCATAGGTTAGTCTTATATTTTTCTCATTAAAGCTAAACCTTTATGATGTTAATTATGTGAATAATTTTGTTTATACAGTGTGATACAACAATGAAGGCACTGATTCTAGTTGGAGGTTATGGAACAAGGTTACGACCTCTGACCCTTAGTGTAGCCAAACCGTTGGTGGAATTTGGTAACAAACCCATGCTACTTCATCAGTTGGAGGCATTGGTTGAGGTAAAACTCAACAAATATTACAAATAACATCAAATCAAACTGTTGAAAGTACTAATACAGGGTTGTCTCTAAGACCCGGGGGCGGGGAATTCCCCCGCCTAAAATTACGTAATTACCCAGCTATTATTGCAATTCAAACACAATCTACCTATAAGCTAGACCCCCAGACCCCCCTCCTACTTTTTTATTTTTTCCTTCTACTTCAATTTTTAGAGACAACCCTGTAATATATAATTAATTAAAATTTATATGCATCATGATTAAAAAAAAGAATATTAACTCTCCAATTATTACATTACATAATCAAATAAAAGAGTTGAAAAAATTGATATATAATTAATTAAAATTACTTTCATGATTTAGAAAAGAATAAAAATAATTCTGAGAGTGAAACATTTTCATAATGAAGATTTGATAAATCAAATTTGAAAAGTGATTTGCAATTAGATTAAGTTCAGTGGTCCAAGCAACCTGTACATATTGTGTTTGATAGACAGTGAGAATATAAAAGAAATGTGTTGATACTCAAGAGCCTGTTGGAAATCATGATGCCTTGCTTTAAAATCTGGTACAAATTTTCAGATGAAACATAAAGAAACAAGAAACTTAGCTAATATATCTGAAAATATTTGTTTTGCTTATACCCAAACATTGTTCGTTTGTAGGCTGGAGTGAAACATATCATTCTAGCAGTCAGTTATAGAGCTGAACAGATGGAGCAGGAACTAAAGAATGTAGAGGCACAGGTATGGGGAGAGAGAGAGAGAGAGAGAGAGAGAGAGAGAGAGGAAATGTATTATAACTAAATGGAAACAAGCTTGATGATAAAGGAGATAATAAAGAGAGGGGAATTTTTAAGAAAAAGCAATGCAACATTGATTAAAATATATATCAATTTGGATCGTGTACAATGTCTTATTTTTCTGTTGATAGCTTGGTGTAAAGATCAGTATTTCCTTAGAATCAGAGCCTCTAGGAACTGGTATGTATACTCAGCTATGTTAAGGGCGTCCATAAAATAATAGCGATATTTATCACATAAAATGTTAGCCTTTGAATAATCTTGATATTCTATTCCAAAAAAATGTTACACAAAGTGATATTTTATCAATATACAAATTAGATAATTCGCTATCGCATGAGCAATTTTTTGGTCTCTTGGGAATACCCTGTCACGTGATACTGCTAAAAATAGAATAACCAGGAATAATACGAAAAAATGCATAGTGCAAGGGCTTAACATAAAGAAATATAATTATTTCTGTTTCTAACTTGTAAAATGAACATCCAAAATTTCGAAAAGTGCTGGGAGCTTGAAATATTCAAGTAAGAACAATTTTTAAATTCAACATGAACAGTGTATTAACAGAAATTTGCATGGAGTTCCCACAATTAACGCTTATTTATTCTAAATGCGTAGCAATTTCATACAGCTCCCAGCACTTTTTGATATAATGGGGATATAATGGTAACACATGTAAAATTTCAATGTATTTGATCAAGTGTATGCCCTTGCACTACTGCATTTTATCTGACCCATTTCACTTTCGGCGTCATTTGCGTGAAATTCAAACGCAACACTGACTAAGATCATGATTTTAATTTTCATTCATAAAATAATTAAACGCTGTGAATTTCATTAAAATAATGTTAGAATTTTGTTTCTGTTCACACCAGTCATCATTACCTAATTGTTGAAATTGGAAAAATTAAATTAATTCATGCTCTTACCAATAACTATTGATATAAGGGGTGGGGGGGGGGGGGGGG